>JANZLF010000006.1:25533418-25545063 GCA_026546835.1 Erythroxylum foetidum | reverse complement strand
AGGATGACTTAGGATAGATGCTTGTATCAGTTTCCTTTTTGGTTTTGTTTAGGGGACTGATAGACTTGTCTATTCTGTTATTGGATGACTGTATCATGATCACTTTTGGATTTTAAATTTTTACTGATTTCTGATATTATGGTTTTAATTATTGCGATGCCATGTGGATTATTAGTGGGAATGTTCTGGTGGTGCACCTTTATCGTGGGATACATGTCGGAGTGATCTTCAGGTTTCCCGATGTGTACCCTACGGTGAAGGGGCACTACATGTTTATTCGAAACTGGACTGTTATACGCCGACATATTTATCAAGAGAGCAACAGATGTGCCGACTGACTTGCTAACTACACAGAACATTTTGATTTAGAAATTACTTATTTGGATACTACACTCATTGGGTGTCACTTTATCCTTTTAGAGGATATGTCGGGGATCTGTTTTCCTAAACTAGTCGTGTAATTTGTATCGATAAAATTTCCTTTTAATTAAAAAAAAGCAATATACAAACATAGACGTGCACTGGCCAAGAGATTTTAGAATTTCGGAATTACGTTATTAAAATATTATAAAATTACAAATTATTAAAAAAAATCAGCTTAATATTTAAAGTTATCCGGATCAATATTCGCTATGAATATGTTACCATGTATTATTAGTATTGAGTACTCTTATAAGTAATTTTTTATAAATTACAAAATAAACTTTTAACACAAATACGTCATTATATTATTTAAATTTAAATAACTTAAGTTTTTGTTGTTTAACTTTAAACAATCCACATCATTAGAATATGTCATTATGTTATTAAACTTTAAACAATTCGCATTATGGAGCTAGTTGTCTAACTTTAGACAATTCATCTTAATAGGATATGTCGTTATGGACCAACAGGATTAGAGAATGAGAATTCATAATTCAGAGCTTATTTGTTAGTCAATAATCGTAAGTCAAAGCGATTTAATTAAAGACTCAAACCGAAAACTATGTTATGCAATGTGAAACAAAGCCCAAGGCCCAATTACTTATACAATTGTAGCTGTAAACGTCCTGTTTGAATCTTCACTGCACTGCTTGCCCTAGCTCCCACAAACGGGAACCGTCTTCCTTCAATTGCCTCAAATAAATTATTCATATACTGTAGTTGTTTCAACTTTTAATTGTTGAAACTTGAAATCACGTTGCCCAACTGTTGAGACACGAGACGAGTGACAGACGGCGAACTGGCGAAGAGGTGAGATGCGGTGACGGAGAGACACTCTTCAGCCGCGACACGGACTGGCAAAAAGGCGAGAGTTCCTCAGACGTGAAACTGGGGAGGTGAGTTGAGATTGATAGATTGAGCTGGATTTTTTAGATTAAACAGAAGAGCCAGAGGCATGCGTTGGGGAGGAGAAGGTATTAAGGTAAGTGGACCTGTTAGGTGTTTGCTAAAACGTCTGACTTATTCATGTTGCTGTCTACAAATAGACCACACCTAGTGATTTTCTCTTACTTTAATTGGATGATTCTTGCGCTTGGTCTACCCTTTTGGGTACTTCTTCCGGTACTATTTCTGGGTTAATTTCGTTCTTTAGTAATTTATCTCTGCGGTGTAGAAATTTGATTGTTTAAAGCTTTTTTGCTCTTATTGTTGATTCATTAGTGTAGTGCACTATTTACTCTTCTAGTTTTCTGAACTTAGTCATTTTACACCTATATATAAAATGTCAGCTGAATTCCAAAATTTGGGAGAGTAATTTATATGTGAAAGTTGGGCTAGTAGTGTAGTGCAATTAATGGACTGATCGCTATCCATAGTCACTGATTCACTTTAATTGCGTCAGGAAGGAATTTTCACTAATCTACAAGTATAACATGGTGCTGTTTTGGCCATGGTTCTTAGAGTTCTTTTGTTTCTTGCAACCTGCTATCCAAAGTTAATGATTGTAACTTGTAGTGGGTGAAATTTTGAACCAATTAATTATTTTGTAGGCTTTAAAATTGGTAGCTGCTGGCTGCTTTCTTGTAATTGACTGCCAATAAATTGTGTCGTTATTTGATATTTGGCTATTTGAGTTTTGGGTGAAATTGCACCAAGTAATCGCTGCCATCAGTTGAGTTTTACTTCTTCTTTTTTACTGAATTGTTGTTCATCTATGATAGAATCTTAACCTTTGCCAGGCCAATGTTATGATCTAGGTATTTGGCTATTTGAGTTTTGGGTGAAATTGCTCCAAGTAATTACTGCCATCAGTTAGAGTTTTTCTTGTCTTTTACTGAATTACTGTTCATCTCTGATGGAATCTTAATCTTTGCCACCCTTGTTTAGGCTAATGTTGTGATCTAGGTCCTAAAACGTCAGGAAATGCATTATAATTCACTATATATTCTTTCAGGTGTTAGAATGACAAGACTTAACCACCAGTGTAAAGTTTGATCATACAAATTAAGGTCTGAATGCTGCTCCCTTCCTCTCTATTAAGTGCATGTGGAACTTCCTTATAATTTCTCATTTTTCTAATAACTAAACATCCTAAAGTCCCAAAGCTTTTCACCCACGATGCCGTGCTGCTCATGCGGGCATAGATCCCTTTTACGTGATGATGTTACTGGGAGCCTCCTCTGTGAGTTGTGTGGCATTGTCCAACCATTTGACAACTTTGAGGTTCGTACTGGTGGTATTCACGGCCCTGAAGGTGTCTTCATCCACCTTGGCTCATCAGGTACAGGTAGCGTCTTAAACTACCGAGACAAGAAAATCTATGAGGCGAATAAATTAATTGATGAAATAACCTTCAAGTTGGACATAACCAGCAGGAAAGTGGCAGATGTCAAAGAGATGATTGGTAAGATCACTGATGGGGAGTTTGGAGCAGGTGATTGGTTCTTGGTTTTGATTGGTGCTTGTGCTTATGTTACCATGAGGAGCGACAATAGATCCTTGTCTATTGCTGAGACCAGTAGTGTGGTTGGCTGTGATTTGCATGAATTGGGCAGGATGATAATGCGGGTTGTTAATCATTTGAATATAAAGTTACCTGAATTTGATATAGTGAGTTCTTTTGAGAGGGTAGTGAGGAACTTATGGAGTTTGGGGAGGGTTGACACTGATAAAATTGAGAAGATGAGGAAACAAGGGGTATTTTTAATACAATGTATGGTGAAATGGTTCTTGACAACTGGGAGAAGGCCACTTCCAGTGGTTGTTGCTGTGGTGGTATTGGTTTCAGAACTGAATGGAGTTGAAGGCATTAAAATTGAGAATGTTGCAAGGGAGGTGCATTCAGTAGTATCCACTTGCAGGTCGAGGTATAAGGAATTGTTGGAAGCACTCGTGAAGGCTGCACAAATTTTACCATGGGGAAGTAATGTGACAGTGAAAAATGTTGTGAAGAATGTGCCTCTTCTGATGCGATATATGGAAATAAAATCCATGGAAAAGAGTGATGGGAAAGAGGAAATTCTGGACAGTGTTTGGTTTGATTTAGGAGATGTGGTTACTGAATGCTTGGCGAAGGATTTTAGGTATGGGAATGAGGTAGATTGTGTGGAATGTGATGATTCACGTTATTTTGAGTTACAAGGTAGAAATAGGGTTGAGAAAGCTGACAATGATGATTTGGATAAGCTACAACTTTCTCAAGAATGCCTGTCCATGCTTTATGACAAGTTTCTTGAGGGTGGTGGTGGAAAGTATTCAAAGGGAAGTGCAGTTAGTAGTAGGAGAAAGAGAAATAGAGGGTTGGAGCTTCATGCAACAGAATGGTGGGATGGGAAATCAGAATTAAGCAAGAAGCTTATACTCAAGCAAATATTGGAGATGGATGTGGGGTTTGATGCGATGCCTCCATCTTTCGTTAGAGGTTGCATGGCAAATGAGAGAAGAAGGGCAAAGATTTATGCAGCCAAGCTGCGTGTTCAGAGGATTATGAACCCACGGAGTGCTAATTCCATTGATGGTTCTAAGCTTCAGTCGCTGGAAGTTGCATATCCGCAGAAGAGGAAAAGAAAAACACCAGAGAGTAACCTTGATTGGGAAGATTTTGTTATTGAGACCCTCCTGCTCCATCAGGTAAAAGAGGAAGAACTTGAGAAAGGGAATTATAATACTTTGTTGGATTTACATGTATTCAATTCTGGGGTTTCATGACGTGCTTGTGCCAGATAGCAGAGTTGTGCCAGTTAGCAGAGTGGTTGTGGATTACCTTTTCCTTTTCTTTTTCTTACTCTAAAGTTCTTTCTTATGAATGATTGGTGTCCTTAAATTTAGAGGTGCCAAGTTACGAGTGAATTGTTTTAAGGTACATATTGTAAACCATAAGCTCAATTAATTCTTTCTTTCAACCTTGATCATGAAGATGAGAGTTTCTTGGGGCTTCTGTACTTGGCTATTATTTTGATTTTCAGCTATGATTAGCAAGCCAATTTATTTCAACTGTTACATGTTCTAATATTCAAAGCAATTAAGCAAATGTGAAATAGCACACCTTGATGGATAATAGAGTCAACACTGCAAGTTGTAATATTTAAAAGAGTAAATATCAAATATCAAATATTAAAGCAAATAAAAAAGCTTGATAGGCAGTTAAACAATTACAAGCTATGCGTAAGGAAGAACAAATATCAAATGATAAAGCTTTTAAGCAAATGTCTCATGGTAAAATTCAAATAATGTGACGCACTAAAAGGGCTCTAGGGCTTTGAGAAAGAACAATGGACTTCGATATAAAAACTTGGATGCGAATTAGCTTGCAGACACCAAGGTTTTGACATGGAAGCTTTGTCTAGTATTTGGCTTTAAGCACTTAGCCTTTATAAGGTTTTTTTAGCTTGAACGAGTTTCTTCTTCTTCCAAACTCTTTCCTCCTCCTCTCTTCTTCTTCCAAACTCTTTCCTCTTCCTCTCCTTTATTTCCTCAAATCCAAAACCTTATAAAGGCTAAGTGCTTAAAGCCAAATACTAGACAAAGCTTCTAACAAGCTTGATTTTCTTTGATTCAAAATGTCTCCTTATGTAAGAATTTGGATGTCCTTTTTGGTTTCAATTATCTCCAAAATATTTTTTCGCCTTTGTAGAGTCATGTGGTTGTTATACCATCTTATTGCAAGCTTTATGTCAACTTTAATAAAATTTTTTACAATTAAACATTTGTCAATATGGATTCACATTACACAAATAGGGCTAATAGCAAATTGATCAAATTGATTTCTTCCTCTAACTCATTGTCTTTAGACATCAAGGCAAAAGATATTGATTTTAATAATTGCTAAATTGTCTCAAAGTATCCATTCTCTATTTAGAAGCTGCTACTAGTGTTTGTGTTTTAGATTTTTGTTGCAAAAATATAGTTGGCTCACTTGCTTTTTGGTTAATAGGTTGTGAATTCCATATTATTCATTCCTCTACAACTATTAGACAGGCTTTGTGGCTTTCCTGCTATTTCACATTAAACCTTTAAATTTGGGATATTGAGTTGTGGGTCTTGCGTATATTCATATTTTCACGTTAATACACGAGGGATGAAAAACTTTGAAACAAATAATAAGCTTCGAGTGAAAATATTTTCGTAGCCTTTGGGTTGGTGTTTTTCTTTAAATATATAATATCCTTAGTATAAATTGGGTGAAAATATTTGAGGGATGCATCCATATCACTTCTACCAATTGGTAAACTAAAATGGACAATTGTTTTTGGTTCCAGTGTTGAAGACGAAAAGTCAGGAATGGTGGCTTGTGACATTGCTCATTGCAAAGGCATTGAGCAAGGCTTGTTGATAGACTTATAGTAGCTATAGGTTGGGGAATAAGGAAGGTTTATTGAAAAATGAGCTTGCTTCAAATTTCTTTACATTTAGGGCTCTTTGTTGATTTTGCAGGTGGAATAAACTGGTACAATTTTTGTTAGGTTCAATAAAGTGGTCTTTGATTTTCACCTATTCAATTTCTTCAAGAATATGCTAATAGTGGGCTTATAACTTTGAAAGGTTCCAAGACTTTAGAGAAAATATTGTTGATCACTTGAAAAGGTTTTGATTCATAAAACCCATTTTCAATAGTTGAATGTTTTGAAATTGTTCTTTACCAAAATAATTGCATTGAAATAATTTTTGTTTTGAAATTTTGTTTGTAAAACTTTTTTTTGCTATGGCTCATGTAAGACGATTTTTTCAATTGCATTTTAAGCAAATATTTTTATAAAATTTGTTTTGTAAGGCTTTATTTAAGAGAATCCCTCAAATATATTTCTAACTCTTAGAGATATTGATAAATGTTGCAACTAATTAGAAATGTTGATCTTTGAGGATAAGAACGTTAGGGCCTCATTTTGGGCTTTTAGTAGAAAAGGAACTATTTTTCTTTTCCAATATTTCTTTCCATGTCTTTATTGGATGTTTTGTTGTGAGTTTTAAAAAAAGATGGGTTTTTTTTGGGCTTTAGTTAGCTTTAGGAGAAATATTGGCTCTCAGGATCATTATCTAGATTGTATAAATTCTTGGGTTAGGAAATCATGGATGGAATTTGCTTTGCCATTAATAAATTCAATATCAAAATTAAAAAAATACTAAAAAATGTTTGTTATCTAGCAAAATTTTACTTTGATGTAATATTTTAAACATCTTTTAACAAAAATGCTTTAGCATATTTGTAATTAATACGAAAACGAATTGATTCAATAAATTACCTTGAAATTTTGAAATGCTTATAAAGTGGATAAGTTTTCTTTTTTAATAGTTGAATAATTGCTTTTTATGGATTTCAATGTTCCAAAATTATTGATTAATTCTCTGTCATTAATCTTTTATTTTAGGGCATCCCTATATCTTTTATCAAAAGCTTTAATTTCTAGAATTTTGAACACAACGGGGTTAGCTATACATAATATACTTAGATTTGTTGTACAAAGCTTGTATGTAATTTTGTCGAAGATTTTGGATTTTTTTTCTTAACCTATCATGGAGGAGTTTGCAAAGCTTGTTTAGGTTAGGATAAAAATTCATAAGATAACTAAGGCCTCCTAGAAATCTTTGCAATTGTTTTTTTTTTGTCAAATATTTAAGGAAATTTATTGCTAAAGTTTAAAGTTCTCTCAGTTAGTATGATTGTGCCATTGTGGATATAGTGTCCTACAAATTTAACCTTAGTTTGGAAGAGGCTAACTTTTAGTTTTGATACCACTAATCCATTCTTTTTACTGACATGATGAAGGTTTTAATAAGTTTGGAATGTTGTTCTAATGTCAAAGATAATATTAAGTCATCATCTATGTAAATGATGCGAAATTTAGAATATGGTTAAAATATCTCATTCACTATTTGTTGTAATTCAGATGGAGCATTCTTTAAACTAAAGGGCATTACATTCTACTCATACTACCCAAAAAGAATAATAAAAGTGATTGTGTACCTATCTTTAGGGTCTATTTGTACTTGTTAGAATCTTGATTTCATATCAAATTTTGAAAAAAAAAATATTTGTGAAGTTCACGAAGTAGATCTTTTTTTTTTTAAGATACCTACTCTATTTTAATGCTTTGTTGAGAGGCTTGTAATTTATCACTAATCTAGGCACTCCTTTTTCTTTTTCAGAATTTTTATTCACATAAAATTCTATACAACTTTAGGGGACCTAGATGGAGAGATTAGCCTTTTCTTTAACAAATCATTAATCCCTTGTTCATAAAATTTTCTAAATATTTATTCATTTAAATAGGATGAACTTTAATAGGAATTTGTTTTTTAGTGAAATATTTTTCTTAATGTAAATCTACAATGTGTTGTTTCCTATTCGAAAAAGCATTGGTTAAGTCACCATGTATTTTACTTTCAATAATTTTCGACAATTTTTTTATTTTTTATTTTTTTCCTCATTTTGTAATTGTTTTGATATTCTCTTAGTTACAATATATTTCTTCAAATATGTCAATTGTTTTTATTTTCCATTGATTATGTTATTGAATTGATTTTTCGTAAATTGAATAGGCTTTTATTAAATTTATGTTCCTTTTTTTTTCTATTAAGGGAAAACAAACTTTTTATTGTTAATTTTTACTGTAATATTTTCATGGCTCACTATGTAAATGGTAATTAAATTATGAAGTGAGTTCCTAAAATAACTATATTATGAAAATTCACTTTGGAAAATATAAGCATCAATATTGTAGTTTATCTTCAGCTTTGAATTGTTAGTGACTTTTAAGTCTTTCTTGGCTTTTTTTTTATAAATAACTTTGTGGGAATCATATCATGACTAATACAATTTAAATCGACTCTTGTATCAAATAATGCAACAGTATCAATTTAAAAATCTTCACTAATTTTAATGGTTATCCTAATAAAATACTTTTGGGATACTATTTTGTTGATTATGAATAAGAAAATCTTTAGGTAGTTTTTCATTATTAATAATAAGAGTAAATTTTTTAATTAATTTCTTCATCGGATCCATGTTCTTCCCTATTGATTTGTTGAAACAAATTTTTATCATTTTACTATCTTCCTTTTGTTTTTGTTTAAGCATTTTTGGATCTTATTTTATCATTGTGATATTTTGATATAAACTAGATAGAATTAATTCTGAATTTTTATTTTCATGGCTTTATCCAATATATTTCTCAAATTATAGGTAGATGACGATGTTGATAGTAGGTTTTGACTAGGGGTTTCAAAAGATTGTTGTAGTTTTATTAGATATTTTATTTGTAATTGGGGATCCTAAATATGATTTATGATTTCTAGCAAGAATTTTTAATCTTTTATAAGCACATTGATTTGTTTTTCTTCTTTTAATTGATCATTATTTATTGTCTCTTCACTACTTATAAAGTTCTCAGTTTCATCTAATCCTAATGCTTCATTATCAATTTCTTCATCAGAGTCCTTATAATTTTCACCATCCATAATCATTAAAGCTTGAATTTTATCCAATATCTCTTGGTTTAATTCTAAGTTTTGAAGTTTTTTTTTTAATGTTTCCTACAACATTTTGTCGTGTGTCCTTTTCCATTGCACCTATAACATGTTATATTTCTAAATTTGGACTTTTTTGAGCAAATAAACTTCATTAAAGAGTTCCAAAATTTACAAGCAATGCCTTGCGTTTTACTACACCACCTCATTCTAACAACCCCAGATAACTAAACCATTTAAGTTATATACCATTAAGACCTTGGTTAAGCACGTGGAATCACCTAACAACATCATCGCTACATATTGGACAGGATAACTCCACCTAATATCAGGCTGGTTCCTTAATCCAACAAGTTATTGTTGCTTGTTCTAACTTAGGTACTCCATTTTCCTCCTGGCATTCTCCTTCGCTACGTGAATTGAGTTATTAGAGGAGCTCCAAGTTATGTAGTGGCTTGTTTTGTTTTAATCCTTGCTCTTTCTCGTATTTCCTCCTTTCTAAGTGTACATAAGTCAATCTATTATAGGGGATTTGATCGTACGTTGTGGATTTTTCTATTCTTATTTCTCACTCTTTCACCTTATAGAGGAGCAAGTCTTGCTAAGAACTTCTCCAAACATTATCTCAACATAACTCTATCTAAACAGGTGTCTTTGTACTATTTGAAATATGAATGCTTTTTTACACCTAAGGTTGGACAATAACTTAGTACTTTTATCTTTCAAGTGTGAGGGGTCGCTTATGAAATATAAAGAGATTGCTAGTATCAAAGTCGGTATAACATCTTGAATGGAGCTCACTAATATCAAAGTAGGTATAACATCTTGAATGAGATCATTATTCTCATCTAAGATTGTCTCATGTTCTTTGTTAATCCTAATAGCTTTAATAGTATCAAGTCTTTCATATTCGGTTCAGTGGTATTCTCACCAACTTTTCAATTATTCAGAAAATCCTATTATCAATAACTCAGCTATGATATGATTAGAGGTTCCCGATTGGGTTTACTTTATCTTGATGTATAGATGTAATTTGTTTGATTAAAAATAAAAATAAATTAAAAGAATTTAATTTATCTAATCTTCATTATAATATATAATTGAATTTATATATGTTGTCAATATATTCAAGAACCTAGAATTTTATATATAAAGAACATTTGAAGAGAAAAAACAACTTAATTAAGATAGACTTTTGTCAAGTTTGAAAAACTTTAGGATTAAGTATGATATATTTAATGAATATAAACCAATATTAGATATTAGTTTTTTTTTACTTTGTTGATATTCAAATATAATTAATTATATTATAACTAAAATTTATTTAAAAACAATTTTTCTACCTTATAGGAGTAAAGCTTCGTATTATTGAATCTTCTCAAACCCTACATTCTAACAAGACTCTTACTAGGTGTTGTTGTGGTTATTGTATAACTAAAGTTTATCATAATCAAATTAAATTATTAAATAATCTAAAGCCTATTTATGATATTACTCTTAGCATACTCCTCTCTACATTACCTGTAGAATTTGCTCAATTCATTTGAATGGATATTACTATATGTTGTATATTTGTGCAACCATAGTATTTTTCCACATAGCCTATAAATTTGAGAGGAATTGCAAAAAGAAAAATATATATATAGATTAATTATTATACATAAATAAAATAATTCTAATTTTTGAAAAATATACAAATAAATATGTTTATTTAGTTGTGCACATGATGTGATCATGTCTTGATTTTTTTTCAACAAGTACACTATGTAGGATTATAAATTCTGAATTATTAACTCTTTATGCCATTTTGGTGCCTAAATCAGGTGAAGCAATGTCACAATTGCAGGATAGTAATTTATGGAAGATTATCATAGAACAATAACTGGATCCAAATAACTGTTCCCAATATTTTTACAAGATAATTAACCAAGGAAGAAGGGAAATTAATAGTTGAAGCTGATGATCAACAGCGAGCACTCAGTTACTCCAATCCTTCCATAAATCTTCTGTTGGAGACTATATGGAAGGATGTTTTTAATATGTAAAAACATTGTTAGGATATATGTTATATATCTAAATAATTAGTTTTGGCATTCTTTATTAATTGGACCTATAAGATATTAATTATAATATGATTCAAAAAGATGTGAAAGAATCCTAGACAAAATGGAAGTCTAGGCTCTAACAAATTTGAGGTATATCATGTTGGTGATTAAGATATGTACTGCTGGATTTTTTATTGATAGGAGATAAGGGAATTTGTTTACGTGTTTGTTAAGGGCTCTCACTACAAGAAATTAGTGTTTTACCAACGGAAATAACCGTCGGTAAACATAAGATTTCCGTCGGTGGAATTAATCACCGACGGAATATGGTGGAACTAAAATCGGTCGGTGAACTGCCCGAAGGTAAATTTACCGACCGAATATTTCCGTCGCAATTTAACGATGGAATTACCGACCGAAATATTATTGTCGGTGTTTATTTTACGACGGAATGGTAATTACGATTCCGTCGGAGAAATTTTGCTACGGTCATTAAGACCGTCGGTGATTCGATGTTATCTGCGACGACATTTACCGACGGAATAATCTACCGTCGGTAAATAAGTGGAACATTTCCGACGGAAACTTGTCCGTCGGTAATGAGTGATTAATTTTTTTTGGCTTTTGTTGTTACGAAAATGATTATATTATATATTCACTTTATTAATTTGTGTTGCGTTAGAATAATGAATAATGAGAAAATTAGTAATTAAT
>JANZLF010000006.1:25520867-25533318 GCA_026546835.1 Erythroxylum foetidum | reverse complement strand
CCTTCACCGACCGAAATGGGAGTCGGTATAAAATTCAACCAAATTCACCGACCGAATTTGTTTCGGTCGCAAATATTAAAATGAACAACCACTTTCCGCGACGGTCAGGGTTTTTCGGTCGGTATTTCCAACGGTCTTAATACCGTCGGTAATTTTCCGTTGGTATTAAGCATTTTCCTTGTAGTGTCTTGCTGGTGAATATCATGTATGATTCTATCCATAGAAGATGTGCATCTTGCATGGGTGTCTTACAATCAATAGTTGAGTGGGCATTAATTATATATGGAAAAAATGAAGCTTACATGATTTTAGGGATATAAGATAAAGAGCAATTGGTTGGTGGACGTGCTAGGGATTTACGTGTTCCTGAGCTGATGGATTGCTTGCCATAGCCCATTATTGACGTGAACAAGACAATAATGTTCTTTTCAATTGTTGCAACATGTTAAGATATATGAAGTGATTTTTCATAGGTGTGGCAAGGGTTTTTGTATGCGTAGATAACGTTGAAGTGCAGAAAATTATGAGACAGTGGTAGATTGGGTATGCGTGATTTCTTGGCTACATCATTCTTCATTGGCTATGCATGATTTCTTTGTTGAACAGTTTTTTGGTTGGATGAGCGCAACTTCTTGGTTGAATCTTGTCGATTGGTTGCATGTGGTGTGCGTGTACAACTCCATCTTAGGCAGCAACGATTATTAATTGATTTCCATACGGGTTGCATATACTTTGGTTGGTGAATGTGTTATCGATGCAGCTGTGGCTTCGTGTTGGTGTTTATATGAAATAGCCCATTGTTGTTGCACTGACTTCCAGATTTATTTCTGTGGAGCTGAACCTTTCGGAAAGTTGTTCTTCTATTTATCTCAGGTGTATTATTGTTTTATTCTTAGTTAATTGATCATTTGACTTATTTGTTTATTATTCTTTCGTTAAAAGATTGATTGGAAAAATCATCTGTTGAAGTTAACACGAGTTGGTCGTATTATTGGGTGTGAAATTCTTTCACAGAAAGTGAGGTTGAGAGATAGTGTTAAAGGTTAAGTGATGTCAACTCAGTAAAGCCTTGGATAAATCTATTGTACTTTGGTAAAAGTTATTAAACTGGGTGAGGACCCCGCAGACGTAGACAAGGTATGTCAAACTGCGTTACCAAATTTGTTGTGCTTTTTATTATTTCATTTTTGATTGGTTTTGTTTTCGTTTATGCTAGATACGTCCACGATAAAATTGGAAAGTTTGTGAAACTACTACCCCCTTTGGGGTTTTCAATTGGTATCAGTGAAATTTTATCGATTCAGAACTTAGTAGCCAAGTGGTGCAGATCTAGGTTTCACAATTATGTTATAAGAGAAGAAGCATCAATTATCAGACCACCGCTGTTGGATAGTTCTAACTATCTTGAATGGAAATCATGGATAAAAGTCTTCATCTAAGCTCAGGGAATTCGATAGTACATAGGTGGACGCATCTAATGATTACTAATGATAAAGGGAACGCTTCTCAGTGATATCAGCCTGTGAATCAGCTAAAGAGGCGTGAGATACTTTGTAGACTATTCATGAAGGGTCTAAATCTGTGATAACATTGAAACTATAGATGTTACTTGTGAGGTTTGAAGAACAAAAAATGGATGAAAATGAGACTATTTGAGACTTTCATGAAAGATTGTGAGATATAGCGAATCAAGCACATCAATTCGGGAAGAAATATTCCAATCTGAACTAGTCAAGAAGACGTTGAGATCATTACCTTTGAGATTTATTTAAAAAATTGCAGCAATAGAGGAGGCTCACGACATTAATGATCTGTCATTGGAGAAGGTAATTGGAATTCTTACAAATCTCGAAATGAATCTTTTAAGGGTTAAACAAGAAAGAAGCAAAGGATTGGCACTACAGATTGAATCTGGAAAAGGTATGAATGATGTAAAAGATAAATTTGACGAGAATGAGGATATGGAGTTATTAATATGAGAGTTCAGTAAGTGACTCAAGATAGTGAAAAAGGACGTACCAAAGTTTAGGTAAAATAGCAAGAGCTCATCGAACAACAACTTTAAACAATAAGTCAAAACTCAAAAGGGAGAAAGAAAGGTAAAGAGAATTCAATGTCATGAGTGTCAAGGCTTCGAACAAGTTCAAGCTAAGGGTGCTAACATCTTGAAGAAGAGAAGGGAAGTCCTATACAAGCACTTGAAGTGATAACAAATCCAAAAGTGAAGAAGAAGCTGTGAATAGTGCTGCATTAGTTACTTTGTATAGCAAAAGCCCAGTTACTTGCTCAATAGTAACTGAGAAGGAAATAACTGAAGACGAAAAGTGAGTAAATTAGGAAATTTCGGGAAAAAAAAACACAGATGATTCAGCTCAAATCTTAGACTTAGATTATGACAATGATGACAGTACTTCAGATGATAAAAAGAAAGATATTTATGAAGCCTATGAGTTAATGTATGATAAATGAGTTCAAACATGTAAGAAAAATGAGAAGTTGAAGGAGGAAAACACTTCCATGAAGAACATCATTCAAGATCTAGAGAAGAAGTTGTTGTCTATATTAGATGAGCTTGGTGAAGCTAGAATAAAATTAATAAGTACCAAAAAGGGATTGAGAATATTGAATGGAGGCACAGAAAAAACTAGAAAAGTTAATAGAAATTGGTA
Source organism: Erythroxylum foetidum (assembly GCA_026546835.1). Taxonomy (NCBI): domain Eukaryota; kingdom Viridiplantae; phylum Streptophyta; class Magnoliopsida; order Malpighiales; family Erythroxylaceae; genus Erythroxylum; species Erythroxylum foetidum. Next base: position 25,530,649 of record JANZLF010000006.1, on the reverse strand, counting down.
AGGTTAAAGGGGATCTTCAAGGCATTGGCTACAAAGGCGATTGTTCTAAGGTGAATGATGAGAAATATGACATATCCAGATATGTCCAAGAAGAAACTTCGAGGAAGAATCGAAGGTTTGTAGTCACGTGTCATTTTTGTGGAGTTATCAGGTACATAAGGCCGAGATGCTACAAGATGTTACAAATGATGTTTTAAAGGTGTCAAAATAAAAAATATAGACATTCTCTATTAAATTTCCAGCAATAACCTATGGTACCGAAGCACACTTGGATTAAAAAGGGTTAATTACAAGCATAAAGACATTGTGAAGGAAAAGCAAAGAATTGTCTATATTTACAGTTAGTTATTGCTTTTGAGGAAACTGTTCAGACAGAGTATAAATCAGTTACTTTAGAAGAAGAAACCGATGACAAACATAATATGATAAAGAATAAGGCCAAGTTTAAATTTCTTCGAGAAGCACAGGGACTATGTACTTTATATTTTTGAAGTATTTTTGTATTGTTTTAAAAAATTAAACTAAAAAAGAGATCTCTTTTGTTCTTTAGTTTTTATGCTGTCATTGTCACCCCATCTTTTTAATAATTTGCATTGTGACTTTTATTTGGCTCCATCGAAGACTCTTCAGCTCTCTCATCAATGTGAGTCTGTCTCTCAGCACTGGCAACACTCATCTTTATTTGCTTAGATTTATGAATTTGATTAGTCTTATGAAGATGGAATTGGAGTAAGTAATGATATGTTAGCATGTGTATTGATTGGTAGTAAATTGTTATCTTGGCGTGCTTATAATTCTTTCGCTGAATCTACTACTGATTTTTATGTTTCTTTATTTGTTGAGATTGATTGTGTTAAAGGCATTATTAATTTTGACAATGTTTTGTCCCAAGGGAGATATCATATTGCTTATGATGAATGTTCCATTCAGGGGGATATTTTAAAGTATATGTATTACTATTTGTCATGCTTTTTGACATCTTTTTGTCCCCAGGGGGAAATTTTAGATGATTTGATAATTGTGATGTTCTTTGAAACTTGATATTTGATTAAGGGAGAGTTTTTTTTTTCATCTCATGTGGATTGCGCATTTGATATTTATATGTCCAATTATCTCTTTTAGGGGGAGTTCAAATATGTGACAAATAATGTCAAAAAGGAGGAGGTTGTTAAGATAAATGTTATATGTCTAAGTAATTAGTTTTGGCATTCTTTATTAATTGGACATATAAGATATTAATTGTAAAAGGATTCAAAAAGATGTGGAAGAATCCTACACAAAATGAAAGTTTACTCTCTAACAAATTTAAGGTATATCGTGTTGGTGATTAAAATATGCACTATTGGATTTTTTGTGGATAGTAGATAAGGGAATTTGTTTATGTGTTTGTTAAGGGCTCTTGCTGGTGAATATCATGTATGATTCTATCCATAGAAGAGGTGCATCTTACGTGGGTGTCTTTCAATCAACAGTTGAGTGGGCATTAATTACATATGGCAAAACGCAACTTACGTGATTTTAGGGAAATAAGATAAAGAGCGATTGGTTGACGAACATGCTAGGGATTTACGTGTTCTTGAGATGAATGGATTGCTTGCCGTAGCCCATTTTTGACGTGAACAAGACAGCGTTGTTCTTTTCAATTGTTACGACATGTTAAGATATATGAAGTGATTTTTCATAGTTGTGGCTAAGGGGTTTTGTATGTGCAAATAATGCTAAAGTGCAGAAAATTATGAGACAGTGGTAGATTGGGTATGTGTGATTTCTTGGTTACATCATTCTTTATTGGTTGTGCGTGATTTCTTTGTTGAATTGTTTCTAGTTGGATGTGTGCAACTTCTTGGTTGAATCGTGTTGATTAGTTGTATAAGGTGTGCGTGTACAACTCCATCTTGGGCAGTAATGATTATGAATTGATTTCCTTATAGGCTGCGTATATTTTTTTTATGAATGTGTTATCGGTATAGCTGTGGCTTTGTATTGGTATTTATGTGATTCAGTCCATTGTTATTGCGACGACTTTTAGATTTGTTTCAGTGGAGCTGAACCTTTCAAAAAGTTGTTCTTCTCTTTTATCTCAAATGTATTATTGTTTTTTTCTTAGTTGATTGATCACTTGAGTTATTTGTTTATTGTTCTTTTGTTAAAAGATTGATTGAGAAAATCCTCTGTTGAGGTTAACATGAGTTGGTCGTATTATTGGGTGTAAAATTCTTTCACGAGAAGTGATGTTAAGAGACAGTATCAAGGATTGAGTGGTGTCAGCTCAATAAAGTTTTTGGTAAATCTATTTTACTTCACTGAAAGTTATTAAACTGAGTAAGAGCCCCGCGGACGTAAACAAGGTATGCCGAACTGCGTTGCCAAATTTCTCGTGCTTTTTATTATTTCATTTTTGATTGGTTTTGTTTTCATTTATGCTAAAGACGTTCACTATAAAATTGGAAAATTTGCAAAACTACTAACTCTTCGGGGTTTTTCAAACATGATTAACAAATCATTAAGAAGTCTTTCAAATGATCACCTAAAGAAGACTCGGTTTGGTTTGAAGTCTATAGTTGAAATATAATCACAACTCACAAGTCTTAACAGGACTTCCAGGCTGAAAATTAGATTTACAGCCTTAAAAACAAACTTCTGCTAACCCCAAGGCGCAAGTGAGTTGGTAAGGGGCTCTCTTGGTTTAAGTGAGTTCGCGATTTTGAACCACTCTCATTTATGCAGCCGTTTAAAACTTGAGGCTAGAGCTTTACCTCCCGCAAGGGACCTACCTGGCTCGAGCAGGGATTAGTCTGGGAGTGAATGGCTTAAAGGTGCCTTTCTATAGTTAAGACCCTCCTAGGACATCTTCTGGGTCAAAAAAAAAACTTCTGCTCCATACGCTAAACAACATACATTAGAAAAGCCGCTTACAAACTTACTTTTATAATTTTTCTTTTTATTTTTGTAATGTCACTACAATTTTATTATTAAGAATAACTAAATATTAAGCAAAAGTTATAGATAGTATAATATAACTAATTAAGAATAAATAAATAAAATTTTATTTTAATATCTTATATATCATTTATTAATAAGTAAAAAATTTATTCCTAAACTAATATTTATTTTAATTATTAAAACTAATGTTATCATCTAGAATTAAATATTTGATGTTTAATAGATATTTTGTTAATGAAAAATAAAAAATGATTTTGTTGTTTTCATAAGTTAAGCAAACTATAAAAGAAAATGAAAAGTAATTATATAAAAAAAAAACAAAATCTAATATGAATTACGTATTGGCGCCAAACAAGAAAGACGTCGGTAGATTTTCTCTCTAATCTTCCAATTCAAAGGACACCCAACGAAGGTACGGAAAGCTCTTCACGTGCTTTTAGGGCTAAGTTGTCGTTTAGTCTTTTAACTTTTCTGACCGCGTATCAGCGTTAAATGCGCGTTCCATCTTTTTACAAGCACAGCACAGGGCCACGCGTTGAACTGGGAGAGAGGAGAGCTCACACGCCTAATGACTTGAGTTATTAAAATAGTGTTATTGAATCAATGTCTTCAACATATTTGCTTTTGTAGCTTACCGTGTAGCACATGGATCCTTTGCGTGATGCCATCTTACCTTCAATTATTATACCATTAAACTCTATAGTTTATTGGTAACAAACAATCCGTTATAAATATACTGTTGGTTATTGGACCCGCAAACGAACTTTTGTAGTACCACATTGTAGGTCCCCCGATTGCAACATCACCGAACGCGGTATCCTCCTTTATAAGGCGGCCGTCGGAAAATACTCGCAAACCAAAACCAATGGCCTCAACAACACCCGCTACGTCCCAGAATGCCTCTACCAAATACTCCAACTCCTCTTCTCTCCACCTCCAGAACTTTGACGAGCTCAAGCGCGTCTTCAACCAGTTCGACACCAACGGCGACGGCAAGATCTCCCTGGGCGAGCTCGGCGACGTCCTCAAATCCATGGGCTCCACCTACACCCAGGCCGAGCTCGACCGCGTTATGAAGGACGTCGACGCTGACAAGGACGGCTTCATCAATCTCGAGGAGTTCTCTCACCTCTGCCGATCCTCATCCGGCGCCTCCGACCTCCGTGACGCGTTCGATCTGTACGACCAGAACAAGGACGGGCTTATTTCGTCTGCGGAGTTGCACAAGGTCCTGAACAGCCTGGGGATACGGTGCTCCGTTGAAGAGTGCGTGAAAATGATCTTGAGTGTGGATTCTGATGGCGACGGGTCGGTCAATTTCGAGGAGTTCCAGAAGATGATGGCTACTAATAATGGTAACGTAGCCGTTAGCTCGTAAACTTTTCCAGATCCAGCTTCAGTTTGAAAAAGGCCTTCAATGTGGACTTTAATTAGATAAACAAGGTCACGACTATGATCAAACCCTAATACTTTGTGGGTAAAAAAACGACGTTGTTATATATATGTTTGATGATGGCATTTGTGCTAATTAGGAACAACCATGTAGGACTGCCGACTATTGATTCCAATTAGATATGCTATTATTAGCAGATTGTGACTCTCTCATTGGCTTACTACGACTACTCCACGGATAGCTTTCTTCGTTCTAGGGGCACATGAGACGTCCAGTATCAATGAGACAATTTACTTTTGAAATTAATTACTCTTTTTACGATTCTTCTTAACCAATAATTAACGATTTCTTTAGTTACATCTCTATTTTTTTTAAAATGTATTATTAATTTAATTTCAGTTTTTAGTTTCCATCTCTTTATATTTCCATGACTTATAAATTTTATTTTAACTTTTTATCATAATTTGATCTTATTGTTAAATAAGTAAATGTTAAATAATATTAATTATTAATCAGACATGAATATTATATTCAAATTATGAAAATGTAATTTATTTCCTATAATTAATTTAAATTTTGAAATAAAACTCTATTTTCAGAAGTGACAAGTATTTTTATAATAATATAATTTAACATATCTTTAAAATTCAAAAGTTAAAAATAATTATGTATGAACCAGATAAATTCTATTCCAAAACAAATTTTATTGTTTAAAAACATAAATAAGAAATTTAAAATAAAATTAATTACAGTGATATATATATATATACAAAAAATATTTGACAAAATTTCAAAGTTGCAATAAAAAATAGAAAACAAAATAACCCTAAAAGTTATTGGTAGTTTTAGATTTATTAATGTGGAAATTGGAAAAAAGAATGGTCTTCCAAATGCTCATTTATTTGTTCTCTTACGTACTGAAATTGAATTTTTTCTTTCGCCATTCCACGTCTTCATACTAAGATTCAAGGTAAGGTAGTCTTTGGTACATAACATTGAACCATAAAAGCATGTTTCAAATTCTAAGTTATTGAACAAAGCAGGACATAATACTCTTGTACAGTCCACTCTCTCCACTATTCCTCTTTACTCCATGCAAACATGCTGGGTTTCAGAAGGCATTTGCTCCATCATTGATAAGCCTATAGGGAGTTCCTTTGGCAATCTTCTGAGTATGGTAAAGGCATACATTTATTGAATTGGGAAGCTATGTGTAGTCCTAAAAATAGAGGTGGCCTTGCTCTTGGTGTGGCTCGGGATAATAATATTGCAATGATTGGTAAGTTGGTTTGGTCTCTGGTTTCCAATGAATCAAAACTTTGGGTGGATAACTTTCATAGTAAATATCCTTATGGCCCCTCCTTATTTGCTACCCGTTTGCCACATTACTCCTCTCCTTATTGGAAAGCCATCCAAAAATCTATTCCGCTCTTGAAGAATGGCTTCCTATGGCGGGTTGACTCGGGCCAACATATCTCAATTTGGTTTGATAGATGGTGCAATGAAGTGCCCCTTACTAGACATGTACATACTATTGATGATAGGGATAGACATCTCATGGTCAGTGACCTAGTCTCTAATAGAGGTCAATGAGATTTTTTTATCTTACATACCACTTTATCTTGTGAGCTACGGAAGAGTATTGTTGTGACCCCTACCTCTTGTAATGTGAATAGGACTGATTCACCAATTTGGGGGGAATCGATGATGGGTTCCCATACGATAAAATTTGGTTACGAATTCATTACTCCCATTCCTTGTCCCACTGATTCTTCAAGAAAATGGATGCAAATTTGGAAGCATAATGTGCCTCAAAAATTCTATTTTTTTTCCTTTAGCAGATTCGGTGGCAATGATTGCCTACCAATCTCTTGCGATTCAATAGAGGTGTGGCAAATTTTCCCATTTGTTCTCGATGTGGTAGGAGTTCTAAATCGGTCTTACATGCCATTCGTGATTGCGTTTGGGCATCGCCAGTTTGACGTTTAATCTTAGATAATGTCAATGAAACTTTTTTTGCCCCTAGTATTGACGATTGGATCAATATGCATGTGTTGGAGCTGGGGGTTGCTTATGACCATGTCATCAAATTTTTGGTTAGCACATGGGTCATTTGGTGTGCTAGAAATCGAGAAGTGATTCAGCACTCAATCCTTTTCACTATCACACAATATCGGTGGTTCCTTAAGCTTCTAAATGTTTGTCTTATTGTTTATAATTCTTTGGGGCCTCATCATGTCCAACGTGCAGAGAAATGGATAGCTTGGTGTCCTCCTCAAAAGGAGTGTGTGAATTTAAATGTGGATGGTAGCTCTCTTGGAAACCTTGGGGACACTGGATTTGGTGGCATCATTCGTGACTAGCATGGACGCTGGCTTGTTGATTTTTCGGGTTTTCTTGGTCATACTACAAATATGATTGCTAAACTGAAAGCTATTCTTCATAGTTTAATCCTAGCTTTGGATCGCGGTTACTGTAACCTTATTGTGAAATTTGACTCTTTGGAAGCAGTTCATCTCATTACTCAATCTTGACCTTCCTCTCATCATTGCCTTGGTTTGATTAGGGATATTTAACACTTGTTTGCTCATAATTGGCATTGCTCGTTAGCTCATGTGTTTGGCGAAGGTAATCAATGTGCTGATTTTTTGGCTCGACTAGAGTCGTCAAATTCTTAACATCTGATTATTTGGGATAATCCGATCCCCAGGATGATGCTTCTCTTGCAGAATGATCAATGTTCGATTGCCTTTTTAAGACATTAGCCGTGGGTCCTTTGTATCCATATCCTTTTCACCGAAAAAAAAACTTTTTACTTCATCCACCACATTTCTGTCAATTGGGTGATAGGAACTCATCATTACATATTTATACATATTTGAGTTATAAGCCTTGATATAATTCATGGCTCAATGATTTTTTTTATTTTGCATTTACAAAGATGCGTATTTATGAGATTATTCCCCTTTGTAATTTAATGAAAATGATGCAATCCTAAAAATCCACTTTTTTGGTCAATTTCTGAATCAAATTACAAAAGTGGCTATGCTTTGTTATTTTACTTGACTTATTTTGTTAATCTAACTTAATCATATCTATTTATTAGAAATGCCAACATATCATTAAGAATTAATAGAAACCAAAATTTGTTTCTACAAGTTTAGAGTGATGTAGAAGTCCTCACCAAGAAATATTTGTATGTTATAATTCTTTTCACTTAGGAAATTTTTTATTTATGGTTAATTAGTTGAATCTTTTCATAATCTTCACTTAACTCTTAAAATTTTATTTTTTCATTAGTTGCTTTTTTTGGTCAAAAATTAACATAAAATTTCAAGGCATGATCTTTAGATGATAGTTATAATAATTTTTAAGAAATTAAAACTTAATTAAACCACCAAAATAAAGACATATAAGTCAATTGAAAAGACTTAGGAAGTCAAACTAAATAGAAACCACATTTAGCTACCAAAAAACTCATCACTAAAAGTCTAAAAGTCATCGCTAATATTAATTAGCGATAATTTATTTTCATCGCCAAATCTCTGTAGTCGAAAACTATAGGCGACGTTTTTCTCTGATCGTCACTAATAGTTTTTCCTTTCGTAGCGAAAATTATTAATGACGTTTTAGGAATTCATCGCCAATACATTTTGACTACGTTTATGTTTCGTATCTAAAGATTATTAGCTAAGTTTTCGAAAACGTAGCCAAAAGTTTTTAGCTTTCAAAAACGTAGTTAAATGTTTTTAGCTACGTTTCTAAAAACGTAATCAAAATTTTTTAGTTACGTTTTTTTTAAATGTTGCCATATTTTTTTAATTACGTTTTTGAAAACATAGCTGAATATTTTTAACTATGTTTTGTAAAATATAGTCAAAATTTTAATTTACATTTTAACGAAATATTATACCATGTTAATGATAATTATTTGTGGCACTTTTAATTTATATCATTATATATAATATTTAGATTTTTTATTGTTAATTTATTATACAAAAATAATTTATAATTTGAAGCATTGTATATGAAAAGTAAAATACCATTAATGTATATAAACAAAAAGAATATTCTTCATATACGAGATTTTAATTACAACATTAACAATTTTAAACAAAATAATAAAAGATCAGTTTACATAGGATAATTACTCTTTAGTCTCATAAACCTATCAAGAAATAAGAAATGCTAATCTTTGGATCTTGAATAATACGATTAAAGCACATTACTCTCTGTTTCTTCAAGAATGAGGGCTTTAGTTGGCTTTCTAAACAGATCAGTGTTCTTTTAGAAAGGAGACTTAGTGTGTAGCGCCCCTTTACCGTAGGGTACGCACCGGGACGCCCGTGGGTCGTTCCGACGCATATCCCACAGCAAGGAAGTGCTACAGACGAAAACAATCGCTAATACTCGCATGGCATCAATATAATTAAACCGAATTATGCAAATCACTAAAATTTAAAACCACGATAATCTTTCATTTCACATTACTCGTGGAAATATAGACAAGTCTATCAGTCCCCTACAGTCTCAGTACAATATCCCAAAAAAAGAAACTGATACAAAAGTCTATACTAAGTCATCCTCAAAAACAATCGTCCCAGCTGACCGACCTGTGTGCCATCGCTTCGCTTGCCCACACACTCGCACTGCAGGAAAAGTCTATCACGGGAGCTAGGAACCTACTGACGTTTTCCTGAAAAATATTTGCAATGTTGGGTGAGTTTGTGAACTCAATGAGAAACCATCATCGATGCTTCACCCAACTCATGCATATACACCATATTTATCATAGTCATAATAACACATTCGGAAACGCGATAGACAATTTACACATTTTCACTATAACAATATTCAAACATGTCACTTCATAAGTTGTCACATATTTGTGTTAAGTCAGAATGACTTTACATAGAAATGATTTTGATGTATAACAAAAAAAGAGAGATCATATACAATAATAACAAAACAGACACAGATGAGCTTAGTCACAGACATACACAGACGAAGTCCGAGACAGATGAAGTTGCATTAACTCAAAACGGACACAGACGAATTCATAGAAAGGCGAAGTTGATATAAGTCAAACACAGACGAAGTTGATATAACTAAATTCAACCCAGACGAAGTTGATACAGCTAAAGTCAACAGAGACGAAGTTAAAACAGTTAAAGTCAAACGTAGACGCAGACGCAAAGCGAGACAGACGCAGACGCAAAGTGAAGCAGACTCAGACGCAAAGCGAAGCAGACGCAGAAACAAAGCGAAGCAGACGCAGACGCAAAGCTGAAGCAGATGCAGACACAGAAAAGAAACAGACGCAATACTCAGTTTGAGTTAGTTACAGAACTCAACTGATTAATGGCTTCTTTAAAGATTCAAGATTCAAGAATCAAGAAGCAGTTACAGACGAAGGCTATAAATACAAGACGAAGTCGAAGAAGAA
>JANZLF010000006.1:25499015-25514400 GCA_026546835.1 Erythroxylum foetidum | reverse complement strand
GCCTAAGTAATAAAGTAAGTACATGAATAGAATAAAAGAAGAGAAGAGGATAAGTCTATATCATTGAATGAAGTACACAAATAGTATGTACCTAGTCATCCACACCATACATGCATGTATTACAACATTTGTTTCATTTTCTATTTTTTAGTTATGTAAATGAAGAGACATCAATAAATAATGAAACTGTTTGTCTGGTTATCAAGAAACATAGCACAAGTGAAAAACAAGTGCATTAAAGATCAAAATAAAAATAATTTCCAGAAAAAACATGAATCGTATTCCACATTTCCAAAAACACATGTAATCATTTTACATCTTTTCCAGACATAGTTAACTCAAGCATTAACATCAGTTAACTAAGAGATTAAACATGTTTTACCATATCCAGAAACACTTTCCAGATGAACAAGAATAAGAACATAATTTTCTAGAAAATTATTTAATCTTTTAGATCATGAACAATACTTAGGTGCAAGTATCAGAAGCATTTATCCATGCAGTAAACATGTAGAACCATTTCATAACACACCACAAAAGCTTTCCAAAACTCATATTTACAGATCTCCAACAAAAATGTCAAAACAGTTTCAACGTATAAAAATGCCACTTTTGCATATTAAAATCAAATAAAAAATTAATCAAGCTTATGAATCAAAATTAAAAATGTTAAAGCTAGGTTTGAGACCACTATCAAAAAGAATAACGCAAGATCGAATCTAAACGCAACCATATAATCAACTTTAACAAAATTTAATTAGAAACATAAAATAAGAAATTGACAAAGCTATACTAACCTGTTTAGATTTCTTGTTATAATTTCCAATTTCTTTGAATCCGTCAATCCATGAGCTGTTCAATCGTCTGACCTCTAATGATATCTACATATCTATTCAAAGAAAAATTCAAATCTAATTTGAGAGGAAAAATGTAAGAAGTGCTTGCTCCAAATTTTTCTAATATTTCCTTCTATATGAAAAATTTTATTTTTCATATTCTTGAATTTTATTAAAATTACAACTAAATTCAAACTTTAATTATAATTATGAATTAATCCGATCAAATATCACATATTGACCCTTAAAGTTTTTAAAACTTCTCAATTTAGTCTAACTTAATTCAAATTTCAATTTCTCCTTTATAGATCTTTTATGTATGACACATTAGGTTCATAGTATCTTGACCATGATTATAAATTATAATTATAATTCATAATTAGAATCAGATAAATTAAATCCCTTTTAATTTATCTTTAATTCCCTAATTCAACAATTTGTAATCATAGATCATGGTTGACGTCTAGCAATATGTCATGATCACCCAAATATTAGGAATGTCAAAGTAGTTTGACTTAACCTACCTATGTAAGGCTATAATGTATAAAGTAATCCTTTCATCATCTAATGTTCTAATTGGAATTAGAGTATGGAATTCTTGTCTACTCGAAATAATCTAATCATATTCGTTCTTGCTAATTAGTAAATGATTTATAATTGATATTTGAAAATAACTTTTCCAAAATTCAATTTACTCTTGCCAGTGATTTCCAAAATCATTACTAAACAAGAATAACAAAACATTCTCCCTAATTATTTTAGGACAACGAATTCTTTGTTGATTTTCTCAACTAGCTCCATATAGTTCATACTATATCCAATAACTACCGAATTGAACTACTCTAAGAATAGAATATAAATAGCATCAAAACATAGTAATTCCTATATGAGATAACTTTGATAATCTCAAGACTAAGGATCAATTATACAACCATCATAATGAGATAATCCATTAACACACAAGTAATGTTCCTTTTGGGATTCTCATGATTAGGCCAGTTCAGTGAATTTATTCTCCAATAAGCACCTGCATATTTATTTAAGTACCTCCACACTTTAATCTTAGAGATTGATTACTTTCTTCATAAGAAAGAAACAAAAATGTGCTAGTCTACCCATTTCATCAATACCCAGTCTTGATGAAACTATGACTAGGAATATTTTGGGAATAATACAAAATGCAATTCGAACCTCATAATTATAATCACATTATAATTTCTAATTGCATAACAATTATTCCAGAAATTTTATCTTTATGATTAATAATTAATAATTAAAAATAAAGATAAAGTTTGCCTAAATATACAACCAAAAAATTGGCTGCATGGGCATAAACCAATAGTTCATTGATTCATCCTCATCTTGACTGCAAACTTGATTTTAATAAAGGACGTTCATGGTGGTATCTAAACCAAGCATATTTTGTGCAAAATGTCAGTTTTGCTTGGTTTTTAATTACTGATGAACACATCATGCGTCGATGGCTGGTTCTTTTTCTTTGATTCATCCATCTGCATATCATGGCTTAAAAGGCCAATGTAGCGTTGCTTTCTATATACTCAGGATGGTTCAGTAAGTTGATATTTAGGGCTTCTCTAGTTTTTTCATAGTTGTTGCTCTTGCCATTGAAACAATAGTTAAGAAAAGTAGCACCTTGTGGTTTTTAAGGTGGTAAAAGGGTTCAGATCAAAGTCTTCAGTTTCAAGAAACAATCAAAAAGAATAGGTGAAGGTGTTGGACCTCGTTTCTGGAGCCCAATAATCGATTTGTATATCAAACAAAGTATGACTCGGGCCTTGGGACAAATTCTAAGAAGACTATTTGGGGCGGTCGCGAAAGGGTGGGGGAAAGAAAAATGAAAGGTATCACATTTATTAAAAATATAAATCTCTGCTTGGTAGTAAAGGAGGGTTCACCGCGGTTGAAGTGGTTCTTCACCGCTGCGAAGATGTCTTCGAACAAGTTCACCGCGGTGATCCATGGCTTCGCCATGGCGAAACACTCAAAACCTGAAATTCCCCAAACATTTTAAACAAACACATACATTCAAATCTAAACATCCAACCTAACCACAAGCTAACATAATCATATTTAATGGAATTTCAATTCATCATTTCCTTACTAATTCAAAGAGTTTGAGTAAAAACATATCATCATATACATCAAAACTTAAAACAAAATACATAACGATGCTCAATGTTGACATGTTTATAAAACTAACCAAAATCACTAACTCAGTACAAAAGTCTATAACTTTCTTGGAGTTTTTGATGCCTTGCAAGGATCAACGATCTTCTCTAACTACACTTGAGGAGTGGAGGGTAATGGGGTGAGTTGTGAAACTCAGTGGCTTATACATTTATAGCCATTAGCATTGAGCCACACATTCAAGCATAATTACATACATAGGTAACAATTCAATACTCAACAAATGAAACTCATAAATCATATTTACCAAGATGTCATTACAAAGGACATGTCATGTAATTTATCCATCACAACATAACACTTAATTATGCATCATGCTTGAAAAATCAATATTGAAATGCACAACAAATGGTTCGAGAATTCAGTGGAACAAAATGGATAAATCGAAGTTTATATTGTGAACAAAATAAGTTCGATTTCTCAGGATCTCGTAGCCTTAAGCAGGCAACTGGGAGAAGGCTATATGTCGACGTGCACGTGACTAACGAAACGTTCCTCTCTTGCCCAAACACAAACAAATTCATGCTCAATTCATTTCCATACATTTTCATATTCTCATGCTTCTTGTGCTTTCTTATCTTTTCATTTATACAAAGTGCCATGATATTTTGCAAGGCATAACATGATCACAATCACAATGAATTTTTAACAATTGCCATAATTCAAAACAAGCAATTTAACACATATCATACAAGCAAGCAGGACAATTTGCCCATACTATATAACAACTGTAAATACATTACCCACCTAATTCTCTTGACAATCTAAGTTCAATGTTGTCTTTCCTCTTGCTCTTGGATCAGGCTTGCTTGGTTTCCTATAACAAACCAAGTTCTCATTTAAACAACATTTAAAGGAAATTCATAAGGCTTCAATAATCAAAAAGCTAAAATTGAACTATAATGCTTTCAAAATCCATATTTTTGGGTCAACTTTTCCGTTATCATTATGATCAGGTAAATGAATAGATTTGACAACACTTCCTTCTAAAAACATATTATTCATTGTATTAAGTTTTCAATGACACCAAAATTATTCAATTTGGTTCAGTAATCCGAAAGTTATACTCCAAACATTTTAAGACTGCTCTTATACTGAATCAATATTCTACTCTCAACTTTCTTCCAAAATTTGATATCCTTATAGACTGAATTTAAACTTCATTTCTTGATAAAACACTATATCTCTAGTTTACACCAAATAAAAAATCACTTTATTTGGACATTTACAAAAAAAAGTTATGCCCAAAATACCAATATGTTTGTGCAGAAGAATGGAGCTCGCCGCGAAGAAATCAAAAGTTCGCCGTGGTGAAGATGCTGGAATTCGCTGCGGCGAACGTATCCAGAAACCCAAACCGAAGGCATTTTTCGACATTCTTCATCTATATACTTCCCATCTTTCAAACATAGCCCATCTTAACACTAAAACATCTCTTCTACTTCATTTCCAAGCTCATTTTGACACAATATCATTAACAAATACATCAAAATCTATGTTTGATCATTAACCCAAAAAATTAAAACATTTCCATACACCATTCATCAACAACCTCCTATCCACATTCCACATTGTCTTTCACTTCTAGCTAAAACTAATTATACTTCATCTAACAATGAAGAAGAGGTAAAGTTTATACTTATATGATTTAGCTCCAAATTCTTCAAACTCTTCAAGATCTCCCAAAAACCCTAGTTTTTCTCTTTTTCTCTTCTTCTTCCTCTCTTCCACGACATTCTCTTTTCACACAAGACAAAAATTACTTCTTCTTCTAACTTACACTCTGAATGATTGTAAGATGACCCTTATGTCCTTCTACTTATGCCTTATAACCTTTAAACTTAAGTGATCTACCAAGATTGCCCCTCATGCATTCTTACTACATTTATACTTTAATTTCATCAATTCAAACAATAAATCCTCCTAACATTGGCATGCTAATTGCTCCAAAATAATCAATCTATTAAGACCTCAAAATAATTTAAATCATGTTTAATAAAATAAATAAATAAAAATTTGGGGCCTAAAACCTATAATTTTTCCAAAGGAATAGGAGAAAAATGAGGGGAAAAAGAAGAAAGACTCCAAAAATGGAGATATCAAGGGGAAAGGCAAGCAAAATGGTGGCTTCAATAGTGGAAAGACATCCTCCAAGAAGGCTAAACTTACTTGTTACCTATGCAGTGGTCCACATTTTGTAAGAGAATGTCCAAGGAAGGAGAAGTTGAACGTATTGATCGCCGAAGAAGAAGAAAAGGATTCAGAGGTGGCACTAAATCCGATCTCCTTGTTGACCGCAGTTATAAGTGGGTTTAACCCTTTTGACAAGTTGATGTATATAGGAATACAAGTCAATGAGAAAGAGGTAATCGTGATGATAGATACTTGGTTAACGCACTCTTTCGTGATAGAAAGGATGGTGCATAAGTTGGGGATTAAGGTGTCAAAGACCACGACAAGGATAAAGACCCCTAAGAGTAAGACAAAAGCGAATAGTAGGAGCTACTTAAAATGTCTCAATGAGTATAAGGAGTTGACGTGTCAAGTTCAATTGCATAGTCATACCACTTAAAGATTTCAAGTTGATACTGAGGATTGATTTCTTAAAGGTAGCAAAGGCGGTATTGTATCCAAGTTTGGAAGGTATAATGATCATGTAGGAGAAAAGTTCCTTCTTTGCTAATTGTTGTAGATCTGGTAGTGGAACAACGGATGATACAACGATAGCACATGTGCCAACCATAAGCATTGAGAAAGGGATGAAGAAAGGTATGGAGACCTATCTCACAACCATATGGGAGATTGATGAGAACTGTGTGATGGAAGTCCCTAATGCAATTGTAATTTTAATGATGGAGTTTCAAAAGTTTACTGAGGGAGTTTCAAGACATGATGTCGAAGGAGTTACAGAAGACTCTTCCCCTTTGTCAGGAGATAGATCACAGGATTGAGTTGGTTTTTGAAGCAATCCCACCTCCACGAGCCCCATATAAGATGTCCCTATTGGAGTTAAGGGAGTTTTGAAAGCAACTTGGTGAAATGTTGGAGGCAAGGTTCGTCCAACAGTCTAAAGCCCCATATGGTGCCCCAATATTGTTCTAGAAGAAGCAAGACAGAACACTTCAGATGTGCATAAACTATCGAGCCTTAAATAAGGTAATAATAAAAAAAAAGTATCTTATCCCCTCAATTTAAGATTTGATGGAAAAATTATCAAGGGCTATGGTTTTCATAAAGCTAGATCTTCATAGTGGGTATTGACAAGTGTGAATAGTTGAAGGTGATGAGCAAAAGGCAATATGTATGACTCAATATGTGATAAGTGTTGGACCCCAAAATTTTTATTTCATTTTATTTAATTATTTAATTATTTATTTTCTTAGAATTGAGTCCATTAATTTAGTGAACATAAGTGGAAATTAGAATCTAGAAGGGAATGTTGGAATTAAACTAGAGTATAGTAAGGTATTAGATTTAATAGACTAAGGAGTTAGTAGATAAATTAAGTGAAGAAGGGCCTAATTGGAAGGAAAAGACAAATGAGGGGTAAAATGGGAAGAACAAAGAGAAAATGTGTCTTGAATGAGAGAAGAGAGAAATTTCATGGAAGACAGGAGAGAAAGAAGAAAAATGTGAGAGAAGAGAAAAGAAGAAGAAAAATTGTGAAAGTTAGGGAAGAAGAAGATAAAATTGTGGGAGAGGAAGAAAGAAGAAGAAAAAGAAGAGGAAATCATCTTGTTAAGGTAAACTCCATTACTTTTCTTTTTATTTGGTTAGAAAAAAAGGGGTTAGAGAGAGAAATAGGTTGTGTTAGAAGAAAGAAGAGAACCCATTTTGATTTTCCATGGATTTCAACCTAGATTTTAGTTTACCAGCTAAGATGAACTATGGATAAGTTAAGTCTAAATTTGGTTTTATTTATTCTTAATTATTGAAGCTTATGCATTTTCATTGGAATGTTGGTTGAATGGAAATTTGGTTTGTTTTAGGAAATTAAGAAAATCTTAGGCAAGAGCAAGAGGAAGGGCAATCTTGAATTTGGAATTTCAAGCTAATTAGGTGGGTAATACGGTTATGGTTATTGTGATAATAAGTCAATACTTGGTTGCTTGAGTACTTGAATTGAATTTTTGTGAATGTTATGAAATGTATGATGATTTTTTTTACCATAATTATGCATTAAATGACATCATGACATTTTGCATGGATCAAAAGAGGAAAAAGCATAAGAAGTATGAGAATATGATTTATGATGAAATGAATTTGAATATAAGAATTTGCTTATAAGTAGGAACCATTTTGTTTATCACGTGCACGTTAACTAAAACCTTCTCCCAACTACCCTGTTGTGGCATACGAGATCCTAAGAATTAGACTTGTTTTGTTCATGGTGAAAATTTCGATTTCCTTGTTTCGTTTTATGGGACCCTTCGAGCCATTTTATTTATGCATTGCATTTCGATCTGTAAGCATGATGCATAGTTGAGTGTTATGTTGATGATTGTGAGTTACATGATATGATTTATGTATAAATGTGTTGAACTATGAGATTGAAAGTAAAATGGTGGATACTTGGATTGTTATTTGCGTGAGATGTATACATAGATGAATAAATAATATGCTTGATATATGACTCGTTATCACTAGCTATAAATATATTAGCCACTGAGCTTAGTAGTTTAACCCATTATTTTCCCACTCCTCAGGTGCCGAACAAGAGAATCAATGATCCTTGCAAGTTTGACAAACTCTAATAATAGAGACTTTTGTAACTAAGTTAGTAACTATATCTTTTGGGATAGATTTATAAGCATATCAACATAAGCATTCATTGAATTTTGTATTTTGTACTAAGCCAACAATGTGCCTTTTGATATGTTACTAAAACTGTTCAAACTCTTTGATTTAGTAATGAAATTTGGATTTGTTAAAGATCTTTGTGTATGTTTACAGTTAACTTCTTTATTGAGATTGGAAATTGTTATTAGTGATGGATTAGGTTGTTGTGATGAAAGTTGTATGTATGTTAGTTGTTGATGGATGTTGGGCTATCTAGGTTGTGTCTAAAGGTTTCATTGCGGCGAGGCTCAGAGTTCACCATGGCGATCCTTTCTAGAAGGGTGATTTTATGTTAAATTTTGTATCTTCGCTGCAGCGAAGCTAAAGTCCACCGTGACGTATTTTTCTTGAGAGGTGTTTGGAATGAATTTGAGACTTCACTGCGGTGAAGTCTTTTCCCAAAATTTCATTGCGTTTGACTTCATAGTTTGCTGTGGCAAACCTAACTCTGCTGCTACGCTGAAATTTTTTATAAATCAAATGTTTTCAACTTTACTTTTGCACCATCTCACCCGACCACCCCGAATCGAACCTTAAGATTGGGATTGAGACCCGGGCCCAACATTTCTGATATTAGAGCTTAGGATTTTTAAGGATTCCTAGGCTTAGAATGCGTACTGTTATAAATTATTTTGATGTGTGATAAATTGTTTGAATTGATTGATTGTATTGCATTGAGTGACATGCATATGCATATAGGAAATAAGATTAAAATGAAATGTAAGCTAATCGTTTATATTTTAATTAAAGAAGTAAGATACCACCTCGTAGGAGGATACGAGGGATTTAGCAAGGATCTGTTACATTTGACCCTCCACCAAGAGAGGAGGGCATCGATGAATCTAGAGCCCCATAGAATGCAGAGGCTTTAGTAGGGTAGGGTAGTGAACCCTTTCGCTCAAAGATGCAAGAGGCACCTCTTTCATAAGAGTAAGTGCCTACTATTTTAGATCCTAGGATGTTTTAGGCCTTTGCTAAGGCTTTTGTCCAACTCATGGGCTAGATGTCACAAACTTTTGCTCTGATTCTAGCTAAGAAGGGAAAACTGTTTGATAAGCTGAGGAAGTATGGGGCAGTAGACTTCTATGAGACCATTAATCTGAAAAAAGTTGAGGCATGGTTAAGGAAGACGGAACGGAAGACAGAACGGATATTGGAATAGATGGATTGTGAAGAGGACGAGAAGGTTGAATATGTTGGAAGTTTGTTACATAGGGATGCTCTACATTAGTGGGAAAGTATCCCGGGAAGTCAGATGAAGCCACCGGTGTTGACATGGAAAGACTTTTTGACTACTTATAAGAAGAAATATTTATTTGAAGTACATATCCAACAGAAGCAGAGAGAGTTTTTGAGCCTCACCTAGAGGGAGAGGATGGTCAGCGAATATAAGGATTTACACAATTAGCACAATATGCAGCTGAGTTAATGATGAGTGAAGCGGCTAGGTGTCGAAGGTTTAAAGCGGGACTACATTTGGCCATCAGAGAGAAAGTACTGTCACAAAATTTATGTGATTTCCAACAGCTGGTTGAAGCTACACTAAGGGTTGAGAACATAGGGAACATAAAGAGTGCAATGAACAGGAATAGGAAAGGGAGAGAACAGTTAAGAGGGGAGGTGGTGCTCCTATGTCAGAAAGGAGTGCCAGGACTTTCCCTGTGCCATTGGAGGAGAGGAGCAGTGGTGCAAGTAGGTCTAGACAGATGAGAACTATTTCTCATCAAGCCTCAACAACGGGAGGCAGTAGTAGGGGAGAGAGGGATAAACCACCCATTCCCAAGTGCAAACATTGTGGGAAATTTCATAGAAGGGAATGTTATTGGCTGATGGGAGCGTGTTTTAATTGTAGAGAGAAAGGGCACATGGCTAAAGAATGCCCGCAGTCTTCCAAACAAGATGGAAATCAAATGCAAGCTTCAAAGAGGGCTGAAATGGTAGGACCCAAGAGTGTCACTGAAGTCGGAAGCTCCAATACAAGTAAGAAAGTGAATCCTCTCGGAAGACCCAGGAAGCAAGCACCGACTAGAGTGTTTGCAACGACAAGGGCGGATGTAGAAACCATTTCGAAGGTTGTGACTGGTACAATTAAATTATTTGATAATGATATTAATGTTTTGATTGATCTGAGGTCTACCCATTCATTTGTTTCATCAATTAAAAATATACATGTTAGAAGTTTGAGCCCATTAGATGGCCCTTTGATGGTTAGTACCCCTATTGCACAATATATCATTATTAGTCAGGTATATAGAGATTGTGAGATATATATATTAGTGGGGGAACAATTAGTGGTGGATTTGATGTAATTGAATATGGGAGGATTAGATGTAATTTTTGGCATGGATACATTAGAGAAGTATAATTCCAGTTTAGATTGCAAAAAAAAGATGGTAGAGTTTGAGTTGGATGAAGGCAAAAAGTTGGTGTTTATGAGGGACAGGAAAGTAAGTCCGCCTAGAGTTATTTCGACTCTAACAGCAGAGAAAATGATGAGGAAAAGATGTGAAACATTCTTAGCATATGTGGTAGACACGAAGGTAGATGGAGGGAAGTTGGAAGATATTCCAATAGTCATGGAATTCCCAAATGTCTTTCCTGAGGAATTACTAGGACTACCACTACCTAGAAAAATTGGGTTTCCTATAGAGCTTCTTCCAGATATAGCACCAATATCGATTCTGCCTCATCGAATGGCTCCGACAGAATAAAAGGAACTTAAAGAGCAGTTAGAAGAGTTATTAGAGAAAAGGTATATTAGGCCTAGCTCTTCGCCTTGGGGAGCTCCCGCTCTTTTTATAAAGAAGAAAGATGGATCATTGAAGATGTGTGTGGATTACAGAAAGCTTAATCATGTCACTATTAAGAATAGATATTCGCTTTCACACATAGATGGTTTTTTTGACCAATTACAAGGGCCAAAGGTCTTTTCCAAGATAGATTTAAGATCGGGTTATCATTAGTTGAGGATAAAGAAGTTTGATGTGTCAAAGATTGCTTGTAGAACACAGTATGGGCATTTTAAGTTTTTGGTCATGCCCTTTGGGTTAATGAATACCCCTGCAGCTTTTATGGACTTAATGAATAGAGTCTTCAAGCCATTCTTAGACCAATTGTTCATAGTCTTTATTGATGACATATTGGTTTATTTTAAGAGTGACAAGGAGCAGGAACACTGACGAATTGCCTTGGAGACATTGAGGAAGGAGGAGTTACATATTTCAAATTTGAAAAATGTGAATTTTGGCTAAGGAAAGTAGTGTTTTTTGGGCATGTAATTTCAAAAAAAGGAGTGCATGTAGATCTAAGGAAAATAGAAGCGATTGTGAAATGGGAAATACCTAGGAATATAGAAAAAGTGAGGAGTTTCTTAGGTTTAACTAGGTATTATAGAAGATTTATAGAGGGCTTTTCTATGACAGCAACCCCACTTGCCAAATTGACAAGGAAAAATCATAAATTTGTGTGGACAGAAGAATGTCAGAAAAGTTTTAAGGAATTGAAGAATAGGCTCACAGCTACACCAATTTTGACCTTGCCTTCCAGTATTGGTGGATATATAATGTATAGTGATGCCTCAAGGAAGGGATTGGGGTGTATGTTAATGCAAGGAGATAAAGTGATTGCCTATGCTTTTAAGCTATTGAAACCTTATGAGATGAATTATCCTACGCATGACTTGGAGTTAGCTGTCATAATTTTTGCGTTAAAGATATGGAGACATTACTTATATGGAGTCACCACCAAGGTGTTTATAGACTATAAGAATCTTAAGTATTTGATAAGCTAGAAAGAGTTGAATATAAGGTAAAGAAGCTGGTTAGAACTGTTGAAAGATTACAACTTAATGATAGATTACCACCCAGGAAAAGCTAATGTAGTAGCAGATGCATTGAGTAGAAAATCGACTATGGCATATGTGAAGACAGTATATTTACCTTTATTGAATGAGTTAGTCAAACTGAAAGTGACATTGAGGTAAGCTGAATCTAATTGTATATTGGCTAATTTCATAATAAGGCCAGTGTTGAATAACAAGATTAAGGAATTACAAGAACAAGATGAATACTTGAGCAGGCTCAGATAAGAGATTAAAAATGGTAAAACCTCTGAAATAGAGATAAGAGAAGATAGATTGATGGTATTAGGTAACCGATTGTGTATTCCAGACATGTAAGAGTTGAAAGATGAGATTTTTGATGATGTACACAATACTCCCTATGCAATGCACCCGGGGAGTACAAAAATGTATAGAGATTTGAAAGAGCACTTCTGGTGGAGAGGAATGAAGAAAGATATTGCAGAGTATATTAGTAGATGCTTAATGTGCCAGAAATTAAAACATCATACACTTACCGGTAAGCTTAAACCTTTGTCTATTCCTGAATGGAAGTGGGAGAAGATTATAATGGATTTCTTGATAGGATTGCCAAGGACTAGCAGGAAACATGATGCAATATGGGTGATTGTTGTTAGGCTAACCAAGTCAACACATTTCCTGCCAATTGAATGTATTGGCTAAGAAATACATAGATGAAATAATCAAACTTCATGGGATTCCTAATTTTATAGTTTCGGATAAAGATTCCAGATTCACCTCCAGATTTTGGGAAAGCTTACAAGAGGCTTTGGGAACTAAGTTACATTTTAGCACAACTTTCCATCCACAGGTTGATGGACAATCAGAGAAAATGATATGGACTTTGGATGCAACGTTGAGAACTAGTGTTATAGATTTCAAAGGCTCATAAGATGATCACCTACCTTTAATTAAATTTGCTTACAATAATTCCTATCACTCAGGAATTCAAATGGCACCTTTGAGGCTTTGTATAGTAGGAGGTGCAGAACTCCTATTTGTTGTGATGAGAAAGGTGAGAGGAGACTTGTAAGACCTGAGTTGGTACAAGTTATAGCTGACAAGATTAAATTGGTGAAACAGAGATTCAAGGCAGCTCAAAATAGAATAAAGAGCTATACGGATGCAAATAGAAAGGAGATGGAATTTGAAGTTGGAGACAAGGTGTTTCTTAGAGTCTCTCTATGGAAAGGAGTTTTGAGATTTGGTAAGAAGGGCAAATTCAGTTCGAGATATATAGACCTTTATGAGATTATTGAGAAGATTGGACCTTTAGCCTATAAATTAGCTTTGCCACCAAAATTGTCTAATATCCACAATGTTTTCCATGTGTCGATGTTGAGAAAGTATAAATCAGATCCTTCGCACGTAGTCCAATCTTCAGAGATTCAATTAAGAGAAGACTTATGAAGAATAACCAATAGAGATTCTAGATTCAAAGGAAAAAGTCTTAGGAAATAAGATTGTGAAGTTAGTTAAAGTCTTATGGAAGAATCATGCAAGAGAGGAGGCAACATAGGAGCCTTTGGAAACAATGGAGGAGAAGTATCCACATCCTTTTGAAAACTCAGGTAAGAATTTTGAAGATGAAATTCTTTAAGGGGGGAGAATTGTTAGATCCCAAAATTTTTATTTTCTTTTATTTTATTATTTATTGATTTATTTTATTTTATTTTCTTAGAATTGAGTCCATAAATTTAGTGAACATAAGTAGAAATTAAAATCTAGAAGGGAATGTTAGAATTAAACTAGAGTATAGTAAGGTATTAGATTTAATAGACTAAGGAGTTAGTAGATAAATTAAGTGAAGAAGGGTATAATAGGAAGGAAAAGACAAATAAGGGGTAAAATGGGAAGAACAAGGAGAAAATGTGTCTTGAATGAGAGAAGAGAGAAATGTCATGGAAGAGAGGAGATAAAGAAGAAAAATGTGAGAGAAGAGAAAAGAAGAAAAATCATGGAAGTTAGGGAAAAAGAAGAGAAAATCGTAGGAGAGGAAGAAAGAAAAAAGAAAAAGAAGAGGAAATCATCTTGTTAAGGTAAACTCAATTACTTTTCTTCTTGTTTGGTTAGAAAAAAGGGATTAGAGAGAGAAATGGGTTGTGTTGGAAGAAAGAAGGGAACCCATTTTGATTTTCTATGGATTTAGCCCTACATTTTAGTTTACTAGCTAAGATGAACTATGGGTAAGTTAAGTCTAAGTTTGGTTTTATTTAATTTTGATTATTGAAGTTTATACATTTCCATTGGAATGTTGTTTGAATGAAAATTTGGTTTGTTTTAGGAAATCAAGAAAATCTTAACCAAGAGCAAGAGGAAGGGCAACCTTGAATTTGGAATTTCAAGCAAATTAGGTGGATAATATGTTTATGGTTATTGTGATAATGAGTCAATACTTGGATACTTGAGTGCTTGAATTGAATTGTTGTGATTGTTATTTAAATGCATGATGATTTTTTTACCATGATTATGTATTAAATGATATTATGACATTTTGCATGGATCAAAAGAGAAAAAAAACATAAGAAGTATGAGAATATGATTTATGATGACATGAATTTGAGCATAAGGATTTGCTTGTGATTGGGCAAAAGAGAAATCATTTCATTCGTCACGTGCACGTTAACTAAAGCCTTCTCCCAACTGCCCACTTGTGACATATGAGATCATAAGAATCGAACTCGTTTTTGTTCACAGTGAAAACTTCAGTTTCTCCGTTTCGTTTTAAGAGATCCTCGAGCCATTTTGTTTGTGCATTGAATTTAGATCTGTAAGCATGATGCATAGTTGAGTGTTATGTTGATGATTGCCAGTTACATGATATGATTTCTGTACAAATATATTGAACTGTGAGATTGAAAGTAAAACGGTGGATACTTGGATTGTTATATGCATGAGATGTATACATAGGTGAATAAGTAATATGCTTGACATATGACTTGGTATCACTCCTTAGGTGCAGAACAAGAGAATTGATGATCTTTGCAAGTTTGGCAAACACCAAGAATAGAGACTTTTGTAACTAAGTTAGTAACTATAGATTTTGGGATAGCTTTATAAACATATCAACATAAGCATTCATTGTATTTTGTATTTTGTACTAAGCCAACAATGTTGCTTTTGATATATAACTAAAGTTGTTCAAACTATTTGATTTAGTAATGAAATTTGGATTTGTTAAAGATCTTTGTGTATGTTTATAGTTAACTTTTTTGTTGATATTGGAAATTGTTATTAGTGATGGATTAGGTTGATGTGATGAAAGTTGTATGTATGTTGTTGATGGATGTTAGGTTGTTTGGGTTATGTCCGAAGATTTCGCCATGGCGAGGCTTAGAGTTCACCGTGGCGAATCTTTCTAGAAGGGTGATTTTATGTTAAATTTTGTATCTTCGCCGTGGTGATATCAAAGTTCTCCATGGCGTATTGTAGCATCCCGTCCCCGATGGGAAGGGTAAATTGATAAATTAGGACAGGCTAGGTTATTGCATTGCATATTTAAAATGTAGACATTCGTTTGGCCTCTGATTGTAGAGGACTGAGTTATTTGGCACAAGCATATGTAGGTACATACATGTATGATATATTCCCGATAAAATTGTGTGAATTGGAAATTGGGTAATAATTGTATAGATTATGATTT
>JANZLF010000006.1:25477297-25491896 GCA_026546835.1 Erythroxylum foetidum | reverse complement strand
AATGAATTGATGGGTTATGCTACCGCTCTGATTCCTACAGAGGAAGACAAGTGCAGGAGGTTTGAGAATGGGCTTAATATGGAGATCAGAACAAGGTTGGCGAGGTCAGATATGGGCACTTTCACTGAATTGAGAGCTGCCTCAATCAGAATTGAACAGCTGATGAAGGAGAAACAAGCAGAGACTAGGCAGGGGTCCAGAGGAAAAAAGCCTAGTGAGAGTTAGGGTAGTTCTGGCAGGAGCTTCAGTAAGTTCCAGAGTAGTTCTGGCAGGAGCTTCAGTAAGTTCCAGAGTAGATCATTCAGATCATCAGGTGAATCTAGACATTCAGGAACTGGAAAGAGGGGTAGATTGCAATGTTATCTTTTCAGGACTGAGAGACAACTCAAGCTACTAAGGGGCTCTACCAACTGTATAGGCTGTGTTTTAGCAGGAAAAGTCATGGCTCAAAGGTCGGTCAGCTGGAATCTATGGACAGTTTAGATAGACTGCTTATACCTTCCTCTCTCATATAGCCTTTTTGTATTAAGTTTAATGTTGTACCTATGGAAAACGTTGAAAGACAACGTAGACTTCGATTTTTATGAAATAAAATGAGGAAAAAATCAGATCTTTAAAATATTGTGATCTTCTTATGATGCTTTTTAAGTAATTTGTGATACCATTCCATTTGAAGTGAATGTAGTGATCGAAAGTAGCTCGCCCTTATTGTAGGATATGTACCGGAATGATCTTCGGGCATCCCGGTGTGTACCTTGCGATAAAGGGACGCTACAGATGTGGCAGATGCCTTAAGTCAGAAGGATGTATTTACATCCCTATATGCCAATACTAAGGTGGAGTCTAACCTGTTGGAGCAAATCAAAGTTACAGCTCCATTGGACAACATATATTGTAAGTTGATCTCACAAGTTAAGGAAGGTTTTGTGTGCAAGTTCTAGTTTGATGGTGATGAGTTGTTGATGAATAAGAATAGTTAAATGTGCGTGTCAAGTTTCGGTAGCTAACGGAAACAATTATTGAAGGAGATGCATGAATTATAGTGGACTGGTCACCCTGGAGTTCAGAGGATATTGGCGGTCCTAGCTCATTTCTATTATTGGTCGAAGATAGAGAATGACATTGAGGTTTATGTCAAGACGTGCCTTATGTGTAAGTTGAATAAGTCGAAGAAGAAGGAAATTGGTTTGCTACAACCCTTATCCATTCTCGAAAAATCGTGGATGTCAGTTTTGATGGATTTCATAGGAAGGTTTCCAAAGATGAACAACATGGCAACAATTGTGTTGATTATAGATCGTTTCTTCAAGTATGGGATCTTCATGCTAACACCAACATCGTGTCCCTCAGATATTGTGGTGGAGTTATTCTATAAGAACGTGGTGAAGTACTTCGGAGTTCCTATGGACATTGTGAGTGACCGAGATTTACAGGCCAATTATAGACATCCTTTTTCAACATGAGGGCTTATGATTTGAAGTTTTCAACAGTGAATCACGTACAGAAGAATGGTTAAATGGAGATGATCAATGGTCTATTGGAGGAGTACTTAAGGCATTACATGAATGTAAGTCAACATAACTGGTTAAGTTTGATTGATACTGCATAGTTTTTCTATAACTTGCACAGATCTCTGAGATAGAGAAGAGTCCCTTTAAGATAGTCTTGGGACAGCAACCTCTCACTCCTCTCTAGATTGCACAACAAAAGATAGCTAATAAGTGTCTTGCGACGTACAAGTTCACGATAGAGAATCAAAAATTGTTAAATGAGGCAAGGGATAGTCTTTGAAAGGCTTCTCGACGAGTGAAGAAACAAGCGGACTTATAGAGGAGACAATTAGAGTTTGATGTGGGAGATAAGGTACTTCTGAAACTTACCCTACGTATTTGGAAGAAGATCATGAGCAAGCAAGTGCATCGTGGATTGGTGCCAAAGTATGATGGAACATTTAAAGTGTTAAGTAAAGTGGGGAACGTAGCATACAGGTTAAAGTTACCTAAGAGATTGAAGCTACACCCTACTTTTCATTTTAGTTTTCTCAAAGCTTATAATGAGGATACATCATATCTAAATAGGAGTCAAGTGAAGAGAGCTCCACCGCTTATGAGAAAATAGTTCGAGGATCAAGTAAAGAAGATCTTGGATCACCCCAATGGGGCAACATAAAAAGAACCAACAAATCGATTTCTTAATCCAGTGGTAAGGAAAGCCAATCATGGAAGTTACATGGGAGAAGATACAACCTTATGGCAGTTCGAGGATCAGGTGAACCCCTACCTTCAGACTAGTTCGACAAGGGTGTTGAATTCATCTGATAGGGGGTGGTTTGTTAGCACCTTAACATATGAAGGCATTTCACAACTAGCTGGAGATGGGCCTTGGGTAGAAGGTTAGCTGGATCACATACATGACGGTGACATGCAAAAGCTCCAAGATGACTTAGCAAGTTAGATCAAGCATGGTGCAATTTTTGGTAGAGTTTCAGACCTTTTACAACCTAACATGGCTATGGCTAAGTTCTTAATGGACTAGGGACTTAGTGGTTACTTAAATAGACGGACCCTGGTTAATGGACTTAACATCGGTAAGCATTGGATTGGACCAATGTCTTATAACTGGCTTTGGCTTGGATGACCCATGATCAACAGATAGATCGTGGGGAGATCTTGGATGATGTGACAGATAAGATCACAGAGGATAAACATGAACACTAAAGGATAAAGACCACTTGAGAAGATCATCTAAAGATAATGGACATCTTCGTGAATAGGGATAGATCATTATAATCTTTTATCTTGTTAGTTAGGATGTAGATAAGCCTTATCCAATAGAGTCCTGTTTATATAAGGATGTTATCTTATTGGATAATGATGTAATCTGATATAATTAGATGTGATCTTAAGTAGTAGAGTTATGTTAGTATTCTAGCTTGTTCTCCAATCCTTGATGCCTATATATAACTCATTTGAGCCTTGCTCCTCATATACAGAATGCCACACAGAGATTGAGAGAGCATCCTTTATATACTTTAAGGGAAGTAATAAAGGTTGGTAGCTTGTTGTATCTCTTTCTTGTTTTATTGTGGCCTTTACTATTCTATTGCTTTCGTTGTTTTCTTGTGAGTATGAGAGTTAAAAACTGTGAGGGTTGTCAGATGTTCAAGAACAAAGACTATTGATTAACGATCATAAGACAAGGTTGAATCTTATTTAACGGAGCTTAGTGAGATTGTTATGCAAAGGGGTTAGCGCATCTTGTGGGATAAGTTTGTGTTTAAAGGAAAACCTTTGTAACAACTACCATGGTGGCACTTAATCTCGCAGTGATACAGTACATGCGAATGATATGCAGATATTGGGGTCTTAGAGGAAACTTCTATAAACATTAGGGAACCCAATTAGCCAGCAACAGAGGGTGAAGATAGAGCAAAGCCACCTATAGTAAAGTCGTCATTGAAACCGTAGCCATCACCACCTGAGATGGGAGATAAAGAACCAGAGTTAGATATTCTGAGAGGTCCTAGAGCTAAGATGCAAAACCCAACTCAGGTAAAGATACATTATGAAGAGATGGGTGGGTTAACTTTTGGGAACTTAAAAGACTATCCAACAATAGTAGGCGGAGCTTATTGAGCAGGTAGGATGACTCAAGATTGTAGTTGAGCAACTAGAAAGACTCGAGCCTATAGTCGGATGGATGGGAGAGTTGATGTTATTAATGGTGAGCCATCTAAGCATCGATATCTGACCTCCATCATCTGGCAAGGGCACTTCCTCTATAATCCCTCCACTGGCACAGGATCATCCACTCGAGAACCCTCTTTCGTCAGACCAGCTTGAATCACATCAGGAGGGAGAGGCTTGATTTTTGTTTAGTCCTCCTTTATCTTTATTAATTGTGTATTTATTATTTTCTTTTCTCTAACATTATAGTTATATTTATTTTTGTTTATTAATTTTTGTGTGTTATTTTTATTTTCTTTAATTGTTTTATCCCTTTTCTTTATGTTTTGTAAAGATATGGTATAGTATTAGATGGATTAGAAATCAGAAAAATCATCATATTAAAGAAAACACAATAAACCTTCTCATTTATGATATATACTTATATTGTGTACATTGGAGATAATGTACAACTTTAAGTGTGAGGAAGGGATTCATGATTTTAATGATTTTCTTTAAGCTTATTATAATCTTAGTTATTAAATTGTATGAACTAATATCTTAACTTAATTAAAATATGTCCATTAATACTGTATTTCGTTATTGAATATTGATTTGCATTAGTATGTAAAAAGATGACAGATAGAATAAAATTGTTTTTATGAGTCATATTGTTAGTAATCATTGAAATAGCCAAATTGAATGAAAATTACATACTATTTACATATATAGAACTGTCTTTTTTGTGAGCTTTTGAGCCTAAGAGTAAAATTTTTGAAAAAAATTTAAGCTCTTTTATTTCTTTCATATGCGTCACAGTGCATAGTGGAACAATTCTAAAACTTACTTTTATTATAAATATTAAAACAGCATTTGTTAAATTAGAGTCATTAAATAAATAAAAGGCATTTAGATTTAATAATTTGTTTTCATTGATTAAACCCAAATTACTAACCTTATTTTTCTTTGAAGCCTTTTTATTTTTTGAACTTTA
The DNA here is from genome assembly GCA_026546835.1 of Erythroxylum foetidum. Lineage (NCBI taxonomy): Eukaryota > Viridiplantae > Streptophyta > Magnoliopsida > Malpighiales > Erythroxylaceae > Erythroxylum > Erythroxylum foetidum. The sequence goes on along the minus strand of JANZLF010000006.1, from coordinate 25,487,237 downwards.
AAGGTTATTTAAATTATTTGGTTGTTTGAAATTGGAAATTTTGAAAAGTTCAATAATGCTTTAATAGTGGTACATGATGAATGCTCAAAATTATAATATAAACAAGTTTCTTTTAATTTCTCTTTAATAAATTTCCTTCAATTCAACCTTATTTATTTTCCTAACCATAACGTACATAAGCCTTATTACAAAATGTATAAAGACCTTTTAATTTTTGTTTCTAGTTTATACATATATGGTGGGGAAGTGATAGCGTTGCAAGCCTATGATAAGAGTTCTACTATGCATTGATTTGAGAGTTTTGCATTGATTTGAGAGTTTTGATATTTTTCACGCTAAACACGTTAGAGCAATAAGTGAAATTTGGTGAGCGTGTTAAGGCTTATGATTTTAATTTCAATGTGATTATCGATGTGATTACTATTAATGTTGACTTAAGAAGTGAATTTTAGGATAACTTGACTCTAATTGTATGTTAATTTGATTCAATATGGAATGATGATTTATAGTATGAATAGATAGATCAAGATTAATGACGGATGGATGTTATAAGATTTATAATTTTGATTATGGTTTGCTTAAGGACAAGCAGAAGCTTAAGTGTGCAAAAATTTAATAGATGTATATTTGACTATATTTATACACCCATATTTGATGTATTTTTCTTAACATTTTATATTTTATTGTATATTTGTTACTTAATTTTCTCTAACTGCATTTAGGTTATAATTACCTTCATGGATCAAAAAGAGAAGAACTTAGATGAAAAAGCAACATAAAACAAAGATTTGAAGCACATAAGAGATACATGACTATGTATATAGCCATGTACGTCTCCCAACCTATGCAGAATTGTGAATTGTGGAGATTTTGGAATATACATGGTCTAGTACATAGTCGTGTATTAGACTGTGTTTCTCCCAAAAACTCTAAACATATTATAAAAAAGACAAAAACGGAGGCAAAATAAAGGACCATGCATGCAAAAATGGAGTTTGAACTTGATGCAAGACTCCTTTTTTTTAATATCCACACTTTTCCAAACCCAAAAAACATATGGAATTCTAACACTCTTCCTGGGAACAAATACTTTTATACATCTTCTGGTTGATCTATATCATACCCTATTCTTATAAGATGATATACATTAGCTAAGAGCCCGCCTAGTTCCTCATCATAGGCACATTGGGAATGCAAATGTTTAAATGAAATATTGTCATGTGATTTGAATCTATACTTTTAATCCAAATCCAGTTTAATATAATCTATACCCAATTTAATACTTATTTTATTCTTTTATTACTCTATTGGCTACAATTGGTTGCAATATTTGCCTGTCAGGCAAGAGGATAGAAAGTTACAAATTTTGTCTTGACATGTATTTTATTTCTATTACTATAAAATTCATAATTCATAAACAAAGTAGTTAATAAATGAATAGTTAATGGTGGGTAACCATTAGCCTTTTTTTTAATAGTAACAAATCTTGTATGTGTTCCTAAGAAAAAAAAATTTATCCATTTTTTGGGGTCTTAAAGGGATGTGGAAACACATAAGACCTCTTAAATGAAAATATAAAGGAGATATAAATCCAGTTCATTTGAAAATGATGAGATATTTGGCACCAGAAGAAAGGGTTGATCCGTATCATCTTGAATTGGTTTCTACTTGTTCAAATAACACTAAGGTGAAGCAAAGCAAGGTCAAGAACAACGAAATCTCTTTATGATAAACATATTCATTTTGAAAGTTCGTTATTATAGGTAGCTCCTACAAAAGATCATACTAATGACTTATAAAATACTTAAATTCTAGATGTAGATGCTACATAGTTAGTTCTCATCCTTCAAAGACTACAATAGTAAAAGGAGCATCCATTAACAAAAGGATCACCCTAAGATGACCGTCTCATGGATATTGAGAATGAATCAAATCAGATGGTTCCATTTCTCAATCTTTCTGACTTGAAGAGGATTCGAACCTCCACACTCTTTAGCACAAGATTTTGAGTCTCAAATGTCTACCATTTCACCACCAAAGCATCTTGAAAGTGAATCGTATTCCATGAATAGGACATCTATATAGTGTGATGTATGGAATATATAATAAAGTTAAAGTTTTGGAGTCTTTCTATTAATAGATTTGATATCTTAATATCAAAGGTATACTATAGTAATAAAGTATGTCATTTTATATAACTTTTACATTAAGGATTAGAAGGTAAATTTTTTTGAATAAAATCCTTACTATGAGTATTATCAATTCTTAATAAAAATCTTTTAGGTAATAAAAAATAATAAAATATTTTACAACTTTTTATTACTGTAAATAATTCTTTTTCTTTTAAAAGATATCGAGAATTAAATCATCCTCATCAGATGGTTAAAAAAAATTTTGGAAGTGTAGTGCACAAAATCTTAAATTTCTTTACTTGTTCAATCAAATAAGGTGAAAATTCAAATCTTTGACTTTTCTTTAAAAGAATTTGAAAAGGTTTCTTACTTTAACTAGGTTTTGAATAATATTTGAAGCATATTTTAATACTTCTAAAAAACTTTAAACCTATTTTTTATCTAGTAACTTATCAAGAAATTGTTAGATTTTTTCAAGGACATGAGATTAGAGTTTAACTCTCCTACCATCTATTTCCATGCTAAGAAATTCTATTTTAGTCTGACATATCTTAGCTTTTTTCTCAGAAAAAGCTATTGTTCATATAGATTTGAAAATTTATTAAGATGCATAATATGTTGAACAATTATATCACTAGCAATTATAATATCATCCACATAACATAGTATAAAATTATGATACTTGAAGATATTATCCATTTTTTGAAATATTTGTGGGCCATTTTTTAAACCAAAAGAAATAGCTAACCATTCGTAATGACCTTATGGAGTAGAAAAAGTAGTCTATGGAATATTATCTTTATACATTTTTATTCGCCAAAATCCACTCTCACAATCAAATTTAAAGAAAATTGTTTTTTTGTAAAGTTTATAAAAAATTTTATGGGATAACAAGTATACATAAAAAATTGTATTATCATTTAATTTATAATTTACTACATTTTAACTTTATTTCTAATTCTGCTTGGTCTCTAACCATAAATGCTAGGGAAGAATGGGGGGATTTACTAGGCCTAATTATCATTAGATTATCTAATTTAAAAAGTTGTTTTTTGAATTCTTATTAATCTTCTAAATTATATCAGTAACTCTAATAATCTTTTGATATCTTCATTTCTAAATTTGTTTCTTCCCTATTTTTATCCTAAAATTATAATAGGTTACCATAGTAATTTTTCTTTATCTTTTGTTTTACTAATCTTAGTCCATCTCTTATGGTTTTTATATATTGATACTTATTTTCTAAAATATTTTCTACTTTTAATAAAGGTTTTACTTTTGGAAAGATTAGTTTTTCTTTATATCCCACACCATGTTGGGTTGTGCAAGGTTTAAATGTGATTAAGGTCGATCTAACAAAAAAAATTTTAATGTTGTTAATTATAATCCAATTATCACAAGGAGTCTTAAAATGTATTTTTTGTTTAATAGCATTAAATAATATTTTGTGAAATAAATAGAGAAATTTATTTCCTAAAAGAATATCAGTTCCGGTATCATAAAAGTAAAATGGTGAACATTTTTATTAAAAATGATCCTTATAGTATTTAGGATTGATGAATACCCTTAGATAAATGAATCTTATTATTAGAAATTTCTAATCCTATTATATTTTTTAAGGTTTCATGCTATTGTAAAGGAAAACAACTTGCTTTACATAAAGAAGAACCAACTCCACTGTCTATATAGGCAGGAAAGTATTCAACTCTATAATAATTGTAAGTTAGTCCAATTGGAATATAAATACTAGTAGAACTAGTCATTATCTCAGAATATATATTACATTGTTATTATAGGATACTTGCATTCCATAATGAGTTATCTTGTAAGGTTGAACGTGTTCAAGAAAAGTAGTGCCTAGCATTTTCTCTAAATTGAATCTTCACTTTTAACTCATAATCTTATAAGTGTTTCATTATCTCCTATCTTAATGGTGGTTTCTCTGGCAGTGTCTATCTAATGTATTTCACCATTGAAATTTATTTATTAATAAGGTTCATTTAGCTGGAAACTTATCAAATTATGTATTAGATTATGATTAATGCAACTTCCGATAGCTTTGGTATCAATTAAGATATTATATGGAACATGATTTATGCCATCAAAATATTTTCCTTTAATTTTATAATTACAGTAAAACCTCTATAAATGAATATTTTTGGGACCTGAAAAATTATTATCTTATATGGAGTTATTAATTTATCAATAAATGAATATTTTATTAATTTATCGATAAATTAATATTTATTAATTTATAGAATAATTTTTATTTTGTACATTGTATTTGTCAAATTAAACAATTAATATTTTCTGTAACTAAGGAAAGAAAATAAATAATTAATCAATTAATGATGGTGTATTGTATCTAAGTTTATTAATCTTGTCAAAAATAAGTTTATTGATCTTAGATTAGCATGATTCAAAATAGAGTGCATGTAGATACATTAGAATATGAAGTATTAGAATATGAACTGATGTGAATTGTTTCAAGTACACAGTATTGTATAAAGTTTATAAATAGATACATGTATTTTAACTTCATATACCAAAATATAAAAATTCATATATTATATCTTCTCTTCCATGACTACTCATTTAAAAGGTGTAAAAAAAGTCTACGCTAACTGATAAGATAAGAAAAGCATTATATGAGTATAAAAATCAGCATCCCTCTTCAATTCAAAAAGATTTGCAACAGTATATACCAAAATATAAAAATTCATATATTATATCTTCTCTTCTATGGCTACCCATTTGAAAGGTATAAAAAAGTTTACACTAACTGATGAGATGAGAAAAGCATTATGTGAGTACAAAAATTAGCATACCTCTTCAAGCCAAAAAGATTTGCAACAGTGGATACAACAAAAATTTAATCTCTCTATTAGTCAATCAACAATATCAAATATTCTTAAAAGGTTAGCATAGTATTTGTCAAAAGAGATAACAAGTAGTAATGTTAAAAAGCACAAATCAGCAAAATATCCTGAATTAGAAAAGATATTGTATGAGTGGTTTTCCAACATCAAGAGAAAGTGAACATGTCTAGAGAAATGATTCAAACTAAAGTAAGAGAGTTTCTACAAAAGATGTATGGTGATTCAAATCCAGAATTTAAATTCTTAAGTGGTTAGCCAGAACGGTTCAAGGCGAGAGATGGGATTAAGTCTTATAATCGACCTTAACTAAAAAAAGCATTTAACGAATTATAATCGACCTTAACTAATCTTCTCCTCACATAAACCATACGAACACATATTACCCAAACTCAAATAACCCACAATATAAAGAGAAACCAAAATAAAAACTTGAAAAAATCTAGATGTCAACTCCTTCGAGTCCTGTTTTTGTTTCTTTTGATAAACAACATCAAATTATACTTCAAAAATGTAAAGCACACATTCCTTATGCCTCTCGAAGAAATTCAAACTTGGGCTTATTCTTCGTCACATTATCTCGGTCATCAATTGTCTGGTTGATTTCTTCATTTGAAGCAACTGACTTATCCTTAATCTAAACAATTTCTTCAAAAGCAACAACTAATTGGAATCTAGACAATTTTTTGTTTTTCCTTCACTACGTCTTTGTACTTGTACTTGGCCCTTTCTAGCCCAAGAGTACTTCGGTAACATGAGTTGCTGTTGGAAATTTAATGGAGAGTATTTAGATTTTCTGTTTTGACCCCTTTGAAATATCATTTGTAATAACTTGTAACAAATCGGTCCTATGTGCTCGATTACTCCATAAAAGTGGCATGTAGGTATGAACTTCTAATTTTTATTTGAGATTTTTCCTTGGACAAATCTGGTCATACCAATTTTCTCATCATTCGACCTGGAACATTAACCTCTACAGCTAATGCCTTGAAGGTTTCTTTTAGTCTTATCAATTTCCCTATTGACTAGCTTCAACTTTGTTTCATTAAGCTCATCTATTGTAGATAACAACTTCTTCTCAAAATCTTGAATGGTGTTTTTAGTGGTAGAGTTTTCTTCCTTCAACTTCTCATTTTTCTTACATGTTTGGACCCATTTAGTAAACATTAACTCTTAGGTTTCATAAATATCTTCCTTTTTATTATCTAAAGTATTGTCATCACTTTTATAATCTAATATTAACCTTTGAGCTGATTCGTTTGCATTTTCTCCATAATTTTTTGATTTACTCATGTTTTCATCATTGGTTACTTCCTTTTTGGTTGTTGTAAAGCAAATAACTAGACTTTTTTTTTGTATAAAACAAGTAACGCAACATTATTTATAGCTTCTTCTTCTCGATCATAGTCACTTCCGGATTCATTCTCACTTCAAGTGTTTTATAGGACTTCCTTTTTTTCTTCTTTAAGGTGTTAGCACATTCTGCTTGCATATGTTTGAAGCATTGACACTCATGATATTGAATTTTCTTCACTTTTCTTTCACCCTTTTGAGTTTTCCCTTGTTGTTTGAAATTACTATTTAATGAGCTCCCACTGTTTTGCCTAAAATCATATTTATCATTCTTCACTTTCTTTAACCACTTATTGAAATTTCTTATCAATTACTTCATATCCTTATTCTCGTCGGATTCATCTCCTAAGTCAGTCATTGATTTTACCAATCTCGGCTTGTAATGTTAATCCTTTATTCTTCTCTCGATTATCCTTTAACAAATCCATCTCAAAGTTGATAAGAATATTAATTACCTTATCCAAAGACAATTTAGTGATATCATGGGCTTCTTCGACGACCATAATTTTTGGTATGAACTTCGGAGGCAACGATCTCAATGTCTTCTTAAGCAGTTTCAGGTTAAAGTATTTCTTCCCGAGTTGATGTGCTTAGTTTGTTATGTCACGCAATCTCTTAAGGAAGTCTCCAATGGTTTCACTCTCATCCATCTTCAGTTCTTTAAATTTCACAGCCAACATTTGAAGTTTTGAGGCTATCACTGATTTTGATCCTTCATGTATAGTTTGCAAAGTGTCTTATGCTTCTTTCACCGATTTACAAGCTGATATCATAGCAAAGTGATCTTCATCAACTGCATTGAAGATGGCATGCAGACTCACTACAAGAAAACTTTGTAGTAACAACGGAATAGTTTCCGTTTGTAAATACTTACCAAAAATGCCGACAGACCGTAGATAAAATATAACCAAATTATACCGACAACTCCGTTGGTATATTCCCGCCACCTATACTGATGGTCCATCGGTATATGTATACCGACCGCATTATCTAACCGTCGATAAAGGATACCGACCGTGGTGACACCGACGTTTCTCTTCGTCGCAAATTTCTGTCTGTAAAAAAATTACTGATGAAAATTTTTCCTTTTTCGTAGGCAATTTCCGTCAGAAATTGGCTCCGTTCTTGTAGTTACTTGATAATTTTTAAGCGCTCTCTCTTCTTCAACCACTGTCTACTCAGATGCATCTTTAAGCATTACTTCCCCCTTTTTATTAGTCATCACATGATGTGTAACTATTTAAAATTGAGTTTTATGCTTTTATTCTTATACCTGAATAAATATTCTCATCCCTAATTTCCATGTAGGATAATTTGAACCATCTAATAATGGTGGCCTGATGATTAATACCCCTTCTCTTATAGCCATAATTGTGAAATATGGATTTGCACCAACTTGATGTACTAAGTTCTGATTTGGTAACTCTCTCTGATACTAATTGAAAAAATTATAGGGGTCTATTAGTTTTGTAAACTCTTCGATTTATTGCAGTCACTTCTAGCATAATCAAAAACCAGAAAAATTAAACAATCAAAAACAGAATAACAAATCAACGCCGATATTTGTTAATACAGTTCAGCACACCTTGCTTACGTCTACTAGGTCCTCACCTAGTTCAATATTTTCACTAATGACAATAGTTTTATATAAGACTTTATTGAACCAAAAATACTCAACCCTTAACACTACCTCTCGTTCTCACTACTCGTGAAATAATTTCATACCTAATAGTATGATCACCTCGTACTAACCGCAATAGAAGATTTTTTTCAACAATCTTATAACTAAAGAACACTAAATAAATAACTTAAGTGGTTAAACAAAATTCATCATAAATGAAAACACTTGAGAAATAACTGAAAAACAACTCCCTTATAGATTTAGTTCCACTAAATCAGGTCTCAAATTTGTCACCACAAACTTTAGGCTGATTTACAAAAATAGTAGTGTTAATTCACAATTGTAGTAGGAAGACATCAAATAGGACAGCCCACACAAACAAAACTTCACAAAAAATCCAAAAAAATCCACACCATAACTTTAGCATAAATCACACAAAATATGGAACAACCCAACTGTGACCCAAACAAGGAAAATCAACACTCAATCATTACCACTCAAGATGATGCACCCACAAAAAAATCAATCAACAAACGTCACAGCCCAAGATGAAATTATATCAATATGGAGATTCCCTCGTTGATGCTTTCATGCACCGGAGATGGATCACTTTTCGCTGGTTGTACTCAAACAGGGTTCATCTTCGGACTAGTGGCTTATAATATTATGTTCATGGGGTGCAATTTGGAGAATCAATAGTCTTGGCCAAGATTTACATCCACCTTTCTCTCTCATACTAACCACCAACCCTTGAGACAAAACCTTCGTAGCATACAACATTATGCACTTTGTTGCAACGTAATCCACTTAATCACAAATACAAACTAGACCTTTTTCACACTCTTACCGTTATCCAACAGCAGCGTGACATACTTATACGCTATTCAAAATAGACTTATTTTACATGTGAACTATTATTTAAAAATTCAATTCAAATAAAAATTGTCATATAACTACACCTCATCTTAATTTAGATTTTAAAACTTGCAATATCTTAGAATGTCTAATAATAAAAAATTTCAAAATCAAATAATGTGACATAATAAATATCTCAACAACTACAATGCAGATTAGGAAATCCAGATTGCAATTGCCTGATTGATAGTACAGATTAGATTGCAGGTTGTGACTTCTGAGGTAAATAATGCAATTTGGTTCCAAGTGGAAATTAAAGACTGCATGGTAAAAGACGAACATAAATCAAGGATTCTAGATATTCCACTGCAATTCAGCAGAAAACCCAAATAGCATATAGCAATAAAGGATCAGACTTTGGTTCGCAACTGGCATAGTTAATCTCAGGAAAATGAAAAGAAGAAATCTTCTGGTGGTAAGTTTCCGTTTGCAAGAGAAAATGAGTTTCCAAGAGAGAAGCAAACGAAAGAAAATTGGGAGTATGTCTGATCAACCTCTTAAATCAGGAATTTGGTTTAACAACATTGATTATTAACAGCAGAAATAATTTACGCTTTCAAAAATATCTTATTTGGTGCTAATCTTCAAACCAATTTATAATTTCATAAAATCTGTTGTGATTTAAGATGCTTACCTAAATAAACAAGCTTCAAGCAAAATGCATAGTATCACACCAGAAAACCATAACCTCTTAACTTCTATGCTTAACTTCTGATCACAAATTCTGGGCCACAAAATCACATAGCACGACGATCCTTCAGTTCTTGAATCAAAGCTTTCAAGTTTGAATCAGAGGAACCGCCTTCTTCAACAGCTTTCCTCACCATTTTACCGTATTCTTCTACCCTGCTCCTCATTGCCCCTGCTTCACTACCCAACATGACTCGAGTCACAGCCTTTTTTATGGCTTCTCTCTCGACGAAGTCTCCGTAGATTCTCACCCATTGCTTCACGCCAACAGGCACACCTATTTTCAACACCTCAGTCACCAACTTCTCATTGTAGAATTGATCAGCGGATAAAGGCCATGTCACCATTGGCTT
>JANZLF010000006.1:25456885-25471955 GCA_026546835.1 Erythroxylum foetidum | reverse complement strand
ATAATTGAGGTACGAAATCAGAACCTAGTTGTTTTTCTCTGCATTGATCAACCTCACCTCCACAAAAAGACTTACTTAAGCGTCGGAGGGGCTGATCGGGACACAACCCCCGACGTGCCTTCCTTGTTTTGCAGATATCTTCACGTCGAACCCATCACAAAAAGCAGTAGACTCATGGAGCAGAACGGCAACGTACAGTTCAGCCAGAATCCGGCAGAACCAATGTGATATGTGTAAAATCAACAGATATATTTGTATTTTTTTAGACTATTATTACCATATTTATAATCAAGTCGATAATACATAACTTTATTTAAAGATGTTTTTCTCAAAGATCCTTGATCCTTGGGGAAGTAAATTATAGGCAACTTGTGGTCTTGTAGATATCTTAGGAAAAATAATCTCCTTTTTAAAAGATAAATTAAGTGAATGGTGTGATGATGATATATTACTAAAGAAAGTTTAAAAAAAATAAAGAACAAATCATATTGTTATGATTTAAAAATGCATACTATGATAAATTATAGGTAATTTACAATTATGGTCTTATAGATATATTAGGAAAAAGAATCGCCTTTTAAAAAGATTAAGTGAATGGTATGATGATGCTATATTACTAAAGAAAAGTAAAGAAATAAAGGAAAATTCATTTTGTTATGATTCAGAAATGCCATTATGATAGGATGTGATAATCGTTATTATTATAAAAAGATAAAAAAGAAATAAAAAAGAAGAAATATTTTAAAGAAGATATTTTAAAAAATATAAAGCCAAATATTATAAGAAAAAAGAAGGATACAAACCTAAAAAACATATGTTTAGAAGAAATAAGAAATGAATAAAAAGATAACTGACTATCAATGTTATTATTGTCAAGGAAAAGGGCATTGTACTAATGAATGTCCTTAAAGATTTAATAAAAAGAAAATTGAAATAGAAGATGGAATAAATGAAATGATAGAAAACGAAGATTTAATTAGAATTAATATTGAAGAATGCTCTTCTAAAGAAAGTATTTCATAATAATATATACAGAATATGAAGAAACCTTAAATTTTAAAATAAAAGAGTAAAATAGGAGAATCTTTTAACATTTAAGTTGATAATCAAATAATAGATAATATATTAGAAATATCTTAAAAGCATAGAGATTATAGTCAAGAAGCTCCTATTGATAGAAAAATACTTAAAAATATTCAAATTACCATTTTTTCTATAAATTCTTATAGCGGATTTAATATGAAATTTCTAATAAAATAGCGTTAAAACTCGAAAATTTCTTATATTCTATGCTATAAACCTTAAAAAAAATTCAGATATTAGTTTAACTTTCAATAAAGTAATGAATTTTCCGCTATTTAAGAAAGATATTTCTCGAAAACTTGATCACATTACCACAAAAATCAAGGACAAAATAGGATGGGTGTATATCGAATCTATACAAATGATAATTAGAATATTTTTAGAGAAGGAATAAATAGTCCTATAAATATAGCAATACTAGATTATCAAATTCACAATAGAAAATAAGCCTAAATTTTGAAAGGCAATTTTTGATATCAAAATTTTTTGCTTAATATATATCCCACGATGTCTTATAATATAAAAGATAAAAATTTTGGTGACGCTTGAAACTCCTCTCTCTCTTTTTCTTCTCCTATATTAAACGTCATTCATTTATTGTTTTCTTAAATGCCTCAAAAATCAAAATCCTTTTACCTTTCCCTATCAATTTTATGAATCGACCATCTTTCATTATTTGTCTTTTAAAATTATGTTGATTTGTCTAGTATATATAACAATTAAAATTTGTGTAAATTAATAATTTTTAAAATAATGCGCTATAGTAAATTATATTTTAAATTTCAAATTTTGCTTAAAATTTTTAAAATACTAATATTAATTAAAATTTTCAATTTATAGCAAATACATTCTATTATTAATTCTTACAAGCAATCCTTCTAACTTGAATTATCACATAAGATGAATCCATTAATATCAAATAATACATAAGATGCAAGAGTAACAATAGCACAGAGCCCATAACTTCCTAGATCGTCGGTGATTTTACTCCCACTTAATCCATGGCGACGTCTTCTTCTTCCCCTTCATCTTCTCATGTTTCCCTAGCCCAAGCCACTATCCTTTCACCTAGACAATCCCTTCGACTCCTTCACCAAAACCTAATCTCACCCAAAATGTATATCTGAACCGTCAAGTTTCTTCTCCTATTAAGAATTAGACAACAATAGGAGGGCAAAATCAGTCTCGAGTGGCGGCATAAACTTCTTTTAATTTTCAAAAGCAACATACCTAGCAATGTAACTTCCATCTCTAGAATAAAAGTGAGCACAAGTCTTTTAACCGAGAGACTTCCTTAAACACTCAAGATATTAGAGCTTTGGTGAAACCACTTCCAAAAACTTGGAAATAAGTAGTTTCAGAATTAGTGGAGGAGTCCTCAAGTGTTAAGGCATTGGCCTATTACCCTCTGGAGATTAAGGATGACCAAATTTTTGTCATCCCTCCACCAGAGCTGGCGCAAAAAGGAGCAGCAAAATTTCGACATGCTAAGATAGACTTCTTCATTGGTAAGCATCCTGCCTACCCGGTGGTTCAGAGAGCCCTTTCAAAATCCTGGTTAGCATTTGGTTTAACTGAAACTCTGATTACAAGTTTAAATAAATTTTTGTTTAAATTTGATTCAGAGGTGGGTACGAATGAGGTACTGGAGACGGGTCCTTGGCATATCCAAATGAAGCCTTTATTCTTAAGGAAATGGAGCTTGAATGTTGAGGAGCAGGAGGAGATTAGGTATGCCCCCATGTGGACTAGATTCCACAATATTCCTTATGAATACTAGAATAACAAAGGGTTGGGTAGGATGGCTAGTACAGTGGGGCATCCTCTGCTTATGAATACCAAAACAGCTAGGATGTCTAGAATTCTATATGCCATAATGTGTGTGGAATTATATTTGGAGAGGAGTTGGCCTTCATCTTTTCAGTTGGCCACTTATAATGAAGAAGGAAAAGTATCTCTTAAGGAAATTAAGATAGAATATGAATGGAAGCCTGAGAATAATACACAAAAGAAGGAATGGAAACCTATAGGCTGCATGTTTGAAACTGGGACACAACAAGAGTTGGAAAACGAGCATGTTTCACTTCCTATATGTGTAAACCAATTTTAGGAGTGTGGTCAAGAGCAAGGTAGTGAAAAGGATCAAATAAGTCCTAAGGAGAGCAGACTTTCTGAAATCCTCAAGGAGCAAAGTAAGGGCAAAGAAATTCAGCAGAAGCAGGATGATTCTAAAGGATGTCTTGAAAATGTTGACTACCCTTTTTTTAGTCCAACAGGTAATCATATTTACTCTCCTAAATCTAATTTGGTTCTAGACATCTCTATTGAATCTCAGAGTCTAGGTACGTTGGAAGGGGCAAAGGGGGATTTTACTGTTAGGAAGAGCAAAAAATCTAGGTGAAAAAAATATTAGGGTTTCAGTTCTGTATAGTGTGATGGATTTAGGTTTTTAGAATATTAGGAGTCTCAACAACCTAAAAAATAACTAGCTGTGAAATCTTTTCTAAAGATGTTGTCTGTTTCTTTTGTGTGTTTGATAGAATCTAGGATTAAGTCTTATTCCCTTTTGAATAATATTTGCTCTATGATGTTTCCTAGATGGCCTTTCTACAGTAATTTAAATCAAGCCTCATGTGCTAGGTTAGTCATAACTTGGAATCTAGATCATTTTTTTGTTCTTCTTTATTTTCCAATGATCAACTGGTTCATTTGGAGGTGACCGTTATGAACTGTTTCAGCTTTTTTCATCGCTTGTGTCTATGGGTCAAATAACATTAATCATAGGAAAAAAAATCTCTGGTCTGCTCTTTCTAATATCAAACTCAATTATGGGAGTCATCTGTGGATTATAGTTGGGGATTTCAATGCTATTATGTTTTCTTATGAGGAAGAACCTATTAGTTCCTCGGCTATTAATGGTTTGAGTGACTTTAGGAAGTGTGTAGAGGATTGTGGATTGTATAATTTAAATTTTAGTAGTCCTAGTTTTACTTGGATTAATAAACAAACAGGTGATCTCTACATAACTAGAAAACTGGATAGAGCTCTTATCAACTCAGATTGAAGTGCTTGGTTTCCTAAATCTTATGGAGAGATTCATAATTCTAACATTTCAGACCACTCTCTCGTAGTGATTAGATCTTTAACTTTCCTAAAAAAAGAGATCCTCTCCTTTCAGGTTTTCCAATTTCCTAACATCCCAATCCAATTTCCTTCAGATGGTAGAAGATACTTGGAATTCTCATGTCTGGGGAACTCCTATGTTTAGTGTGCTGTCTAAGCTTAAAATAGTCAAAAAAGCACTCATATCCCTGAACTCAAAACAGGTAGGTGATGTTAATGGTAGGGTTGAGAATAATCAAGCTGTCCTTAAAAATATCCAAGACCAAATGAGACTTCTGCCTAATAGGACTCAACTGGTAACCGAGGACAATGAGTCCATTACCAACTTGATTAAAGCCTTCAGTGATCAATAGTCTTTCTATAAACAATCATCCCATATTAAGTGGCTCAGGGAGGGGGATAGGAACACCAAATTCTTCCACAATTCACTCTTGTCAAATAGAAACAGGAACAACATTTACTTATTAGTGGTGGGCAATGATCATAGGATTATTGACTTAGAAGAAATTCAAAAACAGTTCATGTTTTTTTTTTCCAAAACTCTCTTGGGAAGAAGAAAGAATTAGGCTCTTCTAAGGAGTACATGGCAGCACTTTTTCCTCATCCGATCCCTGAAAACCTTAGAAACACTCTTATAGCTGAAGTATCTGTGCATGAGATTAGGGACGTATTCTCCTTATTCAACCCTAATAAGGCCCCTAGTCCGAATGGGTTTAATGGCTTCTTCTTTAAACAAACATGGAACATTATTGGGGATGATGTCACTAGGGCCATCCAAGATTTTTTCCAACATGGAAGGCTTCTCAAATAGCTTAACTCAACATTTATTTCTCTAGTTCCTAAAAAGAATCATCAATCCATTGTTTTTTATTATAGACATATCTACTATTGTAACATGATCTATGAGGCGATTACTAAAATCATGGCCAATAGACTCAGAGAGATACTGCCCCACATTATCATCCTAAACCAAAGTGCTTTCATAAAGAATTGTCATATAGGGGACAACATCCTTCTGGCTCAAGTTATTTTTAAGAATTATCACCTTGTTAATAATCATAAAAAGATGTGCTTTTAAAGTGGACTTGGAAAAAGGCTACGATTCTATTCAATGGGATTTCCTCTTGAATGTTCTCTTTGTTGTAGGACTCCCTCCTAAGTTTATCAAGTGAATTGAAGAGTGTGTAACCTCACCTTCATACTCTATCCTGAATAATGAGTCTCCTACAAAAAATTTTCGTGGTAATTCAGGTTTAAGACAAGGATATCCTCTATCTCTGTATCTCTTTATTATCTGTATGGAAGTACTCTCTAAGAGCCTGAATGCTTCAGTTTCAGATATTGCTTCTTTTCAATACCACTAGAGGTGTAAAGCTCTTAAATTTTCCCATCTTCTATTTGTTGATGATCTCTTATTGTTTTATCGTGCTGATTTGACTTCAGTGTATACTTTGCTTAATTGCATGCGCACTTTCTCAAATTTTTCTGGCATGGACATAAACCTCAATAAGAGTCAGTTCTTTTTATCTTTTGATTTGGATCGTGTGGCCCATCAAATCGAAACAATTTCAGGTCTTCAAAGAGGTTATCTCCATTGAGGTATTTGGGAGTACTTTCATTAACAGGTAGGTTATCTAGGAGAGATTGCTGGCCACTGTTGGATAAAATTGATTCCAGGATTAATAAATGAACCCATAAAACTCTGTCCTATGCTGGTAGACGTCAGTTGGTTATCTCAGTCCTCTCTTCTTTTCAGGTTTATTAATCTACTCAATTCATACTCCCCTGCTCCATTATTAAAGAGATAGAGTCTAAACTTAGGAATTTCTTATGGTCTAGGAAGTTGGTGTCCAAAGCTTGTGCAAAGGTTAAATGGAATGACCTTTGTAAATCAAAAAAAGAAGGTAAACTAGGGATTAAACATTTGACTACCTAGAATAACGTCTTGTTAGGAAAAAGAATATGGGTTTTGTGCAATGATAAGGAAGCCTTGTGGGTTAGGTGGTTTCATACCATTATACTTAGAAGGAAAATTTTCTGGAGTGCTCTTCTAACTAATAATAACTCTTGGAGTTGGAGAAAGCTCCTACATATTATAGATCTTATTAGGAACCAATTCAGATTTAGGATAGGAAATAAAAATTCTACTTTCTTATGACAGGACCCTTGGCATCCTAGAGGTATCCTAAAGGATCTCTCAACTCCTAGAGTGACTAATAGATTAGAATTCCCGATAAATGCAAAAGTGGCCAATGTTATCAGAGACAACAGATAGCGTTGGCAAGATGCCACAAATGAGATCATTCATACACTATAGCTACTAATGTATCATCCAAATTGTTCCTGTCCCGATAGATTAGAATGGATTGTCAGCCCTTCAAAAACATAAACAAATGCTTCAGCTTACAATTTTATGAGACCTCCTATTTCAAGAGTGCCTTGGCATAAACTAGTGTGGCATAAAGGTACAAATCCAAGGCCTTCTTTCATCCAATGGTTAGCTTTTCTTGATAAACTTCAAACAAAGGATAAGCTCCTTTATTCTTATGTCCCAAATCACTGCTCCCTATGTTCTTTGGATAATGAGTTTATTAACCACCTTTTCTTTGAATGTTCGTTCTCAAAATTAGTGTGGTTACACTGCCTCAACCACTTTCAGATATACATTCCAAACCTATTTAGCCTTCAATCCATTCTAAATTGGTTCAATCAGCTTCAAAACTTCAGAAACTTTGATCCTAACATTTTTATTATCCTACTGTCTGTTATTGTGTATAACTTATGGTCCGAAGGGAACCTCACAACCTTCAAAGACACAGTTATGGAAGGGAGGAGCATTATCACTAGAGTGATCTTCCAAGTTATGCGTAAACACTAAGAGAAGGTCATTGTGGTGTTTTGTGTTCTGTTTTGTCTAATGAAATGTTTTATAGGTTGGTCTCAGGTTATGGAAAGTTGAAGTAAAGAGGAGTCATCTCCCTCTTTGCAAGTTATAACAATGCTGAACCCAATCATCAGGATAGCGCTCTTAAATGTCGAGTCTATTTTGGATGAGTGGGTGTGTGAGTACTGTCACATCTACGAAGCCTGGTGTAGAGATAGATTGGTTGCAAGTAGCAGAGGGAATGCACTTTCTACAAAAGACCTTACTTTTCAGGAAAAAGCTAGCTTCAGTGAAGGAGATCAAGCCAATGGATTCTACCAAGCTCCATCGGTATCCTTAGTGATGAGAAGCTACAAGAATGCAGTGTGTATAAATGATAGAAGTGGGCTGAACCAGTTTGGGACAGTTAGGGGGTATTATGAGAAGTTTTTTCTCCTCCTCATCCTCGGTATTCTATATGCAATGGAGATCCTATCCTTCAATAGAATTTGAGAGTCCAGTTACGAGTGTCAAGCCTGTGAAGGCTTTACCATGAGATCTTGGTTTTGGCTGTTGAACTATTGTAATATTTCAATCTGTAAATGTGTGTGAGTTAGTCAATTTTTACCTTTTCTGGATTTTCTAAAGATGCCGTTAGGTAGAAGCTTTCAATAGTTCTTCATTGTAGTGTTCTACTTCTGTACGTAGATTTAGTTCCTTCTATTATGCATTAAGGAAGCTGCAGAAGTAGGTTTCTTGTTTCTTTTTGGTCCCGTTAGTTCATTTTGACTTCGAAATGATACTTGCTCCTTCGAGCAATCTTGTACATAACTCCTCTTTTGATTTATCTTATTTACAAATATATATATATATATGATTTAATTATGAAGATTTTGGTATGTCAAATTGTTATAAACAATATATTATATTTTAAAAGCGCCGAATCTTATATTGATTATGTAATTATTCTCATATAATTTATGATATATTTAAAGAAATTCAATTTATTTTTAATTAATATAAACCAAAAATATTGACCTATAATACACAAGATATTTCAAAGTTTTCAATATTATTTATACAATTATTATAATTAATATTTTTATAGAAACATAAATATTTTTATGTAGAAATTTTTTATACTTTTGTGAACTTGGATTTTACCTACACATTTATTTAAGTATTTTTATATTTTAAATTTAGAAAAACAGCTACTTTTTCATAAAATAAAAAATATATAATACAAATGGAGATAATCTTGCCATTTTATCAATATGCAATTTTAGTAAATTAAAAATTTCAAAATAATAAACATATATGAATACAATATATATTTTATAAGGAATGATATTTATTAAATAAATATTATAGAAGTGAACAATCCATTGAGGATAGACGACATAGCTTTACTCAAAATCAAATACGTACTTCATGAGAGAACTGAAAAAGTACATTAATATGCCATACCAACAAGAAGTCAACAACGTAATACGTTAACGCATAGAAACTTGGTATTGCTGTGATGCTGTCGACATGGAGTATGAAAACGGAGTGTGTATGAGTAGAAGAGTTAGTATTGGTCCTATCTTATATTATAGTGCTCAACTTACACTTGAAACTGGTGCAAAAAACAAGGAAATATAACTAAATTCCAGTTACACGGACTAACAACTGTCACATAAACATGCAGATTATTGAATTGAAAAAGGAGATTTGAATTTAATGTGCAGCGAGTTTTGGAAAAAAAAAAAAAAACCTACTGATACCTTCTCCTCCTCGCCATCACTTCAACAAATTAGTCACTCACTAATTGTTTACTTTATAAACATTCTTCTTCTCAAGCTCTTGCTACCTTATCTTGGTTAGATGAGTATCTTTCCTTCTTACAAATAAATAATATCACAACAACACAAGTTCTCTAGACCAAGATCACCTTACCTTCACTTTTTGTTTTTTTTGCTTTTCACTCAACTTTGGACCACCGGCGGTAGCGGATCCTCCCGCAAAGGGGCGCTGAAGTCCATCGCCGCAAGCCCTTCTAATTCTTGGATTGCAGTCATCACACTGATTCCCGTCTCACTACTTAACTGTGGCTTTAGTAGTCCCACCGCCTGCCTCACTCTTGATTGCTGCCAATAAATACAACCCTCTTCTTTAACACTGTTTTTACGTTATCAAGACTTGTGCATTCAGACGAATAAACACTTACAAAAAAATCAAGTTTCCTCTTCAAATCTGCAATGGCTTCTTCTGCTTGAGTTTGTGACAGTTCAGTGATTGTCCATGACACGTTAGAATTCTAGTTCCCACACAAAAACACTTTTTATGAGAGCTAAATCCACAGGACCACATTAGTCCAAAATAAAGCAGAAGACAACCCATAAGACTTGGGGGGTTTATCAAACATGCTGACTGTGATTTTAAATTGACAAAGCAAAGGCATTTAGTAAATTACCTTCTTAGGGCGACCTACGGGCCTTCCGGTGCTCTTCCTAGGCTTGGCGATGCCACCGAACTTCGGGGGCCGTCCTGCTCGCTTCCCCGGTATGAGCACCGTTGTGAGGCCGGGAGCTGGGAGTACACCTTTCCTGGGACGGCCTCTAGGTCTGGACACACCGATCAAAGTGCCGTCGGGGGCGTAGGTGACAGCCACTGGATGGGTTTGAGCTTTGGGAGGCCGACCGCGACCTCGAGGAGCCGAAGCACCCATGACGGATTTGGGCTTCCTGGGTCTCCCGGGAGTTTTCTTGGGCGGCCTACCTCTACCCCTCTTGACCATCACCACTTGACCACTTTCGGTCACAAAAGAGGATTTCTTGGGACGACCAGGACCTCGTTTAGCCACCTTGGGCTCATCAGCCAGCCCAAGTGCAACTAACACAGGCTGCGTGTTAGCATTCACACTCGTAGTGGGCGCAACAATCTGAGTAGTGGCAGAATTTTGGACCATTTGAGCGAACAAAGTGGACTGCTGTTGCTGCTGAGGAAGAGCAACCGAAAATGATTGTGGTTGTGGGGAGGTGGGTTGCTGCGCATTAGACTCCGGTTTCGGCTTGGATGGTCTGCCCCGGCCGCGTTTCTGCCCCTGGGACGGCTGAGGAAGTGGCGTTTGAGCGGCAACAGCAGTAGTGGAATCAGATCCAGGAAGCTTGTAGGATTTCTTTACCATGACTAGTTGACCACTATTTTTTAAGAGCTTCAAGTGGTGGGCGAGCAAGGTGGAGTGAGTGGGAGGGAGGGAGGCGTAAGCTTTCTCGATGTACTTTTCTATGGCTCTTTTGCTTGACCCGTCGCGTTCCTTCAACGCTGTTATGGCTGCATATATCATCTTCAGATCCACACAAACAGAACCCTTATTAGCAAACATAATAACTTCTTCCTTCTATAAAAACACGAGAGAGCAGGTTACCTCAGCATAAGGAGGATGGGTAGCAAAGGAGTGGGAGACCGTGGAAGCGGTTGCGTTAAGGGCATGGCTGGGAGGAACATCGGCGGGAGAAGGAACAACCGGATCGACGGCGGTAAAGGGGGCGGCGACGGTGGGTTGTAAGACGGTAGGAGGAGGAGGAGGAGGAGGGAGTGGTGGGTCCATGATGATTTATTATGTGTGGTGTTTTTTTCTTAGAGAGAGAAAATAAGAGGGCTTTAAATTAATTGAGTTCTACTTCTAGAAAGAGAAAGAGTGGGGAAGGTATAAAGGGGAAGATGTTATGTTAGTGGGAAAGCAGAAGGAGGCGAAGGGTGTGACTGTGAGTGAGAGGATAAGGCTGTCTTTTTCAATTTCTAAATATAAATACATTATAGTTATATATCCCACCTTCTTCCTTGATATTAATTATTTTCTTGTAATATTGCATGTAATCACGATTCGCCCTTTTTTTTATTACACAAGGGAATTATAACATTAAAATTACACTCTTGAGCGCTTTGTGCATCACGTTGGAGGATCTCTTAAAGCCTGAAGGCCAAAAGGAAGCTCGTACAGATCATAAAGACCCAAATTGTACACCCCAGCGAGACGAACGAGACTGTCTGCGCACTTTTCTTCCAACGGTAACAAGCATTGCATTTGTGTGTTGGTTACTCTGTTACTTGTTCCCTTCATGCTTTGAATCAAATTTCATGAAATCTATTACATCTGAATAATAATGTGCTCTGAGTTTTTGTTTGGATGGAGATGAATAATAATATTCTCCTCTTTATAGAAAACAGTAATCCTTATACTGTGATGTGATACTGTGACCTTTATGTTTTTCATTTTTATACGAGTCTTTTTCAATAAATTAAAATTCAGAGGTTCGGAACATAATGAAGGTGTTAATGCTTAAGTTACAAAATTAGAATGTGGAGTATGTTAAATAACGCAGTTCCTAAACTTAGTTATTTGTCACGCATTAGATTTAGATTCCTCTGCACGTCAAGCTTTAATTAATTTTCATGAAGCAAAATTAGGGAGTTGTAATCCTTCCTGGATCTCTCTTGTTTTTGTTTTCATTCATCGACTTTTGATGCTTTCAAAGAAACACCCAATAGTACACCACTAAATAAAAGTGGCCCTTTACGATGTACGATTGTGGATGTGGTGCCTTTAAAAGTAATCATTAATCAATAGAATAGATTAGACTCTGATCTGATGTCGCCAAATGAATCTTCGTCAGAATAGCGTGTTCTTAACAGGACGGCGCAGAACAGAAGAGCAACAATTACACACGTCTAAAAGAAAAAAAGGACTTTATGCTTATGCTCTGGGCATATAGTATGACTAATAATTTGGATATATGATTCTATATATCGCAAAATGAAATTATTGTTGATTTCGTGTGGACAATGTTGGGAGGGGACAAATTAGGCAGAAATTGGTAAAATACTAAATTTATAATGTCCAAGAAACTGAGTCATTATAAGCCTTTTAATTACAATAAAAAATAAAAAAGTGAGAATTTACTGATAGTACAAGTTTAGTATTAGAAATGGAATTATTGAAATTCATAGTTGTATATGTGGTATTTGATATTAAATATTAAGAATGATAATGATTGACTATTATCTTATTGATTCATAAATAAATAATTAAAATATTTTGTATTATTATTAATTGATACAAAAATTTATTTAGTAAATAACTGAAATTATTTTTAATGATTCAATAGATTATTATTTTTAAACAATTATGTATGATTTTACTTATAAGAATAAAATTTAAAATAATCATAATAAACTTATTTTATGATATACAATCACTGAAATAAAAAATAGTAAATAAATAAAATAAAGTAGTGTGCTTGATAATATCCTAATAAGAATTAATCAAAATAATGTATTGTCTAAATAAATTAATTAATCCTAAATTTTTGAATTAAGAGATGACAAAGCACCAAAAAAAAAGAAATTAAGAAATAAAAGTTTCACACCAATTTACATATCTTCATTCCTAGTTGCCAAACATTCCATGTGATTATAGCACATGTTTTCAACCTAATCTTATATATTTTCGTGATCACAATTATTAATTTGAACCAAATAAAATAAATTTTAAGTTATACATTTAGGGTGCGCTTGGTTCACAGAAGTTAATGAGAATGGTAATGGGAATGAATATAGTGAGGAATGAGAATGGATATAATCAATATAATTACGATGGTTGGCAGAGTGTCTGCGCCCACATCATGACAGCGACCACATTACATAAACAATCACTTCCAGTTCCAGCTAAGCCTAAGAAGTCTATACGCCTCTGCCACTTCTTGGACTCCAAAGGTGCCTAGACGCACCTACACTCTAGCTCGTTATTACGTAAGAGAGGTAAATCACAATTTGATCTTAGTCAGTTTCTTAAAAAGACGACCCAATATTCGGTGTGTACAAAAAATTACCATTTTAAATAAGCTTCCATATTGTCACTGTCAAAACTTGAATCCAAGACCTTGGACTCACTTCTTGCCTTTACGGATAAGCATAACCAAATATCATTTTTGTTTGATTGATAAGAGTTTTAGGCCACTTGGTAGTAATACTATAAATTAATAATCATACATGTTTTGTACTTCACCACCCTTCTAAGTTCTTCCTTTTCTTAAAATTATAAATAACTTGTGTCCGTATGGTGATATAAATAAATTAAACTTTACAACACGCAACACCTTCCTTAGGGGATAGGTGTCAGGGGACTTAATGGAATTGGATTAAGAGTGTAAAAAAAGACAAATTTACTTTTACTGATATAAATTTATTTTAAATTTAAAAAAATAGGTATTTATTTTTTATTCAAACTGCATTAAATATTTTTATTTGTTAATCAATAAGTTGGTAATTTATTTTTTAATATAGTATGAAAGTTTTCTTTAGATTAATTAATTTACCCTTTCATTATAATAGAATAAACCAGGGCTGAGAAAGTATAGAACCAACTTGTAAAACTCATGAACTAATATTGTAAATAGTTAAGAAAATTTAATTTCAAACTTATTTGTAGATTTATTTTGTGATTTGTGTATAAAATAATCTTAATTTTTATAAAATTAAAATTAAATAATAGTCTATTTAAGTCGTTTCTCTATTCGTACTTAGAATATGAAATTTAGGCTTGACCAAATTAAGGGAGAAAAAAAGTGCAAAATTCATATTTCATTTGAAGGAGGGATTTGGTTTTTTTTAATAAATTGAATGCAAATGTTGAAAAATATAACTTGTTTGCAACTTTTTGTTATTAATTTGATGTTATACGACTTGACAAAATAATATTTACGGATTTTAATCCAAGAAAATTGATCACAAAAACAAAAAAGATGCATGTACCCAATTATGAGTGTAAAGTGATCTTTTATAAGTTGAGATGTTTTTAATAAATTTTGATTTCATTATAAATAAGAGGACGTGATAAATGAACTATAGTTTAAGTAATCATTAACAATGAAAGAAGCGGAACATGTCGTGGAAAATACTTCCTTGAAAATTCTTAAATAAGGAGTTGTAAATACGTACAAATATAATGCCATCATCTTATCCATACAATATGACACCCGCTTTATGTGTTTTCAACTTCAATTTTCGAATTTCATAATCTAGTAATGTCCATATTAATATTTGTGTAAAATTTGGTACATCTTTGAAAATTTATGAAAGTCAAGGATCTTGCTTGGAAAAAAAAAAGAGAATTAATTATAATTACTTCTTTTTAATTAGATTTAACAAATAAATTGACATTCAAAATTTTAAAATTGACTATGAGGCGTTTTAAATTAGTCATTCACTGTAACGGATATCAATCTTTAAAATAAAAAAGTATATTTTTTAATAAAGAATTGAAAATATTTTTTAATAAAGAATTGAAACTAAACTCATTTGGGATAAACCATGGTAAAATTTTGGAATATTCAAGCTGGTAAAACTTTTTTTTAACTTTCTTGGATAACGAGAATAGTCAATCGACTTTTGATTTTGGCTGTGTTTGATAAACATCGAATTAGTTCATTAGCTGATTCAAGTCTTTCAACTGTTTGACTATCTCAAACACTTGAAAGTTTTGTTTGGTAAGAACATAAACAGTTAGTTGATTTATATCAAAATGTTGATTTTAGAAAAGTTGCATAATAGCAACGTTTTGAGTAGCTTTTTCATCTTTAGCTAAATATGTGAAAGGGAAAAATCAATTATACCTTCCTAAATAAACAATGTTATATATTAACTAATTTTTGCAAGTCAATTTATGTCTAATTACAAAAATATTATATATATTTTTTTTGTGAGAATGAGGGCAAAAGCCCTAAACTTTAATTAGCAACCAAACATGGGAAAGAACACCCATAATGTCAGCTACAAGCAAACTATTTAATCCTACAGGCGGGGACTCAAAAGAAACATAACTAGAAGGACGATGAACACCAAACTTCGCAAGCCAATCGGCAACATGATTCTGCTGCCTAGGGACATGACAAATCCGACATTCCCAATCACGAACAGCAAGGGTACGAATCTCATGTACCAACACATAAAGTGGATGAC
>JANZLF010000006.1:25443635-25454379 GCA_026546835.1 Erythroxylum foetidum | reverse complement strand
GCTTGTTTTGCTGGAACAGCCTCAATATGATTTCCCATGACATCGCCTTGCACTTTAGCTCCATTTTCTAAATTGCTCCTTGCAGCATTTTGAATGCCATTTGTATCAGAAAATATGAGCTGATAAGCATGCAATAAATTTCTCATACTTTAGAGTTTGCAAATATGTCTCTTAATCATATTCTTAGATCATTTAAACTAATTGAAATTGGTTCTTGGATAGTTGACATAGAAATTTCAAATCGCATCTGCGTAGATCATAAATTGATGAAATACCTTTCTCTTGTGAATGATTTTACACCTGTGCATTTACTTGATGGATATATCAAGCTTGTTCATCATATAAGTGATGTTCAACGAAATGATTAAATTTGACTGATTGCTTACACATACCTTCTTTCAAATTCAATCTTTTGTCTATTAGTAAGCTTATCATTATAGCTTAAGTGAAGTTTAATTTCCGTCCTATTCTTTGTGTAATGCAAGACCTAATTACTAATAAAGTGCTTGCAACAGGGAAAGTGATAGGATGATTGTATATTCTAGATTCTAACTTTTATCATCCTAAATCCATTAAATAGTATACGTCAAAATTGTACTGAAGCCTTTATGTTACCTGTGTAAATACCATTGATCCTCAGCATCAACGATTGGGACATCCCTATATGAATGTATTGAAGCATTTTAATGGAATAAAGGACCCTTTTAACTGAAAAAATACGTATGAAGTTTATCATTTTTCCAAGCAGAGTAGACAACCTTTTCAATCCGGTAATATTCATTTTATTACATATTTTGGGCTTATTCATGTTGACTTATAAGCTCCTTATAAAAATGTTTGAACTAATGGAAATCATTATTGCTTGACATTGCGGATGATTTTAGTAGAAAGACAAACTTGTTTACTTAAACATAAACATCATATTATTCAAACACTTTATACCTTCTTTAACTTAGTCAAAATTCATTTCCATACATCTGTTAAAATCATAAGGACAAACAATAATATAGAGTTTACTAATACATCCTATACATTTTTTTTAATCTACTAGAGGTATTGTTCGTCGAACAACTTGTGTTCATACTCCCTAATAGAATGGAGTTGTAAAATAAAAACATAGACAATTGTTACAAGTTATAAGATCTTTGATGTTCCAATCACATGTGCCTATTTACTGTTGGTTTAAACCATTCTCACAACTACCTATATCATAAATTGACTCCTCTCATCTTCCATATCTCGACGAACACCTTATCATGTACTCTTTCAAAAGATACCATATCATGTATTCTTTTTTTAGAACCTTTGGTTATCTAAGTTTTGCCTCAAACATTTTGTCTCACAAAGATAAGTTTGAACTTAGAGCTTTCAATGATATTTTTGTTAGTTATTAGGTTGGGCAATAGGCCTATAAATTGTATGGTATGGAATAAAAAGTGATTGTTATTTCTAGGGATGTCATCTTTTATGAAAATATCTTTCCATATCAAACCATTATTACAAGGGATTTTGGAGTTCTATTACCTATAATTTGTCCAGATTTAGACAATCTAATTAGCAATTTTCGTTATTTCAGTTATAATGTCATTTGTTCAATAGATCCAAGTTTTGTTGATATTTTGGCACTTGATTCTTCCTCAAATTGTGTAACACCCTCTTATCCTAAAACTTTAAGTTCAATACTAAATAATGACATACCTCTTACTAGGAAAAGTACCAAACCAAAAAAAAATCCATATGGATGAAAGAATTTATTTCAATTCTTGCATAATCACTCTTATCTTATAATTCTATTACGAGCACTCATTAGTCATCACCAACATATCCCTACATTATTTCTTCACATATATCTTTTACATACATGTCATTTTTGGTGAATATGTCAAATATTCAAGAACCAAGTTCTTATAGTCAAGCTAGAACATATGAGAATTAAAAAAGGGTAATGCAACCTGAATTGCAAGCCTTAGAAAACTGATCAAACATGGAAGTTAACATATTTACCTTATTAAAAAAAGCAACAGGTTATAAAGTAGGTGTACAAGGTTAAATACAAGGCTAAATTAGTAGCAAAAAGGCTTTAATCAAATTGAAAGGGAAGATTATCATGATAGCTTTTTGCTTGTTGCTAAAGTGGTGATAGTCAAAATGTTCCTTACCATTGTAGTAACCAAGGCATGTCATTTATACAAATTGGATATCAACAACAAATTTTTTCATAGATATTTAGGTAAAGAAGTTTATATGGAGCCACCACCAGGCCATACATAAGCATTTGATGGTCATATTTGTAGGATGAAAAGATCATTATATGGTTTCAAACAAATGTAGAGACAATGGAATCAAAAATGTTCTCATCACCTTCATTAGTTTGGTTTTTATTAATCAGCCCTTGACAACTGTTTATATGTCAAAGGAATAAGTCAAGAATTCTTAGCTTTAATTGTCTATATAGATGATGCTCTTATTATAGATGCTTTTGGAAGATAAAATTCTCACCATTAAGTAGTTTCTTCATCAATAATTTTTTAAAGATTTAGTTTATGCGAAATAGTTCCTTAGTTTGGAGATTGATCGATCATCTTAAGAAATGTACATTAATAAGATAAAGTATATTCATGATTTTTTGGAAAATGTTGGCGTTACGGGTGCAAAAGTTATACAAACTCCTCTCTCAAAGGTGTATAAACTTCATTCTAAAGCTGCTATGTTACTTCTAAACCCAATATAATATCGTTGATTGGTTAGATGTTTGTTAAATTTAAGATTTACTCAATTTGATATTCTGTAACAACTAAGGCAACTCGTTCAGTCTTGTACTATCTTTTACCGGAAAGTTGCTTTACATGATCTTAATTATCTCAAAGGATGTCCTTCAAAGGGTTTATTCTATCCTAGATCATCTTCTTTTCATGTTACAACATATTGTAATGTAGATTGCACTATTGGTTCAATTATAAGACGTTTTCTTACAGGTTATTGTGTTTTCATTGGTTTATCTTTGATTTCTTGAAAAGCAAAGAAACAACTTACAGTGCCTAAGTCTTCTACTGAAGCATAAAATCGCAACATGAGAGCAACGATTTATGAACTACAATGGTTACCTATATCTTACAAGATTTTCATATTCCCACTCTAATTCCTATCTCTTCGTATTGTGATAATTAGACAACCTTACATATTACCACTAATCTTGTTTTTCATGAGAGAACAAAATATTTGAAAGCCGATTTCCATATTGTTTGTGACAAATACAAAGCTAGTTTTATACATCCATAGTATGTTTCCTCTAAACAACAATTAACATATGTTTTACAAAATCTTTGGATGCTACCACCTTTCACAATCTATTACTCAGGTTGGACTTGGGCGATTAACACCAAGCTCTAACTTGAGGGGGAATGTTGAAGTTGTTGAGGATGTGGTAGAAGTTAAAAGTAGTGTTAGTTAAAGTAGTTTAGTTAAAGTAGTAGTTGAGTATGAATAAATCTTTTTGAGTAGTTTTGTACATTATTGTTCCCTTTTATGTCATCATTTAATTTACATAGTTCGTTCTTATACCTTTACCTAATCTTTTATCGTTTTGCCCTACACATGTCAGCTATATCCATATGCAAAAACTTGTCAATATCATCACAAAAATCTGACCAAGTCTTGCAATTATCTTAAGAATATGATTTCAACTTTGAAATGGATTCGTAAAGACTTGGTCAGGATACATTTCGTCAAATTGCAAAGTGACAGGTCTGAATTTTCATTGTTCCATTTTGATAAGCACGTGGCTCTTTTAATATGGAATACTTCTATAATAGTTTTTCGCATCTAATAATAAAGAGATTGAAAAATATAATAGAATCTTAATGGAACTAGTTGCTTGCTTTAAGTAATAGACACAATACATTGTAATTAACCTTTTTATATGTATTCTAAATGGAAGATTTATGATGTTGGAATATTTTCATAGAATATTTTCCTCCCAGGTGGATAATAAACTAAGGTTAATAATAATAATAAAAAGTATATTCAAGTATGATACTTCATTTTGTTGGAATTGGCGAGCCAATCATGGTTCATGGAACAATTTTCTCTTGAGGATCCAAAATTTGTCAGTTTTTAAAAATACCCCTCGTGTATCTCTTAATTACGAAAAGAAGGGATTCCCAGGGCGTAAAACTAAACTCCAAGCCACGTTACTTTTACCTAATTTCCCAAATTGTGACGGGGTAATTTACAAGTGGATAGGCGTTATAAGTATGGATTGAGAAAAGAGAGACTAATGACAACGAGAGGTGGATCAATTGGTCCAAATTTTTCACTTAAATCTCTTTTTTAATAAGGAGGTCTTGAATTCGAGTTATATTAAAGGAGGAAAAATAGACATGTTCTTATTGATGATTCTTTAACTTCTGGGTAAAGCTCTTTGATCAGATCAATTATGGACGTCTCGCTTCCAACGACAGTGTGGGAGTTGGAGCTACTAGGAAACCTGAGGTTAATGGGAACCTGATGCTGAGTAGAGAGAGTCAGTGATCAATTATTAGCTGACTAATCAAATACGTGAAGACTCCTTGTGTACAAAAATGTATAGACTACGTAAGAATCTGAAGGATTTTGAAATTTCAGATTTACATCCTCTAAACTTTTAAAATCCTATCGTAGGAGTTTAAGATTACCCTAGTTGAGCCTGCTCGGTGCTGGTAGTGGTAGGCTTGCTTTTTGTACTTTGAAATTGATTTAATCAGAGAACGTCAAAATCAAAGCAATAATTAAAAAAGAGCAGAATAGGCTGGCAGCTGGCTACTAATATCATAATTAACAAAAGAAACAATAAAGATAATGCTGATGAAAAGCAGTACAGGCAGAAAGAAAGCAGGCGTGTCCCATCCCATCCCATGTGTTTGCCTCAAATTTCCTCCTCCTACTCTCTCTGTCTCCATTGGACATGCCTGTATCTAAAGAACATTCCAAGGACGCAACCCCTCTTGTTTCTCGGAGTAACAATACATTCATAGTTACTTACTTTTCCTTACTCAATTGATTCATACATTTCTATGTCCGTATAATTCTACTGGAAGAGGGGTAAAAGAAAAGATCAGAGGAGGTCGGCGGAGTTGTAGGCGGGAAATGCTGGAATCGAGTGGTTGAAGGGAGAGAGAGTTTATATGGCGGGAGGCAATCTCGTGGGTGGTGTTCGTCGCTGGTTTCAACGCCGCAATAATCCTGTTACTACTACTAGTACTACTACTTCATCCTCTTCTAATAGTAGTAGATTTATTATTAAAAATGGTGTTGATGTTGTGAGTGGCGTCGATTTTAATTATAGCAACGACGATAATTTTGGTGCAAGCTACAAGAATATTACTAGTGGTCTCCCACAATCTTCGGGAATTGCTACTCGAGAGGAAGAAGAGCAGGTTCCGTTTATTGAGGTTTTTGATATCTCCGGCTTAAAACCAATTCGAGTCCCTAAACGCCTCAACTTCTTTGTTGGGTCTAACATGGATAATCACAAGAAGGTAAAGAAAACGATCTTCCTTTCGATTTACAGATCCGCCCGTTTCTGGCTTTCTTTATTTTCATTCGTATCTGTTTCTTTTATATTTGCTTGTTTTCTTTCTTCTTTTGGTGCTTCCCCGCTCATTATATTGATCATTGGGCCATTACGTGAGCAATTTCGTTCATTCGCCAATCCAGATATTGTGATTAGTAATGAACTCATCGTTATATCATTGGTTTCTTTTGACTACTTAATTATTATAGCTGAAAGTGGCGCATAACAAAGACAATAAAACAACAGTATCAAGGATGGTATGTCACGTATCATTTTCTGTTTCTTTTAAGAACTTTAGCGCGTGTAGGGTGCCAACATCACGTCAAAAGTTTTGGACTTTAAAGAATGGTTTTCATTGTATCTAAAATATACATTGTCATGGTTTGTATAATTGGAGAGTGGCAATGTAATTGATTGCCATTTTCATGTTTTCTGCCATTTTTGATTGTTTAAAGCTACTTGTTTTTGTATGCGCCTACGTTCTTCTCCATTTAACAAGTTCCTAATATGCGTGTTTAAGAATTTTTTGAGTTCTCGGGAGCTATGTTTTCTGTGTGCTTCTCTATGATAACGTGTCTTCTGTATGATGATTATATTATCCGCTGATGGTTTCTGAAGAAAACATTGTTTGGGATTCCAATTGGTTTTCTCAAAAATCTGAGCCGTGTACCAGAAATATGAGTGACAGAAACCTCCATTTCTTTCAACTGAAAAATTTGCAATTTTTATTCAACTTTAAAATGTTAGTTACATTACTGGATCGGGTTATCTATATACAGATCCTATAAGGATATTATTTTCCCCTATTGATCTGGTATGAAAAGTTGATGCCGTATGCCTAATGCTAAATCTTCCAATTTCTCTGGTTCTCTTATCACCGAAATTACAGTTTAAACAGATGATTAGCCATTTCAATTCATTATACAGGGCTCTGCAGAAGCAGAATTCTTTACTGAATATGGAGAGGCAAGTCGATACCAAATACAAGAAGTAATTGGTAAAGGGAGTTATGGTGTTGTTGCATCAGCCATAGACACACACAATGGAGAAAAGGTCGCAATAAAAAAGATTAACGAAGTATTTGAGCATGTTTCTGATGCCACTCGTATTCTTAGGGAAATTAAGCTTCTTCGATTGCTTCGTCACCCTGACATTGTAGAAATAAAACATATCATGCTTCCTCCTTCACGAAGAGAATTCAGAGACATTTATGTAGTTTTTGAGCTGATGGAATCTGACCTTCATCAAGTAATTAAGGCAAATGATGACCTCACTCCTGAACATCACCAATTTTTCCTCTACCAGCTCCTTCGTGGCCTTAAATATACTCATTCAGGTTTGACATTTTGTCTTTTGCTTTTGCATTTATGGTTTGAGTCGAGTGATTGTTTGAATAAATATCTGGACCTTTTGCAGCAAACGTGTTCCATCGAGATCTAAAGCCCAAAAACATCCTTGCAAATGCTGACTGCAAACTGAAGATTTGTGATTTTGGTCTTGCTCGAGTATCTTTTAATGATGCGCCATCAGCTATATTTTGGACCGTATGTTTCTCTGTCATGCAAGTCATGAACTTACCTTGATTCCTAATTCCAGTTGCTCAGTTCCTTGTTCATTCATTTATTATTTTGAGATCTTTCAGTACGTTCCACTAAGCAATCCTCCCAAAGAGCCACATCTTACTCAATTTTAATTATTTTTTTGTTTATATGAAGGACTATGTGGCAACTAGATGGTACCGAGCTCCTGAACTCTGCGGTTCTTTCTTCTCCAAAGTAAGCTGCTTCTACTATTTTATATCTTAGCTTCTTAGTTAAATTATTCTTTTTCCTGTTCTAGTTCCAGTTGCTTAAATTGCTTGGAGTGTGCATAAGTATATAACTTCTGTTGCTTCCCAAAATCTGATAATAATGTGCAGTTGGAGTATCTCATTGGGTTAATTATTTGGTGTTTCTTTCATTATTCTCTTGTTATTAAATTCCCTTGTCAAGGTTGGCATTAATCACTGCTCTAATTACTGACATATATACACAGCTCCTCAACTACAGGATCCCTTGTTCATTATCTTCTTATTATAAATTCTCTTTTTACCATTTCTAGTGACGTTGATTCAAGGTGAATAATAACAACATTCTGTTATCTTTTCTCAGTACACTCCTGCCATTGATATTTGGAGCATAGGATGCATATTTGCTGAAATGCTTTCTGGAAAACCACTGTTTCCTGGAAAAAATGTGGTGCACCAATTGGATCTCATGACTGATTTGCTTGGCACTCCTCCTCCTGAATCAATATCAAGGGTCAGTACCTAATTGTGGTAACTGCTTTTGTGGAATCTAAAGGCAAACTGGTTTGAGTATCACCAGGTTGCCTAAGTGGTCCTATTGCTGCCAATAACATCTTTACATTTCATATATCACCAACTTATCAATGTTATACACTTCCTTTGATTACTTCTGTCTTTGTTCTTCTTCACCTTATTCCTCTTTCTCACAAACCTACCAAGTTGTTTATTCACAACTCATATTTAAAACAACATGACATGTTCAGATCCGGAATGAAAAGGCAAGGAGGTACCTAGGTAGCATGCGGAAGAAACAACCAGTTCCATTCCCACAGAAGTTCCCAAATGCGGATCCATTGGCTCTTCACTTGTTGGAACGCCTACTTGCATTCGATCCTAAGGATCGCCCTACAGCTGAAGAGGTAACAAAGATCCAATGTGCTAGATGATTACAATATCAATGTTTGAATGAGAATTCAATCCTCGAAAACTTTCCATATTATTTGTCTGGTGATCCCGTTTCAACACTTTAATGCTAGGCGCTAGCTGATCCTTACTTTCATGGTTTATCGAATGTTGACCGAGAACCATGCACTCAACCGATTTCAAAACTGGAGTTTGAATTTGAAAGGAGGAAGTTGGCAAAAGATGATGTTAGAGAATTGATCTACCGAGAGGTATAGCTATATGATTTCTGTGTGCAAGTTTCATTTATTTCATCCTTCTTTTATCGGTGAATCTTGTACATTTTGCTTTGTGTAATCAGATATTGGAGTATCACCCTCAAATGCTGCAAGAGTACCTTCAAGGTGGAGAGCAGACTAGCTTTTTGTACCCAAGGTAGAGCTGTCATTGTTGATTTAACATATCAGAACCTCTATTAGTGATTGTTGATGCTTACCACAATTGTTTGCATTTGAGATCTTCCAAACTTATATTATTTACATGGAACGGTTGCCTAGCTTGATTCAAGCATGAAAGTTTTTGTTAAAATTGAAAAATGGTAGTTAGATAATTGATATCCACTAGATAACTGTGCAACAATTTTAAGCAGCATGGATACTTGACGGGGGAAGTACTGTTGCTTATAAGATATTATTATTGGTAGGTATTTAGATCATTTTCCTCTTATAGGTCCAAAGCTTCATGTTTGTAGTAAAATAAAGTTTCTGTGAACTTCTCGCGTTAGTTTTATAATGGGCATCTTGTTGTTCGGGAAAGCATGATCTAGTTGGCATATATATGCACAAGTGACCCTAATTAATTATTTTTATACATTTACACTACAGTGGAGTTGATCGTTTCAAAAGACAATTTGCACATCTTGAGGAGCATTATGGTAAAGGTGAAAGAAGCACTCCACTCCAAAGGCAGCATGCTTCCTTGCCTAGGTATGTCAATTCCAATGCAATTCCAAGTTTCTTCCAAAGCCTACTCTTTCTCTATTTATATAGTAAATTTTCTGCTCAAACTATGGGGAAAGACCTTATATTTTTCAGACTCAGCAACATAAACAAACCTTAGCGCCCTTGTCCTTTACTTATACAGTTGCGTATGTGCATTAATTTGGGTACAAGTCTGATATTGCAATTGTTATTGTTCTACTTTTATTTGGTTAGGTTGGTATTCCAACTTGCAACCTACAAGCTTCATTTTTTTCTTCTTCTTCTTCTTCCCTTTTTGTTTTTTCCTCTTCTTCAGAGAGCGTGTTCCTGCTCCTAAAGACGAGACAGCAGGGGAAAACGATGAAGTGGAGAGACGAAGTGCAGCTTCTGTGGCAACAACACTAGAGAGTCCTCCAGGATCGCACCAAGGTTCAGAACAAAATGGGCCTAACAAGCCAAACTACAGTAATAGAAGCCTATTGAAGAGTGCTAGCATTAGTGCTTCCAAGTGTGTGGGCGTGCAACCTAGAAGAGATACAGAGGTAACCCATATGAGTTGCAAATATCTGTTATTCGATTAAGATGATTGTGTAATTGTTGGTAATAAAGAAATAAAAAAAAGATAAAATGGTAAGGTTCTGAAATTAGTGAGCGTTGGTGGAAGTCTGTGGGAAATTTCTGATTTTATCAGTTCCATTCTTGTAATTGTAAAAGATATGAATCGACTATCCTCAACAACTTTAATTTTTTCCTGCTGTTGGCTTCAGATGATGGATAAATTCATATTCTTTCATTCGTTATATCATAGTTTTATCTTGGTAGGAGGAGACGATTCCAGAGGTTGGTGAAGAGACTGTTAATGAATTGTCCCAGAAGGTTGCAGTTCTTCATGCCTGATATGATATCTGAAGTAACAAGATTTAGAACCACAGATGACTTTTTCTCTCGGTACATCAATAGACATTACTGAGATCAGTGAATTTCTTGTTCTTTCTTTAAAGGTTACCCCCTCTTATTATATGCTAAATTATGGAGGAGAGGTGATAAGCAATCTTGTTAATGTAACTATGTATACTTGTAATGAAGTTAACATGTGTATTGTTTAATTGCTTAATGTTATACAACAGGGCAAAAGTTTGTCTAAACAAGAAGTAATTGTACTTCTATAGTGTGCCAGTCTTTTTTCTTATCAATTTTTAAGGCCAGCCATTTTGAGTGCCTTTGTTAGATTTCAGTTAAAGATCAAGTGTGTTTGTTCAATCTTTCATACATTTAAACCTCATATCATTATGTACATGAAATTTTAACTTCACTCCGACAAAGATAACAATTAGGGGGCGTTTGGTTTGAGCACGAAGTTGGGTATGGATATGGGTATAATAGTAGAAGGGAATGAGAATGAGTATGAAAAATAAAAAATAATGTTTGGTTTGTAACTTGGATTTCTGTATTAATACCAATAATGCTGTTTGATTTGTTGTATTAATATGAATGAAAGATAATATAATACCATTTTTTCATATA
>JANZLF010000006.1:25390337-25400363 GCA_026546835.1 Erythroxylum foetidum | reverse complement strand
AAGTCATTTATTCCACTCTAGTTTTTAAAAGAATAAGATCCACCAGAATTCATATATTTTTAAGCCAACTATGTGGAGATGGTGGGTGGTGGTGGATGCCCACCAAACATTTGGGCAAAGGAGGTGCTTTTCTCTGGGGCGAGTTTGTGGTTTCTGCGAACTTTATGCAGGCAGCCCTCCGGACAGTTATGTTCTTCGCGGGAAATTTATATATCGTCAGCGTTATATCTTTGAATGACTGGCCAAGTAGTTGCTAGACGGCACTTGGTCGAGCCGAGTTCGGATCCTTTCGGCATGAGTGGGGAAAAACATAAACAAGGGCTTGCATGACCTTATTGAATCCGAGTTTAAATCTTCTGTTCAATATTATCGTATTTTATTATATCCAATGAATTTCAACCATTTATTTATGTAAGTCTTATATAGGTCTCGCATGGATCTTGTATAAATCTTACAAAATAAATAGATAAAATTTCATAAGACATAATAAGACAAGGTATTTTTTTTTTTGATAATTCAGAAAAATCAAATAAATAATCAAAATATATACAAGAAAGTTCACAGACACAGCCTTAAAAGGCTCGATCAGCAAAATTACAAGGTAGACCAAAATAAACAAAGGGACACCACATCAAAGGAAGAAGTAGCCCCAAACCCAAGCAACAGCAACAACAAGAAATCCAAGAAAAATCATAGGCAAAGAGAGACCTTGTTACAAGGTCCAACGAAAAAACCTAGCCAAAACAAACCAACCAGTAGGAAGCATGCCTAGGAGAGACTAACATAAAGAAACTGCAAAAAACGTAGCTTCGAATTGGCCAAGATTAATACTACCACAAATGATGACAGGAGTTGCACTCCCAAGGTAAGGCAGAGCAAGCAAGAGTAGTCCGAAGAACCATCGAAAGCAGTGAGCGATTGGCCTGTAACAGAAAAAAATAAATAAAAAAGAAAATTACCTCCTCTCGATATATAAGACAAGGTAATATTGAACAGAAAATTTTGGTTCATTGAATACAGAACTTCCAGTTCTAAAATGAACCCAATCGGACAATAGGGTAGGGCCTAGGGGTCTAGGATCGGGCTGAACCCAAAATTATATCAAAATTAAAATCAAGTTTTTTTAATATGTATTAATAAATTACATGCAAGTAAGTTTCATGCTTCTTTTGTCCGCTTTAATATTTTTAAAGTCGTTACCTCTTTCGGAATTTAGAATTGGAAGCAGGTCTCTTTAAATATCTACCTGATTTTAGATATAAAATCACAATATTATTATTTCTTAAGAAGCCAAAAAATGTTCACTTAAAAATATTAAAAAATTTAATAATCAATAATATTTAGTGCAATCCGAGACAATCGTAGTTTTGTTATAATTACATGGCAAAGAAAGTTAACGTAAGATTATATGAAAAATTCGAAATAATCTTTTTTAATGAAACTAACGCAGATGTTTTATAATTAAATGGGAAAACATAGAAGCCAATATCGGTAATCAAAGCATTATAATCACCACATGCAATACACATTGAAGCTAATATCATCCTAGAAGTATTAGATCACAATCATAATTCTACACATTTAAAGACTCTTTGATATCAAACATGATTTTTAATTATGTTACGATTAAAGTAACGGCCTGCAAAGAAAATAACAATTACCAATGTTACATAATACTTACCTTGTTAAAATAGATAGACAAAGGATAAAACATAGATGATACATAAATTTATAGATTTGGCCAAAAGACATGCCTATGCAAGGAGTATCACGCTTTTCTTATCAAAATTTTGTTATTTTAAAAAATAAGGACTATCAAAATGCTATATATCCAAATACAAAAACATACAACAACAGTAATTGAAGTTGGAGATTAGAGTTGAGTTAAATGAACAAGCAATAGTATCAAATTTTCTTTATTAATGTACATAAAACTACACAAGTAAAGATTTATCTCCTTATTTTTGAAAAATCAAATCAATCATATGAAAAAAATTTGTAAATCGAGAAGGAAAGTAGCTAGCTAATCATTACAATTAAGGTCATCAATAGTTCACACCACTTCTTCTATATATAGAAAAATCTTTACATAAATTATACCTCATTATGTAACAATTATATTAAATGAATATTCAATAAATGATAATTAATGAATAAAGTGTCATCTAGTATTTGTTCAAAGAAATTTTTGACTGAAGAAATGGTCTTTGTGCTTGTATTAATATAAAAAAGATAATATAATATATGATTGTTAAAATTATTAAGGTAAAGATAACTAACATATCATAAAGAATAGAGTTTACCTTGAATGTTTTCTATCACTTGACCAACTTTGGGCACATATAAAGGCTTCCATAGTCTTAGAATGAAGTTGATCAAGATGAGGACTCATTATCTGATCGTGAGTATAAAAAGCAATCTTCAGAATAACAATAGATACTGAAATTACTAAGAGGTTTTGTGTAATTGCTTTCGTAATCAAAAAATCACTATATATAACTTTCACTATGATAATATGTTGAATAACATCATTTCAACTAGGACCATAACACTTACATCCAAGCTAAGTATTTGTAACATTATCCGACTGTAAGATGTCATAACCCTTCTTTTCTTGATGAATTCTTCAAATTCATGACTGACACCTTTATCTTTTATATAAAAAAAATGGAGGTGAACCTGAAACAAAATTATTGATCTTGATCTTTGTCAAATCTTAATTGATAATTATTAAACATATTATACCAAAATTATTTAGTCATATCAACATGTGTTTGAACCTAATCACCATACAACTTTTGATAATAAAAATGTAGCTCCTCCACAAACCTAACACCAAAATGACTACTATATAGCATATCCTATCATGGACTAAAAAAGTTAAATTTCTCTATTTGCCATGATTTGGATAATCTCATTGGAATAAAACATCAAAGGAGACAATGCTTATATGATCTCACACATGTGGTTAAAATAAATGCATGAAGTTCGATATTTTTTTTCTTTATAAAAACTTAGCGATATTATGAGATATCTCCAATTTCACACAAATTGTTGTAGCTAACTCCCATTGCTTTTCTTTGGGAAGCAAATATATTAGAGTCTTTTTTTTCTCAATCTATTGAACACCTCAATATACTTGATTGCTGAATTCAATATCTTAAATGTTGAATTTTATCTAGTACTAAAACTAACTTCTTTACGTACATAACACATAGTTGTCATATAGTTTCTTTAAAATTTTTAACTCTTCTAAGTGTCACATTCCAATACGCTATGTTACTTTATATTGCCTCTTATTACTTCCTTCATTACCTCCAAGCCATCCTTTACTATCAAATTCATGATATGCACAAAACAATGCATACGGAATAACCTTCCACTGAATAACAAGCTTCTAACATGTAACATGTTCTTTAATTTTTTAATTATATATAGAATTGTTTGTGCTACATTTCTCCAAAGTTATGGTTGATAGCTTGGTCTTAAAGTTCTAATCCATTAAACATTTGGCCATTACAGTTGTCAACTTTTCACTTATATACGACATTGATACATAAATGCAATATAATTCCTTTGAATAAATTTAAATAGTAAAGGTATAATTTTTTTTATCCCTAATATATATCATACCATATCTTTAAGAATCTTCGTACCATTTCCTTAAGATTTTATGTCTTTTATTTATTAATGTTTGATTAAATTGCTATAAATTATTTTGTACTAACGGTTACTTTTTTATATATAAAAAAACTAGTACAAGTATATAATCAGATCTAATAGATGCACATTATTCACTATTTTATTAACAACCAAATCATTTAAAACATTCAAATCAAACTCAACATTCAATGTTATACTTTCGAGGAGTACTCATAAGGAATGCAAAGAGCAAGCAACAAAGTATAAAATTTGAAAATTTGTGACACCATATAAAATTATCAAATCATATAATTTAAAAGAGAAAAATAAAAAAGTATAAATTTATGTAATATTAATTAATTTTGATATTATAGTTTCATACATTATTAAAATGATTTGACATTTTTGTTAACTAAATTTATTTTTACACTTACAATTATTGTGAATAATAATAATTTTGAATTTTCTCAATATGATCTTCAATCACAAAATGATCAAGTTAAAGTTAATCAATTTATAATTATAAATAAGAGAGTTATTTTATTATTTAAGCTTTTGGGGACGATTTCAACAATTTAAAAGGTCATTACAACAAACTGTCACAAAAGGATGAGCCCTCTGTGATGATTCCACAAAAGCATCACCAAAAGCTTGTAATTAGTGAAGGTTTTGTAAAACACTGTAAAACTATGTTTTCAGAAATCGTCGCAAAAATTTGACTTTTAGCGACAATTTTGAAATCGTTACCAAAATAAAGTAACAAAAACTCAATTTTATTGTAGCGGATATGTGTGACTTATCCTTTGTATTTGGGATGATATCTAAAGCCATTAATCTTAATTATAAACTCTCATCATCAACCACTAGCTAAAATATTTTGTCACAAGAACAAAAGGACGTGGAGAAATAGGGTCTACCTGCCCCTTCCCATGGTTCAAATTTTCCTTAAGAATATTATTGGTCAACACGTAGAATTTAGGAGTACTAACACAAGTTATAACCCAATCATGGAAATTTAGGCTCTCGAGCACCTCCCTCACAAAATTATTTATAAATAGACCGGTGACATAAGTATTAAAATTATTTATATTTTAATCTTATATACTCAATCTTCTTTCTAATTCATCAATTGACAACTTTAAAGTATCTAAAAATCATCGTTGAATTACAACATTAGCAATTAAGTGAATAAAACGGAAGAACCTATAATAGCTATGTGCATTAGATAAATTTTCGGATTGACGCAATAGACTGCAAATAATATTAACTAAGTACTCTACATTAGGTACATTCTGTACGACAGATTCGATCGAAATAGTGTAAATAGGGAAATTCGAACACAAAACTTTTTGGTCTCATACCCGTCCATTCTACCAAATCGATCACTCCCAAGATAGTAAATATAAAATTAAAAAGTGAATAATTTGACCGAAATGATTTTCCTCTAGTATCTTTAATTTTTACCCTTCTTTATGCTTGCTAGTTGAGTATGAACCCACATAATACAGGATTTACTACCACGTGATACACACGAGTAAGATGTTGGTCCCCGAAACCAACGGCGCTGATCAAACCACCTGTTCAGCAAAGAAACAAATCTGTGGTGGTTTTTCGCGGGATCGAGAGTCCGCGTGGCAGTCTATGGTTAAATCAACTTTATAATGCCCTATGCATGTTCTATAGGTTACATTAATCCAATAGGCCAATTCACATTCTCACTCCTCTATATAAATCCTATCATGTAACGCTAGCTTTCATCAAAAGAGCTCTCTACTTTCCCTATCTTCTCTTACCATGGCCGCTTCTGTTGATCCTCTTGTTGTTGGTCGTGTTATTGGAGATGTGCTTGACATGTTTGTACCTACTCTTACTATGTCTGCCCATTATGGGTCCAAACATGTCACCAACGGCTGTGATATTAAGCCGTCAATTGCCGTCTACCCACCCAAAGTGAAGATCTCCGGCCAGTCTGATGAGCTCTATACCCTGGTAGGCGTGGCTCTCCTACTGCTTCATTTTTGCATGTTTCGAATCCCTCTATATATAACATTTTGGATACTTGCATGCATGTGCTGAGCTATTTTTTATTAATCGTTTTTTCAAATACATTACTTTGATTTACTTAACTATGTGTAGCACTTTAGTTCAGAGGAATGTTATGGTAGAAAGAGGATGGAATTGTAGTTGATATGTGTGTAATGATTAGTTAATGGTGGTAATAATGGCTTATCTAGGTGATGACCGATCCGGACGCACCCAGTCCTAGCGAACCCAGCTTGCGAGAGTGGGTTCATTGGTAAGTTACCACTCCTATAAATGTTCACATTAGTTTTCAGCGAATTGCTGTCTCTAACAAGTACAGAAATTCCTTTTTCTTTTTGGGTTTTGTTTTGAGTTACAATTACTTCTGTTTGGTTGATAGATCTTCCATGTGATTTCAGGATCGTGGTTGATATCCCAGGGGGCACAAATCCTACTCGAGGTAAAAAGTCTTGTTTACTTGTAGTATTTATAGGAAATTATATCATTTGGCTTCTTAATTATGTTCATATATATACCATTGTAAGTGATCAAACTTGAATAGCTTTATGATTATAAGGACATTTAAAATTTTTAACTCATGATGGACACTTAATTAGCTATGTTCAAATGGCTGTGTTGCCAAAATAATGAATCTTTTCCAACCGGCTTTCTTCCTTGTTTGCTGTTTTCCTATTGTGCAAGTATAAAGATGTACATTCTACGCAATGATTCTTTCTAATTTCTACTAAAGAAATAAAGTTGTAAGTTTCTATGAACTTGATTTTTTAGAAAAAGCATCTGGAGTCTGGACACATCACACATTTCACGCACGTCTGCAAATTAAAACCCTTTAGTCGTAGCAAATCAACTTTCCTGCATACCATTATTTCATTCAATTTACATACATTGCGTCATTAATTTATTCCTTTGCCGGCTCTGTTTCTTAGGCAGTCGATCGCAGAAGTTGTTATCGTCGCAGGTTACATCACATCAGGATCAGCCTCAATCTCTAAAAAACCTGCGCTTTAGCCGCAAAACTTCCCAAATGACCAAAATGGCCCAAACTTGTTTGCTACCACGCGTTCAGCATGTCCACAATCTTGCCACGTATAAAATATATTCCCTAGTTCTTACAAGATATAGAAGTAGCGCAGGAAAGGTGTAGGTACTTTTTAGTGTTGAGTTTAGTTCATTTCTTTTTATTCATGTTTTTTGTGTTCTCGTAACGAATCAGTTCTCTTTTTCCTGTGCTTGCGCCTCTTTATTGACGCTTGGCTAATTGCGGCAGCTACAAGTAGAGAGTGCCACTGCCAGAGTTCAAGTAATTAACATGTCTTACGACACTTGTAAAACTGACGTCTTGAACTTGGGGCTGTTTTAGTCCTCTTCCTACAAGTGGCTTGCGTAGAGTATTGCCAATTGGCGAGCAGGAGTTAATGAGCTGTGCTTATTGCTGCATAGTCATTACTTCTTAGTACATATTCGTATTGTAGCTTTTTTTTTTTTTTTTTTAGGATGGTACTCATAACTTAGTTTATGCTGATCTAGTGTTTGCCTCTTCTTTTCTCTGATAAAATGGCGGTGGGAATAACAAAAGGAAAAATAATTAAAACCTCAGTTCAAGCAAGGCTAAAGACTTGTTTATGTAAGGTTGCAGGAAGAGAGGTGTTGTCGTATGTTGGGCCTCGACCACCGGTGGGAATCCACCGGTACATACTGGTGCTGTTCAGGCAAAAGGGGCCAATGGGGCTGTTGGAGGAGCCACAGACACGTGCTAATTTCAACACCCGCTATTTCGCTGGACATTTGGACTTGGGTCTGCCAGTTGCTACCGTCTACTTCAATGCCCAAAAAGAGCCTGCACATAGGAGACGCTGAACTCATCATATACAAATCAACTTTGCTGCTAAGTGAAAGAAGCTTATTGTGTTATAAACCCATGGTTCTCTTGGTTTCTATTGAGTATGCTGTAGTCCCTTATCTAACGTCTTTCTCGAACTGGTGGCCGTAATGTTAGTTATATGAATCAGCATGTGGGAAGTCTAGTTATTATGTAGTTTCCTTATCTGTATTTAAAATCTTTAATGTAAGTTGCAGCAGTTTGCATGTTAAGGTTTATCATAACTTTTGGAGAAATTTATCTTGACGAGCTTCATTTATTAACGCTGCTTTTGGGTGTGAATATTACTTACTATTGAGGACAAGTCCCTTCCTTGTTACTGACTTGAGTCTTAGGTGGAATAGCTGGTTTTATGCCCAAAAAACTACCTAAAGATGAAATGTTTCTTTTATTGTTTGGACCTACATGTATTAGTGGTGGTATCACCGTATCAGAGAACTACTACCGAATCAGATACCAGGTCCGTCAGGTTTCTGCTTGTTTGTTAATTCTTTAGTGAATCACAGTCTGTCCACATCTACATATTATGTAAATGTTTAGATCACTACCTACGGTTTATATTTCATTTTCTTCCTAAGAATATGGCCAACTTTTCTCATCCATATTTTATTTCTTCAACAAACTTTTTTTTAAAAAATTTTTTTCACGCAAAATCATATACCACTGCTACATTTCATTAAATCTTTTCCCTCCACAAAGTTAGTGAACGTTGCTAAATGTCATTATCATGAAGTCGCTCACTACAAGAAAAGAACATAAGAGCGACGGAAAAACGATATACGTCGGCAATGTCGGGTGGAAAATAAACTTTAACGGCGGTATAAAATCCATTAGTAAATTCTGTCGGTAAATATCGTTGTAATTCGTCGTCTTTCAACTCAACGAAAACGATGTCGTTTTGGTTAATTTAAGAATCTCTTCGCTTGTTGATGCGAACGACGCTGTTTAGATTTAATCGAAACGACGTTGTTTTCCCTATTTTTATAAATGTATAAAACATAACCAAAATGACGTCGTTTCAATTAAATCCAATGGTCGTTTATGTTAAGTTATAAACGTTTAAAACATAACCAAAACGACTTCGTTTGGTTTAAATCCAAACGATGTATAAACCAAACGATGTCATTTACGTTGAGTTATAAACGTTTAAAATATAACCAAAATGACGTCATTTGGTTTAAATCTAAAGTTGTTTACGTTAAGCGATGAATGCTTAAAACATAACCAAAACGACGTCATTTTGGTTACGTTTTAAAGCACTCGATCACCCCCCCACCCCGCACGCACCTGTGTCTTCTTCCTCTCCTCCGTCAATCTGCCGCCTTCATCTACTTCCATCATTGTCGTCTGGAGTTGTGTTGTCTTCGTGGAGGTCCTACATTGTTGGCGTCATCTTCTTCGGCGGTCTTAACCAAAGGTATTGTCCTCTTCTCCTTACTCTCCTTTCTCCAATGAATAACTCTCCTTCCTCCGATGAATAACAATCTGTGGATGATATTTTTGGTTCAAACGAAGTTTGTGTTTGGTTTTGATTATTAATTCCTCATTATTAATGATGGGGCTATGTATTTGTGGAGAATATAGGAAAAGATTGGGAAT
The DNA here is from genome assembly GCA_026546835.1 of Erythroxylum foetidum. NCBI lineage: Eukaryota > Viridiplantae > Streptophyta > Magnoliopsida > Malpighiales > Erythroxylaceae > Erythroxylum > Erythroxylum foetidum. The sequence continues at coordinate 25,391,200 of JANZLF010000006.1, read as the reverse complement.
TTGTCTTGAATTAGGGATGAAGAGGTTAAAGCATATCAAGTATTTAACAAAATGCATGGTGTTTGATATCTATTGTTTTTTCGTAAATAATTTGTTTTGTGTTCTTATATTTATTTTCAGTGTGAGAAAAGTTCATTTATAAAAATTGGATACTAAGATCATTTTTGTTTAAATATGAATAATATATATTTGAGGTTTAAATATGGACAATATATATTTGACTAAGCTCCAAGTTGTTCTCTTTATCCTGTAATATTAAGCTTTATATTTTACTCTCTTCATTTAGAAAATACTTTTATTTTGTGTTCAAATAAATGATATTACTTTTAATTATATTGTTATAATTTGTTAAGAAATATTCAACTAGTCGTTATCAATGGCAATAGTTTTAAATGAAACACTAAATCACAACCAATTTTTAGATTAATGAAACAAAACAAGAATATTTATTATAAGTATAAAATTAGAAAGAATGCTAAGTACAATGATCAAATTACAAGTTTAGGCTTTTCTAATAATTGTTATATGGAAGTGAACATAAACTACAAATCGAGCATGATTGAAAATATTATAACTTAAGACATGTCAATCAAATAAGAATCTAATATTACACAAAAATTATTTAATAAAAAGATTAATTTAATTATATATTTATAAGTAGGCCATGTACAAATTTTTATATTCTTTGTTTGTTCTTCTCTATTTAATGAATGACAATCTATTATGAAAATCTCTTCATCTTGCTATTACTCAGGATAACTCTCAAACCAATGCTTTATATCTATGGTTTAAGTAGGTTGATGTAAATTTGTTATCTTTTATTTCATTTAAAAAATCTTATATGGATTAATTAAATCAAAATA
>JANZLF010000006.1:25310072-25325075 GCA_026546835.1 Erythroxylum foetidum | reverse complement strand
AATTTTGCGTAATGCATGAATTGGGTAAACCATCGATGATGGTTACTCATTGAGTTTCGCAAACTCACCCAAATTGCAACTATTTTTCAGGACAGCTGTAGTGACTCTAGCTCCGGATTTTGAGACTTTTCCTGCTGTGTGTGTGCCGGCGAGAAGAGCATGGCCCACAGGTCGGTCAGCTGGGGATCCTTTGGGATATTTTGGGGATGACCTAGATAGGACTTAGTATTGTCTATTTTGGATCTGTACAGTTGTAATTACGATAGAAGTGTGTACTTGTGGTTTTTTATGAAATGAAATGAAGGATATCTTTGGTTTCAAAATTTAGTGAATGTGATCTTACTGCTTTATTCATATTGATGCCATGAGGTTTATTAAAAGTGATTGTTTGGTAGTGCACCCTCATCTTAGGGTATGTATTGATATGACCTACGGGCGTATCGGTGTATACTCTACGGTAAGGGGCGCTACAATTAATTCTCCATCCACTTCTCAAGAGATGCCTCCAGCTTCTACTTATCAGACACAAGTAAATCAGACAATTATTCCCACTATGGGCTCTTCTTCTGCAAGCACTGCAGGTTTGGTCTTTCACATCACATTGGTAAAATTTATTAAGTTTAATTATTTTGCTTATCTAACCAATTGAGAGTATGTTATATGCTCATTATCAATTATTCCTTTGTTATTTGAGGATCCACAACTGATCCAAAAAAAATGGTGTCACAAAAGGACACAGATTGGCAAAGATTAACAAGGCGATAGGTAAGAGATTGGAGATAGAGATCTCCTTTACTGAAGGACGATCAACCAACTCCGTACAATTTGTCAAATTCTCGAGTGAGATTGATGTGGTATCCCGAACTTCTTTACTTGTAAGAACAAAATTTTCAAAAATTAATAATGAGAAATTGGACATTGCATTTGATAAGTTAGATGTAAGTATTCTAAACCAATCTAATTTGTACGTATTTTCCATATGCTTATAACATTGACCAATAATTTATAATTTTTTGCAACAAAAGTTGGAAGTCAAGGGAATAAGGACTGACAATGAAGTACCTGTGAAGAAGTTTCTTGCTTCAAGGTCCAAAGATCAAAGATATAGTTTAAAAAAGCATTTTACCAAGCACGGAAAGGATGTTAAGCCGCATAATGTCACAGTGAGAGAGTGGATGGATTTATGTAAATATTGGGAGCAATCAGCTACAAAGGTTATTTTATTTGATCACTACTTTTTTGACAACTTATTATATTTTAGTATTTATGAATTGTGATTTATAGATGTTATAATATATTTTCTTACATGTACGATTAAAAAAAAGTCAAAAAGCAAAATTGACTAGGAGTCAGGTCAACTGTCAACCAAATTTCGACTCCAAGGCCTTTGTAACAATACGACATGAGATTGTGAGTTATTGTCTTTTTAATTATATTTTGCTTTTATTAACATTTCAAATTTTATATTAAATATTACTATTTATATATTTCTATACAACAGAGTAACATAGATGGAGAAGAGTGTGATCGGATGAAGTTATGGTATCATACTCATTATGATGAAAGTAAAAGTCTATGAACAACTCCCGAATGCAAAGAAAAATGGGTGAGTACATAGTTTATTTACAAATATTTCTTAAATAAGATTGTGTATCTAATTAATTCTTTATTTTTTCATGAATTAATTCTTTACTTTTTCAGGACTAAATGTGTCATGAATTGACACATTCAACAGCACAAGGTCATCTGATGATAGTGGATGAAGTCTGCGACAAAGTCTTGGGCACTAGTTCAGATTACATTATTGGCACAGAAATGGGGCCTCGACCACAAGGGAAGACTTCGATCAGAAAGAGACTTCAAGACGAATTAGAGGAGTCAAAGAAGGTTAATGAGGGCTTACAGTCTAAAGTCGATGAATTGACCAAAAATTTTGAAGAAATGTAGGATAAATTAACTACTGAAGTCGAACAACAAAAAAAGGTCTTAGAACTTTTATGTTCTACACATAATATTCGTTTAGAATAGATAAGTACTCATACTGATATATTAAATACTTATGACATATTGTTCATATTAATTACTATATTATGCCATGTTTGGGAATTGAAATTATATAATTCATTGTCTACATGTATTAAATTCTTGTTATACATGATTAATCATTTGCAAATTAATGATATACTTAACAAATTGAAAAATTATTAAATAAATAAATTTCATATATAATATTAAATAGTTATTAAATAAATGAGATTTAATAAATTTGTTTTCAAATATTAATTATTAAATCAAAATAATAAGTCAATTAAAATTAAAATTTAAAACCATATTTAGATTTAAAGAAAAATTCAAATTAAAATTTAATAATTCTCACATTTAATTTTATTTTCGGATGAACCAAAAAATTTAATTATTTATATAACTTTATTTTAATATATTTAAACAAATTAATTAACTTATATTCGGCGACGTTTATTCCCAAACATCACCGATTGTCAACATACTACGACGTCTAATAAACGTCGCATATACCTTCTGGGCTTCCATGACGTCTCCTTCAAATGTCGCCCATTCTATTATCTTTTTAAGACGTTTTTCCAAACGTTGTAGAAACGTCAAGTTTTCCGCGACGTCTTCCGTAAAACGTTGCCTAAACTGCTTCCTTACTCTACCTTCAACGACGTTTTTTTGTGACATTTATAAAAACGTCACAAATTACATTCTATAACATTTATAGATAATTTGTGACGTTTTTCAAAAGTCACAGAAGGGATATTTTTCTTGTAGTGTGCTACTAAGAAAGTAATGTCACTTTCTTCCTCATAGACTTTAAAGGCTAAGCTAAGCTTAAACAAATATGAAGAATAGATATCAATCAATTTAAGTACACCTAAAAGGCCTTTCAAGTAATTAGAAGTCCCATTTTGGAAGCCTGTAGCTTCCTCCGTTGCCTTAAAAGTGGAGTAACAAAGGGTACTTATGACCGAAAATAACATTTTTCCCTTCAAGTAACATATCACTTTTTTAGCCAGTCTAAAAAAGGAGCACAATCCCCTACTGTACATTTCAATATAATTTTAAAGAGAGATAAACGAAAAGAACAAAAATAAATAGGTGATAGCTTACACTCGAAGAACTAGAAAGTGGAAATGTTGAATAGTCATTAAAATAATAGTAAAACTACAGTGAAAGTAACTCTTATTGACATTTGAGCACTTTTACTTAAGAATATTATCCTCTTTAAACGTAGTCCACACGTACACCATTTCTTTAAATTTAAAGATCAATAGTAATGTAGAGAAATTTTGATGCTGTCACAACTAGCACAGTCGAGCCAACTTCTTAACAACCAAACGTTCTCCCAAAGCTCAGAGCAGTTTTTCACAAAACCTTCGGAAAGAGAAGGGAGGAAGAGGAGTTTTCACTAGGCGTCATGTGTATGTAGTGTAACTTGGCACAGCCAAGTTAGCTGTTGTGCCTAAACAGGCAAATGTTATTGTTTCACCATTCCCTTTTAGGTTTTAAACGAGGAATAATGATAGGGTACTTATAAGTGATTTTAAAAGGGAAATGGTAGCTTTAAATTATCAGGGATTAAATGACAAAGGTTTTAACCACATAAGGTTATAGTGTAATTAACTTGATATGTTATTTTACAATTTTAACCACATAAAAATATTGTTTTTAATCATGAAAAAGTTAGTTATAGAAATAAACTCGATTATTTTTAATATATTTGCCCTCTTGTTGGTTTACTCCCTCCTTTGTCAAAATTATCCCTATCATAATAAAAACAATGGTTCAAATTTTAAAATTTTAACAATGTTAACTAAATAAAATCAATTTTGTATGATAAATTTAAGCATGATTATTTTGGTCATTTGTAATTATCTAGTTGTTGTATTGTATTGTGATTATAACATCAATTTTGGAAATATCATTTTTTAATTAATTAAGAAAACATTTTAGAATCAATTATGTAATTGAATGAAGAGTTATTAATTAGATAAATGATATGTTTAACAGTGAGAAAATATTGAACATTATAATAAGAAAATTTCAATTTCAACATAAATTTATTTTAATATATTTATTTTACATTTACAGAGTTAGATATAAAAATATTTAATGTGTTCTCAGGATGTAAATGAGAGATGATTTCTAATATATGCTTATGTCTTACCTAGTTACCTTTGCTAATGTTGTGATCCTTCTATCGTTTAGTTTTTTTTTTTAAAGTTGAAAATACAAATGTATTAATAAATTAATGGAAATAGTACAATGGAGTGTAAAATACAATGCACCAGCCTATAAGTATTAGAGTAGATTAAAACACTATCCCTTAACTAGTCTATAACTAATTGAGGCTGAGTACACTTATATCCTTTTTGCATTGTTCATAGATTATATAGATTACACATCCAGAGAAGGTTTTAGGCAGATCAAAGAATATTTTTCTCTAGTCAACTTCAACCCCCATCCCTTATCCAAGTCTCAACTTTTCCACTAATGCTACACTACAAATCTGCTGAAGATAAGGTGCCAACATTTGCTCTCTTATGAACTTAGCAGTAGAGAGCAAGATTCCTCTTCAATCAGTTGCTCTAGACCTGAACATTCTTTTGTTTTCTTAAACCAAATTCGATGTACTGTACAAGCTAAAGTTACTTCAAAAGTAATTCAATCTCTTTCCTTATTCTTTTGATTCGAACAGCACCATTTTGGTAACTCATTCCACTTACTCAGTGTAGGTTATGATGAAGGAGACACTGCAGTCAAAATACAAGTGTTCTTCTATCATTTAGTTTCCTTAGTGTAGATCATGATGGAGGAGACATCGTCGTCAAAATACAAGTGCTCTTCTATCACTTAGTTTAATTTTGTCTACGAACTCAACGATTTTGAACGTTTAGGGGGAAAAGAAAAAGGAATGGGAGCTCATAATTTGGCTTGAGAACGTTGGCAAATATTATAACAGCAAAAATCAACAGATCCTTTAAAAAGTCTAGTAATTTAAAAATGTTTTCATGATATAATTTATTTACGTTTTACATTGTCTTTGAATTTATATCATCACAGCAATTTAGTTTGATTATAATACTAATCCAATTATAATAGAAAAATAACTTGAATCAGAATGGGATATGCACCAATTTTATATAAATATAATGTGATATTATTAACAAATGCAAACAAACTTAATTAAAAATTATAAAGAGATTGATTTTTAAATATTTATTTTGTTTCAATTATTAATCAATAAGCTTATGTATGGTTCAAGTAATTCATTTATAACAATAATAATTAGCCCTTAATTAATTGCTTTTCAAGCCATATGACAAACAAGGATTTCAAATTTACAGTACTTTAATCAAATATAAGTACGTTTGGCAGGCTAGAGAGAATTAAAATAATCATCCTCCCGGACCTAGTTTTCTTGGAAAACATTCGAACTTGTAACTATTTTTGCTTCTTCTGGAGAGGATATAACTACCAAACTATTGGGTTCTCTTCTCTATATACGAAGATAGGAACCCAAAGCTAATGCACAAGCTATCTTGTTATAGTAGTTTACATGCATATATATATATATAGGACACGACTCACACGTAATATTCCTCAGTACGAATAAGTATACCTACAAGAAGAAGCACTTGAGGGCTTGCAGCTAGCATGCATTAGTTTTCACGGCTTCTCTCACCATTTCCTTGCTTACTTGCGTCGTGATTAAGTGAAGGAGTGTTTAGAGTTGGTTCAAGATTTAAGTCAAACAGACTGTTCATGTTCTGCCCGTTGCCACCAGCGGAATCAAAGTTATAGAGGTTGGTGGGATACACTTCCTGGTTTTGTGACCTAGTCGACTCTCCAGCATCAAATTTAGTGCCTCTACCAAGATGAGTTGGTTTATTAGCATTGATGCCCTTCTGTGAAAGCTTTTTCTTTATATGAGAATTCCAGTAATTCTTCACCTCATTGTCTGTGCGTCCAGGCAATCTTCCGGCTATCAAGGACCACCTAAACCAATTCAAGACCTTACCTTTTTCGTTAACAATTCCAACCATAAGTTAGATTCAGAATAGAGAAGTTGAGCAAAAACAAAATGGTTAGGATTAGGCCAAATAATTAAGTACAAAAATACAATGTTTCCCTCCCTCACTTCTTGGAACTCACTTATAGTATCAAATGAAGAATCATGCATTGTGACACTCGTATACACTCACTTATAGTATCAAATGAAGAATCAACACAGTCACTTATAGTATCAGATGAAGAATCATTTATTGTGAAGAATCATGTATTGTGAATACATGATTCTTCATTTGATACTATAAGTGAGTGTGTTGATTCTTCATTTGATACTATAATTGAGTGTGTACAACTTAAAACGACTGATGTTGGTATGGTATCCAACTAAGGATGATGGCGTCCTTCTGTGTGCTATATTCTCGCTTTTTATCCTTTTGGCTTTTGAAAGAAGGTGTTAACTGCCATGTAATGGAGACGGGTTTACTATTACGTACTGAAGAGTAAATTAAAAGAGCATATGGCATATAGCAAACATTCATCTCATTAACTACCGATTTCCAAGAAGTGCATGAAGCCTAATGATCAAATCCTCTTCATCCTCTCCAAAGCTTCCCCTCTTCAGGTTTGGCCTCAGGTAATTTATCCATCTCAGCCTGCAACTTTTTCCACAGCGAAGCAACCCTAAACACATCAACAACAGCTAGAAAAGTTTATTTATCACCAAACCAATCTAAAAACATCAAAGAATCATCAGAGAAGAATTCTAAGGTTTGTCAATATTCTTCCTCTAAGATTAAAATATCATTCGTTTCCATTGTCCGCAGCACATGCAAGTACAATGAAAGTTATTTAATTTTCCTTTCCCATCCAAAAAAGTACCAGCTGCCCGAGGAAGAAAACGCCAGCAGCCTTCACCATGTTTGTTGATGTAATCGATGAGCTTCTGATCTTCTTCCTTAGACCAAGCTCCTCTGCTTGTCTCCTTCTTATCACAGCAAGGCCTCTTCATGGGATTAGTACCCTATATAACAATGGAGAAATATATGAAGGGTAGTACCGAATTTAAAGGCCAAGAATGATAGAGAAAGTAAAAGGGCCTAGAACAGCAATAGTTTCTGATCACGAGGATTGTACCAGCACCACACCAGCACTTGGGACTTGGACTGGTTGTTTAAGCATGATTCGCGTGGTTGGGAATGACAAAAACTGGAGAGTGGGTCTGGTGTGGGCGTGTGCGTTAGTTGCTAGCTGCTTTGCCCTCAACCAGCCGACCATGGTACGTGGATTCTACAGTTTTTCATACCATTATCTACAATTGGATCATGAAATTTGCATCGTCTATGAATTGTCGCAAAATGTGTTCTTTATCGGAGTACCATTGGTCGTGCTTTGGACCTAGCTATTTTAGGTGTCAAAACATGCATTATTATATACTTTGTGTTTATGTTTTTTTATGTATTGTACGTCTCGTCTTCACGATTATTTGGAACGTGGGGCCGTTAACAACTAGATAAATTCTTCTACCTAATTTTATGGTGTCTTATTGTGTCAAGTAAATCTCAATCATTCATTTATGCGGGATTCGTATTTATTTATGTGGGATCTATGCAGAACCCACATAAATAAATAACTGAGATTTATTGAACACAATAAAATACCATAAAATTAGACAGAAGATCTAAACTCGTTAACAATAGCATTGGAAAGCTTGTTTGAAAGGTCTTCAGGACCACCATCAAAGTCATGATACGCTTAAATTGGAACTTAACGATTCCATGTGAGGGTATGGAAATTAAAACGGAGCTCGTCACACCATGTCCTAACATTGTATTGCCGATAGAAGCTAACGTACTTTCGCATGAAAGGAAAAAAGAAATCCAAGGTAAGGAGTCTATTAATTGGTTATTAATCTGTCACCGGCAAGAAACTTTAAGCCTTTCGATAGATGTGTTTGGAAGAAAAATCTTAAGCCCATATTATAACTAAGGATTAGATGTACAAGGGACCACCACTATCGAGGCAGTCAAACCTTAGATTAGGGATTTGGATTGTAAATCCGCATTGGGTTCGAAGTTTCTAACCAAAGCATAGACTAATCGGTGAAGCAACTGAGTCAATTAAATTGAGCTCCTTGTATACATTATGACCAAAATCAAAAGATCAAACTTTCTTGTTAAGTCGGATGATTTTTAGGTTGGACGCCACATTTTGTTAATTAATCTCTATTTAAAAAGTTTTTCTTAGTTACTCAATATGTGGCCTTAATTAGTACATTTAACATCCATTTAAAGCTTGAACATTGATCACATTACAGAAAAATTGAATCTCTTTTTATGCATCCAAGTTTAATCAAGTTGTGTTGTTACTTATAAACCATGAAACAAAGATAAATAGAAGTATCTAAAAGAGGATTGGACTCCCCTCTAGTTACGTATAATATGATAAATTATACTGAACATTTCTGAAATCACCTTTTGAGATAATAAAGAATTCACGTTCAACACTTAATTGTAATGAATAATTTGTTATGTTTTAACAAAAACCAATCTAATTTACAAACGTAAATTTATTTAGATTAATGTGCATACAATTTTTATCAATAAAATTACACACAAACACATTTATATATACACAATTATTTAAGATTCGTTGTTTTTAATTATATTAATAATACTGTATTTAGCATAAATCGTATGTAAGTTAGCAATAACAATAATAAAAGAATGTGCTTATTATTAGGAATTCACTTATCCTACATATAATGAAAATTTTATTAAAAATAATATCAGATTAACGAGGTTATGAAATTTTATATCCTTCATATTTCTAAAAACAAACTTGTTTCAAATTATTAATTATTAATCCGGTGATATATTCAGATTATTCAAGAAAAGTAGGTACCTATATTCCCTAAAGATTGATGAAATCCATTTTGATTTTCAACCAAGACGGGGAATGTGCTGAGTTTTGACCATTAGGTTATGGTCGCTGTCAATGTATCAAATGTCTGAGAAAGACTGTAGGTGTGAAAACAATGCCGTGCTAAGCACGGATGCAAAGTTAATTATTAGGACTGGACTTGCAGTGCCGGGACCGGGAGGTAGGGAAACAGCAAATAAACTCCAAAATCACAACAGCTCTTCGAAAGGTTTGGGCTTTCAATAAAGAGTAGAAGCGGAAAGACTATTCCTAAATCCTGATACATATTGAGAGCCCAACTCTCATAATGGAACGTTAGCTTTGATAACCATAAATGCCATCGAAGACTTCGTCACAGTCTATTCTAGGCTTTGGCTAGGAGGATGTAGAAGTAGAACTCTACGATGCACGCTTTATTAAAATAGCACTAACAATTCTTACAAGTACACTTTACAAGAAGCGTCATCGTCGAATACACCATGCTCAAATCCTAGAATACACTTTCCAAGCTTTATTCTTAAATGTTTCTAATTGTAGTTTCGTTAAGACATGATATTGATGAAATCGTAAAACTAATATACATTATATTTAATTGATCTCATAAATTAAAGTATAAAAATACTTAAACTAATATGCAGGTGTTTATTAAAGAATATGTCACTAAACTGACTTGACTATTCAAATCCCAAATAGAATATTACTTATTTGTCTGTGAATTTTTTTATAATAATGGTTGTATAATTAATTCTTAGATTTGAAATTACCAAGGTATCTAATGTGAGAATTACTATATTTTGATGCTTATTATAAATTGTCATAGGATAATTCAATCGGTAATACTTAGATACAATATTGACCATATAGAGATAGTTTAGTAAGTCAATAAAGAATTCGTTACTCTAAGAACTGGATTTAAGATATGTAGTATTTTTATATTATTTAAATTCCATCCATGTCTTGAAGTATCTTGAAAAATGGAAGCTTTTAAGGTACGTGTTACTATTCTTATAGAACTTAAAGAAAGATTATGTATAAAAATTGATTAGGTCCAATAAATCTTAAGGCCAAAATAATAATTTGAACATAATGTTAATAGGAGAATATAAAATGAAATTTAACATTTGCACTTATAAATCATTCAAAATAAATTTCAAATGGACAAAAAATATGACGAAATTAACTATTCGCCATTCAAATGTCACGCCAAAACTAACATGACATTTATTTTTTTGTTTTATCTTAAAAGTGAGTTTGATGTGATATTTATTTCTATTTTTATTTTAAAATTGGGTGAAATGTATAATAGTGAGCTCCACATGACATGTGGGACCCACTTAGTAGTTCATTTATTAATTTTTACTGATTGATTAAATTAATTAATTGCTTATTAAGTTAATTAAGTATTATAAATGCTAATTAATCAAATCAATAGCAATATTTTAAAAATTAAACTAGAAATTAAACCAGTAAAACAAAATGTTTAATATTTAAACTATTTAACTAGTATTAGATTGTTATAAAACTTGTTAAAGATTGAATAAAACTAAAAGTTTTAAAATATAACTGAAGAAAATTGTCCTTAGTCATTTAAGAATTTGAAGTTTAATTTAAAAAAGATTGTTAAATGAAAATTAATTAATTTATTTTTATTTATCAAAATTGATTAATTTCATAAATTGTTGATTAATTAATAACTAGTCAATTTTAACAATAAAGGTTAGCAAAGTAAATCGAACCTAAAAATTAAAAATTAAACCATTAAACTGGTTAAATTGGTTGAATTTTTTAATCATTGATTAACAGAATAATAAATAAATGTCATCGTTTTTTATTGAACATTTAATACCTAACCACTTACTCCCTCCCTCCCAATTGATTCAGTCGCAGGCAACCAGATGCGATGAAGTTGATCAATATGCTCATTGTACCCACTAGCATTGTAGCACTAAGAAGCATAGCAACATGGATGTCATGTCCACAAGCATGCATTTTTCTAGGAACTTTACTTTTGTGCCCCCAATCTATCGTCTTTTGTAACAACTATTGAGTGTGTCTAACCTTATTTTTGAGACTTTCAGTTTTTTATACTTTCAGTCATTGTTTACACTTTTATGGTTTGTGGGGATGATGAAAAAATAAAGACAAGATGGTTGATGGGTGAATCAAGCCTTTTCTAGACAAACACGCCTGTGTAGAGTGTCACATGCCTATGTTATTTACTTACACGGTTGTTTGTATCAACTATATTAAGTCTTTGAAACCGTGTGAAGAAAGACATGAAGGGCAAAGATATACATGGTTGTTTATATGCCCATGTTCATGACTTACGCAATCGTGCAATGTTATGAATATTGTATTAGTATTTATATCAGATCTAATTCTAGTATGATACTATACTGGTATAGGTCAATACTAGATACCGTTTCGGGTTATTTTAAATTGATAAAATATTCCCTGAATTATTTTAAAATTACAAAATAGTCCTTCAATATATTATACAATATGATTTATAATTTCACATCAGCTCTTTCTCCATAAATCATATATTAGAATTAATTTAAAATAACTCGTAAATATAAATCTCAATTCATAAATTAAATTAATCTATACAAGATTGTATATCAAATAATAATTACTTATATGTCTAGATTAATAAACATAGTAAAGAATAATACAATATACTTACTTATTTTAAAAAAATAGAAAAGGAGGTGCTTCTTTTTATATTTTAAAGTTATAAATAGATCGTTCTCTTATATATACTATATGTATATGTATGTGTGTGTGACAAAGTATATCTTATTAGATTTGACTTATAAGTAAAGATTATCGTACCCTTAATGTATGGAAACTTTACCCTAGAAATTGAAACTGATCATGTAAATAAAGGGCATGCATAACATTTTTTAGCTACAAAAACATGACGTGTCATGTTGTGATTGCTCAGTTCTCAAAATGCCACTGTTTCTGTCTTCGAAAACTCACGTCCACCAAGCTGCCGCATAGTTTTAGTTTTCACATTCTATAATTGGGTTTTTGTTTCTTTGAAAGTTGAAGTTTGTGGGATGTTTTTAGGTGTCTGATTTTTTTATGTCTCCATCATTAGCTTCTATCTTGGATATTGAATTTCATTGGTCATAATTCTTTAGTCTTTTTGTCTTGTTGTTGTGAGATTCAGATCTAAAGTTCCATACTAATACTGAGAATATCTCTTTAACAATACTGAGATTATCACTTGGGCAGGTCCGACGATGAAGTTTGGGGTGGTGCAATGATAGTTGTTGCAGGCAATGGCGTGATGACAATGGGTGGCCAACGACGGTGAATGATAGAAGGAGGGAGAATGTTTAAAATGGGTATTGAACAATACTTAGGTTGTTTCCACATGGGTTGCTTTGTTTTTGTTTAACCTTTTTTGCAATTTAGTCTAGATGAAAATTCTAGTATGAGTTGGTACTGACGGTCTATACAGAAGACATTGATTTTGTACAATTTTCTATCCGGTATGTTACCTTATGACCAATACTAGCCAATACAATATGAAATTCATATCTTTACGACTGTGTCTGACAACCTTATAACTCTTTGTGATCATGTGCATTTGCGAGTGTGTGCTTAAAAGACACTGTTACCTATACGATCATGTATTTAACTGTGTATGATGCAAAAAAACCTATTTCAAGATATAAAAGAGAAGATATGTAGGTTTTGTATGAGAGCGGCGGCCAAAACACCAAAAAGTGACAAAAAACACAGAGAAAACAAGTAGTATAGTATTCTCATTCCCTTTTTTATTATTTTGAGGATTTGTTTGATAGTTTACATGTCAACTTTGGTTTCAATCTCAAAACTTTACGAGCAACTTGTAGTTGTGGGGTGACATATTAAACTTTGTAAATCCTTATTTGAGTTTAGTGAATTTGTTTGTCAGTTTAGTCCATGATTTTTACTTTATACTAGAGGGTTTTCACGCAAATCTTAATATTTGCTTCTGTGTTAAGTTTTCATTCTCATACTGATTTTGCTTATTAAACTTGAAGAGTGTGTTGTTGTTGCTCTTTGGTAGATCTTTTAAAGACTTGAATTTTTTTTCTCGTAATAAATGGTATTAGAGACATTGTGATAGAGGGTAGAAATAGCTTTATGATTAAGTTGACATCAACAAATTACTTTATTTGGAGGCCATGATGGAGGACCTTACATTTTTCAATGATATTTTGCATCCTATTAATGTGGCCAAAGGTATGAAAGATGATGTTTCTTCAAAATATAAAAAGATGTCAGATAAAGAGATGGGACTTAATAACATATAGGCTTTAGTGAAAGAAAGCAAAGGAAGGAGCAAGAGTAAGGGTCCCAAAGATCTTGGAAAGTATAAGAACCGATCGAAGTCTAAAGGTGACAAAGATGTGAAGACATTTCACCATTACAAAAAATCTAGACACATTAAAACACTCTATTATGAGTAAAAGAGGGATCAAAAAAGCAAGATATTCATAATGATAAAGATGATAAGAATACAGTCACAACGACTTCAAGCATGGATGATGCAGTATCCCTAGTTTGTGCTACAAGCGATTGCCTCCATGTTAATGATTCAAGTTCTAAGTGGCTGATTGAAATGGGAGCATCATATAATTGTGTTCCAAAAGTGAGGTAATTCTTAAACTATACTATACATCCCCGATTTAAGGCTAAATATGTTATAGGCAAATGTATTATATCGAGAAGGATTCAAGCACATTTTCAAGGATATGAAGTGGAAACTATCTAAGGGAATAATGACTATCGCTTGAGGAGAGCTATGCCACACATTTTATGACACCTTTAGGAGTATCACATCATTGCGATCCAAAAGTGAGGTACTTCTTGAACTATGCTATACATCCCCGATTTCAGGCTAAATATGTTATAGACAAACGTGTTATATCAAGAAGGATTCAAGCACATTTTTAAGGATATGAAGTGGAAACTGTCTAAGGGAACAATGACTATTGCTTGAGGAGAGCTATGTCGCACATTGTACGAGACACTTAAAGGTATGTGGTGATGGAGAAGTATACATAGTTTAAGAGAAAAATTATCCAAATCTATGGCATCAATTAATAGGGCACTTGAGTGAGAAAGGGTTAAAGTTACTAGCTAGTAAATTGCTTTTCTTAGTTAATAATACATAATCGTTTAATCCTTGTAATCATTTTTTGATTGAAAAGTAGTATAGAGTCTCTTTTAAGAGGAGAGCTACAAGAAAGATGGAGATATTAGAATAGATGCATTCATATGTTTGTAGCCCTATTGAGAAGAGGTCATTAAGAGGTAACAAATACTTTATTATATTCATTAATAATGCTTCAAAGAAGACTTAAGTATATATATTGAAAACAAAAATTCAAATATTTGAACTTTTTAAAAGTTTCATATGATGGTCGAAAGGGAAGTTGAAAGGAAGCTAAAATGCCTACAAATAGATAATAGGGGAGAGTATACTTCTAAGATATTTGAAAATAATGTACATCACATGGCATTAGAAATGAGATTACTAAACCTGGTACTCCGCAAATAATGATGTTACTGAGTGGATGAATAAAACAACTGTGGAGAAGGTTCATTGTATGCTCAAAATGTAGTTTGGGGTGAAGCAGTCCGAACTACAGTATATTTGATTAACTGAACTCCCTTAGTTTCATTAGATTTTGAGATTCCTTAGAAAGTGTAGACAGGTAGAGATCCCTCATATCACTATATAAGAGTATTTGTTTATAAGGTATTTAAACATATACTAAAGGATCAGAGACAGAAGCTTGACTTAAAGGTGATACCTTGCATCTTTGTTGACTAGGATAGTGATTAGTTTAGCTTTAGACTTTATGATCCAGGGAAGCAAAAATTTTTTAAGACCAAGGATGTGGTATTCAAGGAGTGCGAGAGAGGTGTAGATATTCTAAATGAATACAAAGTCCACACAATAGCTCATCCTTGTTGGATCGCGTACGGTCCGAGTATTCACAATACACTGCGGAAAAAGACCATACAACAACATGATGTATAATCGAA
>JANZLF010000006.1:25239345-25255310 GCA_026546835.1 Erythroxylum foetidum | reverse complement strand
AACTGGATGCTCTACTCCTCTTGACAAGCTCGTTGTAAAACAAACAAAATTGCGTTCCCTGCTGTCTAAGAATCACAAACTTGCGCAATTCCATTGTTCTATCATGCACGTTATTGTATGTTACAGGCGAAAGGTTCATATAACTATATATCAAAAGTCAACTCTTTACATAAAAATTGTCTGATCAACTAGCTCCATCAAGACTCTTGTATTGGTCTAACGAAGAAATTCATGGGGCTGGTCTCAGATACAGTGGAATATAGTTTGTTTGATTAGGCTCTGAATCCCAAACTGAGAATGCACTTGAACATCTCATCCATTTCTTTGTCAAACCATGGAAATGGCGATCTATCACATCTTTCAGGGTCTCAGTCTTGTTAACCCACTCCAGGCCTTTTTCTGTGTATGATTTGGAGTTGAAGTTGGTAGTGAAGAAACGATCAGCTTCTAGCCTCCTGAAGATGTAATCCTTTTGCTTAGTAGTTAACAAACAATAGTGAAATATTCTTTCTTCTGTATCGAATCTAGCATCGGTTACCTTGAAGCAATAAGCAAAAAGATGAAGAAAGCAGTCTCACTTATGGCAAAACCTTTGATTTTCTTTTCTGCATGTAGGCCTACTAGCAAATCCAATTTCTCAACATCATTTCCATATACTGCATAAAGGCCTTGTATAACCTCTTCATCGTCTGTCAGATCTTCCCAACTGTTAATAGGAATCATCAGTAAATTTCTCCGGAACTCGTTGTATCGAGCGACTCCTCTCTCCCTATCTCTGTAAACTGATAAAAACAATGTATCTAAAAGATAATGAAATGCTTATCATTGAAAACACACGAAGTGTTAACATAATGGGTTGACGGCTAAGTGCATTACTTTCCATGGAGGCCATATCAACGGGATCAGATCTATCTTCTCCGTTTACATCGTGTGCCACAAGGTTTCTCATCCATGATGGATAGTTCCATAATGTCAGAGCTCCACATGCTTGATGGCCCATTGATACAAGCATCTGCTCCATTCCAATCGTTGACAGTCTTCTTTCACCATCTTTTCCTGCCATTTCTTTCATAGGCACCCTAGAAAACCAGAGGGTAGTAGTTTCCCATTAGCATCCTAAAGAAATCCATTTCAAGTATTGCAAGAGTAATGCTTGGGAAATAAGGTAAAACAAATAGGTATTAACATTATGCTATTAGAATGAAGCAGGACGAGGTTCCATTATTTGGCCTATATAAGCATGTTAAGTGATGGAGAGAGTCACAGTACTCTTGTACTACTGGAGGGCGCTCGTATTCTGAAGTCGTGGAATTGATGTCCCTTAGGATGAGATTATCGGGTAGAAGTGAGTGCATTCTATAGACGCTTACGAACTCTTCAGTCAATGAGTATGGAACTCCATGATCTCTTGGCTTCCTGAGACCAACCAATCCACTAAGTATTGGTCCAGCGAAGTGTCCAAATAAATCCTTAAATTTCTTCCCAAGGAATCCGTACCTGCAAAAACAATTCACCGAATTGACAATCATTGCAATTTTGTGTAATCGACATCATATCCTTTTTCCTTATTTAGCTCCCTTGGCCTTTTCTGTTGGAACAACCAAGCTTTCAAATTCATGCAATGTGATGTTGTCAGCAAGTTTCAGTGTTTCCTGATTACTTAGTCTTACCAGTTGATCCTCATCCCTGCAAGGAGAGTATCAGTCTTCAGGAGTTCCACAGTCCAGTCAATGGTGTGAATTTTAGCAATGACAGCAGAAGTTACCAATCTTGCATGTCGGTAGAGCTTCTCGTCATCAAGATCAGGGTAATATTCCTACAAGAAAAATGAAAGTATGCAAAATAGTCATATGTCAAAGGATTTCTGCTTCTGTTAGACGCCATTTCAGGGACACTAGTAACAAGTTAAACTAAAGAGCACAGATTTGTTTTCAAAATTCTGCAGTTTTATAACTTTAAACATGACAAAAAGAGTACAGTCCACACTTACTTTGAGCATATCACAGACAGCATTGTGTTCTTTGACAAATAAGGCCTGCAATAGGGAAAAACCTGCCCAACAATTCCTAACATCGCCAGAGATAGGAATCCCTTTCTCGTCATGCTCGAGCAGACCGTCCTCCGCAATCTTCAGCTTCCCATCTTTGAAAGTCCTCACCCTTGTCATGCCGTCCTCGTTATTTCCATAAATGACACTACCATCCCTGTTTATATTGCCAGAATTCAAGTTCCAAATATGTACAGCAAACAAAGTCATATTTGATAACTGGTCCTGATCGTTCTTGCGAATGGGACAAGGAGTATAAGGTTGTATGTTCCATTTTTCTTTTTTCTTTTAAAGATAAAGGACCTATGTCAGAAGATTGTTTTGCGATTGAAAGTAAATTTCGACAGTTTATTCAAGGCCTTGCCAAACTCAATTCTTCAAATTGTTTAAAATTTTGAATTTGAGGGCATTTAAGATAGCAATTGAGAGAAAATACGACTTTTAGACCCAAGCCACAGAAGAACTTGTTAAAGAAATTGTAGTAGTGCATACAGTACTTACAACCAAGGAGTCCTGGTATTCAGAAATCCTGTCTTTAGATGAGGTGAACCTGTAGAAACTTTCTTTGACTTAAAAAACTTGAACGACTTTAGTGGACACCCTTCTCCCAATTCTTCAGGAGCTTTAATTTCCACCTTTCACAAAATGATTGCAAGCATCAGTTTCACTACTATGTACATGGATATGGATGTTAACTTTAGTGAACCTCGTTACAAACGAACATGTCATAGAAACAAAAAGGAAGTGTTTATAGACTCAAAAGCAACAGACCAAAGGGACTGCTGAGGTTGAGCTGAGTCATTAAACCAGTAGCAAGTTGAAGATACTAATATTATGATTGCCCCCAAGAGAAGATGTGCTATTTTCTACACAGCTTAAGTCATGATAATTGATGGTTTAAAATATGAGGCAAGTTTTGGAAAAGTACCTGTTGGGTATCCTCCATATGGTCAATCCAGTCATGGATCATGAATTGAATCCAAGAGCAAGCTATCATGTTGAATTGCTTTCCATTGTCTATGAATTTCTTCCTTGTCAAAAGTTTATCGGCTACCAATGTTGGGTGAGGATCCATTAACTGCAGTTCAGTCATCATCATCATCCCATATAATTTACTAGAGATATAGTCACCTTTCTTCTTTTTTTTTTCTTTTCGTTTATTGAAAATTTATTGGATCAAATTCAACTAACAAAAGAATAGACCTTGGGCCATTCGTTCCTAAATGGGCCCACAATTTTTCAGTTTTGTCAAAGATTAACTTACCCAAAAATAAAAATTAAAAAAATCAGAATCCAAGATAAAATCATTTAGATTTAAATAAAAAAAGAAAATGGGCAAAGTTCACCCGTAATCCTTTTCATGCACTAAAAGGATATGTTTGAACGTGCTTATGTTCTTTTAATATATTGGTCAAACTGAGATACTTTTGCAGGAACATGGCCTGTAAAAGAACGAATTCCTAGCTCTAAACCTCTTATAATGACTGTCTTTTGGTGCATGGCAACATTTGGATTACCAAATCAAAACGCAAAGATTCACATGTTTGAAGGGAAAGGAATGAATGTATATTTGTGTAACATAACTTGGGCATGACATATGTGAATTTTGCGTAGAAAACTCTTCCAATGGCTTTAGTCATTAAAGATGAGCTATCTTCCCAAGTTGACAGATTCACCACTGTGATGCCGACAGAAAAAGAGAATGAGAGGGAAACTAAATAACAAGCTAATGCACACCTTATATGTTGAAGTTGCAGGAGGCATGTTGCGTCCAAAGAATGTGCCATAACTCCCAACAGCATCGTCAATGGGGTGGTTGCACTTGCCATCAGCTGTTCGATAACTGAATTCTTCAGTGTCGTACTTCTTGCCGTTGGTTTCTCCAACATGCACTAGATTATAGCGCTGGTGCAAGTGTCTTCGAATACCCAGATAAGCAAGTCCACCAAGCACTGGCAATCTGTGCCATAACCCCAGCTTGTCCAGGAAATGTATAACCTGCACACATATGGTACCAAAACACAGTAGGATTATATTGAAGAGACAAAGATGATCAAAAATGGGAACACAAGTGTGCGTGAAAGAGAGACAGGGTCTTACATAGAACAGTAATGTGTCAAGGAGAGACATTTTGGCAACTAAATGTCCTAATTGAGGATGGACGAATGAGAGGGAAAACAGAGCTGAAAATGCCATTCTTTTTTCTTATTGATGCTTTTTAGTAATGAGAAATCCTAAGAAGCCTTTTCCTTCTTTTTATAGGGAATGATGTAAACTTTTTTTTCAGCTAATACGTGTAATTGAGAGCCAGGATTAAGGACCATGATCTGGAACATGGGCTGTTATCAGAGGACAAAAAAGATCAAGAATGAGAAAGCTGGAGATTTTGTATACTTCGCGAGATAGCAATCCCATCCTTATATTAAATGCTCCAAACTGTGGCCAAATTAATGTTCTTGGTGCAATCCATATGGCTCTACTCTCAGTTTCTAACACCACTTCAGGAACACTGTTGATCAGATCTGGACTCTGTATTAATGATAGGTAGGTGCTGATTTTATGTTGACAGTTTACACAGGGGCGTTTTGTTCAATATATATATTCAGTTTCTTATCAAATTAGTATTTGATTGATAACAGAACAGCGTGTATTAAAATTGTATCAAGAGAGTTCGAGGTCCACAAGCTACGTGTAAGAAGTAGTAATTGCGATGGGGCCTTTTTTTTTTTCGTTGAACTTTTTGAAGGATGATGTTTTATTAATAAGGGTATATCTATAATTTCAATAATTTTTTTAATAAGCGTGTATTTTTCTAAAACGATACTTATTATGAATCAAAGAGAGTATTTATTTTAATAGAAGACCTAATATCATATGAACATGTTGGGTTGATAGAAATTGATTCTCTAACATCATAAACATCATGTCTAACTCATTCATACTTTTATTTTACTGTTATATTTAATTATTGTCTCTTCATGTTCTGAGTTACTCAATTGTATCACAAATTCAAAGGTTAAGTTATTCTGGAATGGCACATAAGATTATACTTCTTCAACGAACTTAAAAATAGTATTTACCAGAAAGTGACATTTGTGATATTTTGGTGAGACAAAGTTGATAAAGTGGAACCCCTTGATGTAGTAGTTGTTCATTTTAATATGCAGTACGAAATCTTGGACCATTCTGAGGGGAGTGGAGTGTCAGGATTAGCGTCGGCTCTGTAGTAAACATAAGTCAGTCGGAGTTTGCTAAAGAGTATGTTACGCAACCTTATTCCTATACAGAGGCTGTTTTTAATAGATTCTTATACAGATATGATATAAAGAATAATGTAGGTTAAAGAATAATTAAGTGAAACTGACATATTAAATAATTATGTAAATAAAATTACAATAAATATATAAATAAATAAAATATAAAATATAACTAAAAGATAAATCTGACAGTGCCCGAATCTAAATTATGTTTTACTACATGATTATGTATCCTATAACTTCATCATTAAGAGTATACTACGATATAGAAAGGGAAGTATACTTCCAACATATTAATTATTATAATAATTAAGACATAATTAAAAAGTAGTTTGCACTTAAAATATATAGTAAGAATCCATGATAGAATTTTATTTATTAAAATATAACTTGCTGAGTAGTAGGAGGAGTTAGTGTAGTATTATGTATGAGCGGAAATTGCAATTCCTAATTTCCATTAGGATTTGAGTTTTAATTTTATCATTAACATATATTAAAAATTATCCAATCGATTATTAATACAAAAAACAAAATATTATAAAATAGGATTTTTCAATAATACGAGAATAAAAATTTTCATTGATAAATAACTCAAGGGTAGTCTATATCAATAAATAAATAAGTACAAAGGTTATTTAGTTTTAAAAATTAAAAACCTTGTTGCCATTTATATAAGAGTTTCTACAAGGAAAAAGGGTACGTTCTACTCGTATTTAAATACCAAATAATGCTATATATTCTATTTACACTATATACGATCAATGTAAGTTCTATTATATATATTTTGACAGTAAAATTTTTACTCAATTTTAGTGTTTGATAAGCAAAAAGAAAGAAACATAATCTTTTTATTTATCTGTTTTGTTAATTAAAAGATTAAACATTATATAAAAACATATGAACATGAACTTACTTTTGATATTGATGCTTTTTTTTCTTGTCAATCTTCCTTTTACTATTATACGTAAAGATAATAGGGGTAAAAATATGTTTTTCAATAAATCATCAAAGAGTACGTATGAATATTTTGAGGTTAATTGACGTAGAGCTTTATATTAGAAAATTTATTTATTTATTTATTGTGTTTTACTTTTATTAGGACTACAAAGACGTTTTTATCCTTGGTATTAGGTTTTAGGCTATTATAACTCATATAAATACTTCTTTATTGTATTGCGGAAGAACCTCTGCCTATTTTTCAATCAAAAAACTTTTTTCTATTAAGGTTTTCGTATATCTTTTGAGTTCTTTGTAGATCTTGGATTAGATCTGTATTTTTTGTACTCTTAGATTAGAGTACTGCGTTTCCACGTTGCGTCAGGTGGTATCAAAACCTTGAAAACCCAAGGTTTGTTCGTCTGACAATGTCCAACACCAACGACGACATCTGTGGCTTACCTGAAGTTGAGAGTCAATTCGTAATATGGAACAATAGTTGGCGTTGATTCAGGACCAATTGCAAGCGTTGTTGCGAGGAGACAATACAAGAAGAATTAAAGAACCAATTTTTAGGGAAGATAACCCTGCGAGGCATTCTCAGATTCAAAATATCGTGTCATGAAATCATGAAAATAATTCCAGTGATGAGGAAGAAGTCATCCAGCCAAGACTAATAGGAGAACATGAATATAAACTTAAGGTAGATATCTCATCTTTTAGTGGAGATCTGGATATTGAAAGCTTTCTTGATTGGTTAGCAGAGATAGAGAGATTCTTCGATTATAAGGAGATTTTGGAGGATAGAAAAGTGAAGTTGATGGCCTATCGTCTAAAGAGGGAGCTTCCGTATGGTAAGAGTAGTGTGGGAGTCAAGAAGGAGAGAAGAGCGGAATTCATTTTCTTCGTGGAGGATGAAACAATTGCCTAAAGGGAGATTCTTACTGCCAGATTATGAGCAATATATTTTTTATGCGTATCAACAATGTCATCAAGGCGGTCATAGCATCCATGAATATACAACAGAGTTTTTAAGGTTGGCAGCTTGTAACTAGTTGTATGAATCTCAACCTCAATAAGTCTCACGTTATTTGAGAGGGTTGAGATCGAATATAAGAGAAAATATAAGAATCCAAATGGTGTTTACAGTGAAAGTTGAGAGAAATTTAGCTATAAAAGTTGAATCTACACTGAATGGGAAGCAACGAGAGTGTAAGCGCTATACAGGTGAGAAGAGTCTAGTAAGAAAGATGTTGGTTATTGCAACCCTTATGAGGAGTAGTGTTGGCAAAGGACTTAAACAACTTTCAAACCCGCCAATCCGTATACTAAACCAGCTCCGTCAAAGTGTTACAGGTGTGGTTAGCTAGGACACAAATCTAAAAAGTGTCTAAAAAGAAGAGCAGTAAACATGGTGGAACAACAAGAAAAAGATGAAGAGGAAGTGTGCGGACCTAAAGGTGATAGTTGGGAACAATAGGGAGAAGAGGATGAGGAGACGTATGTGTGTGTGATATCCCCCAAGAAGCATGGTGATTTGCAAAGATATAAGCTCTTTCATACCAGGTGTTTAGTGCTAGGGAATTTGTGTGAGTTGATCATTGATGAAAAGAGTCAGGAAAATATTATAAGTGCAGCTACTGTGAAGAAGTTAAAGTTGATCACCGAGCCACATCCAGATCCTTCCAGCATTAGGTGAATCAAGGAGGTTGGATAGATTCTGGTTAAAGAAAGGTGTAAAGTGACTTTCTCTATTGAAAAGTATCAAGATGAGCACTACTGTGACGTAGTAGAGATGGATGCATGTCAAATCCTGTTGGGAAGATCATGACAGTTTGATGTAGATGTGATACATTCGGGAAGGAAAAATACATATCATTTTGTAAAAGATGATGTAAAGTATACTTTAATACCTATTAGTGATGTGAAGTCTCAAGGAAAGATCCAGAAGCCTTTGCTATAGGTAGAGAATAATCGAGGCAAATTTATTGATAACATGAAGGAAACAAAAGAGGTGCATCTGTTAATGGTTAAAGGGGAAGAGCTAATATGAAGCAAACCCGAGTCTGTGGTGCCTTAATTAAAGTCCAATCTATATTAGAGGAGTTTGAAGATATGATTCCAAAGGACTTACCAGAGGGATCATTGCCTATGGGCGATATCCAACACTATATTGACTTGGTTTCAGGAGTTAGCTTGCCTAATCTGCCTCATTATAGGATAAGCCCAAAAGAGAATGATATTTTATGAGAGAAAGTAGAGGAGTTGATAAGTAAAGGACATATTTGAGAGAGTATGAGTCTATGTGTAGTGCCAACATTATTTACATCAAAGAAGGATGAGAGTTGGAGATGTGTGTTGATAGTAGAGCGATAAACAAAATCATTATTGGTTATAAAATTCCCATTTTGAGACTTGATGATATGTTGGATCAGCTGAGTAAAGCTATTATTTTCTCTAAAATTAATCTTCAAAGTCGATACCATCAATAAAGAATAAGGCCTGGAGATGAGTGGAAGATAGTCTTCAAGACAAGGGATGACTTATATGAGTGGTTAGCTATGCCTTTCAGATTATCCAATGCATTTAGAACTTTTATGTGTCTTATGAACCAGGTGTTGCGACCTTTCATCAGTAAGTTTATAATTGTTTATTTTGATGATATTCTTATCTATAGTAGATCTATTGTAGAGCATGTGAGACATTTAAGGCATGTATTCGAGGTCTTAAGAGAAAATCAATTATATGCTAACTTGAAGAAATGCCTATTTATGTTGGAGAATTTGTTATTCCTCAAATATGTTGTAAGAAAAGATGGAATCCATTGGATAAAGATAAGATAAAGGCCATTAGAAATTGACCTACACCGAGAACCGATGGAGATGAGAGGAGTTTTCATGATTTGGTGATGTTTTATAGGACGTTTATTAAGACTTTCAGTAGCATTGTGGCTCCTATTACCTAAAAATGTTAACATCAATGCGAATGCAGCCAAGTTTGCTAAAGAAACCCAAGAAGTACAAGTCGAGGTGAAGGAACGACTTGAAAAAGCTAATGCGAAGTATAAGGCTAATGTAGAACCATATAGGAAGAATTAAGTGTTTGAAGTGGGAGATAAAGTAATGATGTTTATGAACAAGAAGCGTATTATTGAACATCACGACAAGTTGAAGGCCAAGAGGCAAGAAGTATGGTCCATTCAAGATCGTGAAGAAAATTAATGACAATGCATATGTCATTCAGTTACCTTCATGGATGGGTAATATCAACCCAACCTTTGATGTTGCAGATATTTACGCCTACTTATCGAAACGCAAGTTAGGTTACCGGAGTCCTAATAAAAGTAAAACACAAGTGGAGGGGACTGACACAAAGCTTTAAATTAGAAAAATATATTTATCTATTTATTTATTATGTTTTACTTTTATTAAGACTTCAAGTTTGTTTTTATCCTTGTTATTAGGTTCTAGGTCATTATAACTTATATAAATACTTCTTTATTATATTGCGGAAGAACCTTTGCCTATTTTTCAATCAAAATACTCTATTTCTCTTAAAGTTTTCGTCTACCTTTTGAGTTTTTTTATAAATCTTGGATTAGATCTATATTTTCTGTACTCTTGAATTAGAGTACTGCATTTTAACGCTGCGTCATTAATGATTTGGTTTTGGTAGTTTTTCTAATAAAGTTGCAAAAGCCTTTATAAGGATTTATACATACATACACAATTTAATTTTCTTTATGTATATCTATATGATATTGTACTAATGGCTCTACATTAATATTCATATTGACATAAGTAGCTAATATTTATTAATTATATATTTAGAAAAGGGATTCAATTTAATATTTGTACTTTTATTAAAAATACACTAAGACCTTAAACTTTAATTTTAATTAAATAAAAAATAAATTTGTAAGTTATGATTATATATACCCTTTAAGCCTTAAACATTAATGAGAAAAATTGCATAATTTTTAGGTGAGTTCATTAGAATTTAAACGGTACATTTAATTCGTGCACTTAAACCCATAGATGCAGTTTAAAGTTTAAAGGAAAAGGTAAAAGATACAAGATTGGCTTGTGATCTAAAATGTTTTAAATAATTTTCAATTTTTTATATTTTTAAAATATTTTTTAAAATATTGTTTTAAAAAACAAAAAAATACATGTAGATGAATATTACATGTAAAATCAAATATTGTTAACATGACAGCTCAACCCAACTCTTAAACTTGCTCAAACTAATTAAATCTAACTCGTAATTATCCTAAATTATTAGTTTAAGTCAAGCTTATTAATTTGAATTAGACTTAAAAATTGAATTGAATTTTCAAATCAATAAAATTGGATTAATCGAAGTATGTTGTTCATGCCACGAGAACTTCTTCGTTGTTTTTAACAGAAGTATAAAAGAAGTATTTAAAGTATATAGAATCTTGTTATATTATATCTTAAAGAGAAATTTTTAATCATTTTGAAATTTTGCACATTATCATTCTACATAAATTTAATAATTAAAATATTATGTAAAAATAATGTGTATACATATCTATATGCATTATATGTGAATATAAATTTTACGTATAACAAAACATTATTAATTCTTGAAAATACTTTAATCATTTAAAATTTTTTAATATTAGATATTACTTTACAAAACACATATATTTTTTAAATAAAGACGACCTGTAATAAATTTGGTAAAAATAACCCGAGTTGTTAAAATTATTTTATTATATTAATAATAAAAACATACCTTAATAATTCGCAAGATAATTTTTATTAATTCTTTTTTAGTGATTTTAAAATTTGTACATATCAAATATCTATCAATAACCATAGATATTTCATATCAATATCTATCAATAAGGGCAGAATCTACATGGACCAGTTTGTCTAAAAACCATAGTACTGGGTTAAAT
This sequence comes from Erythroxylum foetidum, assembly GCA_026546835.1. Classification (NCBI taxonomy): domain Eukaryota; kingdom Viridiplantae; phylum Streptophyta; class Magnoliopsida; order Malpighiales; family Erythroxylaceae; genus Erythroxylum; species Erythroxylum foetidum. The sequence continues at coordinate 25,244,143 of JANZLF010000006.1, read as the reverse complement.
GCATAAAATCCTTTCAACTTTTGGCTTATTTCATAAATACTTTCTTAATTAATCTAGTTATGGAATATTCGAGAGCATTAAATACCAAAAATTTGAATTTTCTGTGAGGACTGTTTATGAAATCCTTTAAATACCTTATGATATATTCTTTCATTTAACGCAAAAATAGAAGTCGAAACTGTTACTGTTTTCCTTCAAACCTAAAACACAAGTTCTTATAACTGTTTCAACTGACACAAGATATTAATAAAACATGATACCTTGTGATTTTATTTTACTTCAGAAGAGTGAGAGAAGAGTGAATAAGCTTATATCAGTAGAACTTTTGTCAGTAGAATTTTTTTAACTATGTAACTTCTCATTGATATTATATCTACATCTCATAGAATATCATTTATGTAACTTCGCATTACGTCAGCATATTTAGAACTTGGGACCATTATGGGTTATCCTTTACGACATCACAAAATTATATAGAATTGGGAGTCTATATGGAGTTTCAAGAGCAAGATATATTTGATGAATTGGGAGGCAACGAGACCCGCCTTCATAAATGGGCTCGACAGAGGCGACGTTGGGTAATGTTTATCGGAAGTCAGAAGGGGAAATATTATTATTGCCCATTCATGTTCGGTGGTGTCTCCATCCCAAAAGCAACTATGTTGGTATGGTACCTTGTAATATATATTAAGCAAATTACTAAAACGTAGTAATGGGCACGTGCAAGTTGAGAGCAACGTATACCTACACATTTCTGCCCACATTAATAGGCAATGAATGCGTAGTTACAACTATGCCACTTTAGTGATTGAACTAATTAAACAATAATGGAGTCTGTTGGTTTCCCGCAAGATGGGTTGAGGATTACTAATATTTGAATTTGAATTTGATATTTGGTTGGGTCGGTCGTGTTAGGTCTAAGCTTAGATTCAAAATGACTCATGGGCCAATCGACCCATTCTTCGATGATTGACCTAATTCCTATTGATATTAGCCATATAAATTTATTACCACATCATAAAAAATGTACGATTTTCAAGAACCTTATTTTTTTTATTTTACTAGCCACCAAAACTCTCCTAAGAGATTAACTGGAACGTCAAAGGGGCCTACCGGCCGTCAACTCCCGGCGTGTCTTTACTGTTTTGCAGGTATCTCTAAGTCAAAGTGAACCAGTCTCGTGGATCCCAACAGTAACGCCCAGTCTCATTAAAATTAGACAGAACCAAAATATTGAAGCATTGGTTTTAATTTTAATTTCTTCTGTTAAGATTATAATGATAAGATTATATGGACTCCTGTAGACTCTTTGCTATCTGTCCGAAAATTATCAAACTTCATTAATCAAGAGTTTCTTGTCTGATCAGCGTTGGGTTTAAGGAATTGCATTTAAATATTCAGAACCTCTGTAAAACTTATGCAGAACCTATCCGGCTATTCGATTTTCCCTCTTTTTTAATTTCCGATACTTAAATGCAAAGTAACAAGTTCTTATAGATTATTTCGAAAAATAAAAATATCTAACACGACCAATTTAAATACAGAATAGAATCAATAGATAATTGCATCACTGGTATTAAAACAAAAACGCCTAAGAACTTTATCTACCAGTTAAGGAACCTGATTTATAATTCTTTAGTCATAATTTCTCCTATTTATGTTATTGTCTTAATTAATTGTTGTTACCCTGTTTCTAAAACAACAAGAACATAAATATAACATAATAAATGAACGACTCTTAACTTTTTTAAGCAGCAACAACAACAACGACCACGGCCACAACAACGACGACAACAACAAGAATAATAATAATAATAACAATAATAATAATAATAATAATAATAATATAATTTTCTTTTATAATTATATATTGGATAAGGACCATCACAAGTGTTCATATTTTTTATCTCCTACTCACATATGATAGAATTAAATGAATAGAATTCTACACCCTCATTTTTGCCTAATAACCTATGTGACCATCATACAATGATAGCACATTGCTATATATATATATATATATGTCAGGGCTAATTAACTAATAAATTGATTCTTAAGTAGATTTAATATGTTATACCCTAGATCATTTATAATATTAATAATAATCTCAGTCTCATTATATATATACTTTGTACTAGCACATTTTTTTTTACATAGAAGTGGGCTAGGAAATAATAATAATGAATTAGGCCATTAATGACAAGCAAAGGTTACAAAGTAGCTACAAAGAGTTACATGTATTGAAAACCAAGCATTAGAAGCTTACAAGCCTAAAGACAAAATACTAAGAAGTTAATAGGCTTATACATTCCACATTATAGTATGGACCTGTGTAAGTTCATGTATCACCTAATTTGCATGATGATTTTGCTACTCAATTGTTCTACTAGTAGACCTTTTTTGTGGAAAAACTTGAATGTATTAAGCCTTGAAGGCGAATAAAAATGTCTTACAATTCAACTTAATAAAGCAAAATAGAGAATTTCACTGCATCTGAAACACTCGAAGATCTATTGTGATTGAAAATCCAGCAGCCAAAAACCTCCCAACCATGCCTTGTTTGCTCAACTACAAACCACCATCAGTTAATCCATAAGCAATTAAACCTGCTGGCCAATATTGTAAAGCATAACTGAGCTGATACTATTGCATCGTAAAAGCAGTAGCTGACGAATGAGAAACACACCTACGAAAACTGCCTAGAACATATGCATTTAATGGTTATCGAAGTCACCGCTGCTTAGGATATATCACACATTCTAGTATCTAAGTAGATAGGGTCCATGTTGAAGCTTCTATTTTTGTAAACATATTTGGAGTTGGATATGATGTAACAATTGGTTGTAAAACAGTTCTTGAGTGGTGGTTTTGTCTTGAAATGTTTTAGATTTTTCTCTCATCCCATATAACAGTGGTTTTCGAGGATAAAGCTATCCAAAAACACTTATACGCTTTGTTGTTTCTATAGGTCATCCATAGGGTGTGGATACAATCTAGGCTATCAATTACATCATTTAGCAGGCATTTGTTGTAAAGCTTCCTCTATATGTTGCTATATGTAACAATAAGAGTAAGTGTTTGCTTGTTTCTTCTGCTTTTCTGCATAAACAACACCAATTAGTGAGTTTTGTGTATTTGGCTAATTATCAACTTTTTTTAATCTGCCCTTCATCGCAAGCCATAAGGTGATTGATGCTCGAGGTTAAAGATGATTAGACCATATGTATTTAGTCCATACCAGCTTGGGAAGTTGCTTGAAGAATAATTCCTTATAAGAGGAGTTTGAAAATCTGCCATTAACCGTATGTCTCCAAGGACATTTATCTAGTTCAATGTTGCAATAAGAGCGACAAATTTCATCAGGTAAGGTAAGGAGGTGGGAATTGATGATCTCCTCACCATATCTTTACTTTGTGAGGTTGTAGCAACCGTCACATCAAAGGGAATTGAACTCTTTAGTGAATCAGCACCATTGTAATTGTAACATTCCATTATCCCATGTTTAGGGTTAGAACCCCAGGATGCTTTATATAAGAATTTATAGATAATTTAGAAATGCATTTCGTGCATTATATGACATACACATGCACGTGAAAAATGTTGTCATTAATGAAATAATTATACATGCATTCATTGACATTTTTTCAAGTATAAGTGATTTTTAATGTGATTAAAATATGAATTTTGGATTAATTATGTTACAAAATTTATTTGGTAATAATAGTTATTAGTTCAGAATTTTTGGTGAATTATCGATTAATTGTCTTGAAAATTAAATTTGGTGTGTGCTGGAGTGTTACATACAGTGTTTTACTGAATATACATCTATATTTAGAACATAACTTGATCTATGAATATCCAAATTGGATGGAGTTTGATTTAGAGTAAACTAGAGACATAGAGCTAAATTTTTCATGAAGAAATCAAAACTGAAATATGTCCTAAAGAGTCTTGAAATTTGGCTTGAAATTGAGAATTGTATTTTGTTGAGGTATGAAAACAGTCTGCAGATTTTGATTATAACTTGAATGATATGAACCAAAATGCATGAAATTGATGTCAATGATCACTTAAGACATTATGGAACATTTTTTTAGTAAAAGGTATTGCCTAAATACCTCATTGTCTAGGTCAAAATGGTTATACAAATCTGACCTGAAATCTACTTAACATAAAAATATGGAAATTTGATACGCTTCATGAATGATATTATGAAGTTGAAGAGGTTTAATAAATTGAAACATGTTTCAGTAGTTTGATAATATCTTGGTCTGTAGATTTTTAAATGAGTTGATTATTGATTTTTATTAAAGTAGAGACATATTTTTACAACTTTCTTGAAGAAGTCGACTTTTAATTCTATCTTTAAGAATTTCAAAATCTGGCTTGAAATTGAGTCTGGACTGAGGCTGTAGTACTACCTGAGATAGAAATTATGTCCTGTTGTTATTAAATAAACTGTATTGATAGAGGCCGAAATAGACAAAGGTGTCTTCATAGAGGTTGTAGTTTATTCTCTTAGCTTTCAATTGGTATTATGTTTGTAATTGTTTGATATCGAAGTTGAAAGATATGAGTTGTAAAATTCGAGGGTATGATCATGTACAAGCCAAAAGTTCAAATATACATATGTTGGATCGCGTACAGTCTGAGTATTCACAATACACTGCGGAAAAGACCATACAACAACATGATGTATAATCGAAAATACCAAGGATGTGCGAAAATACCTTGTTGCTGTGGATAGGTTGCTTCTTTTTCGGATTCCAAGACACTGCAAACGCGAATGCCCTCTACC
>JANZLF010000006.1:25191075-25203379 GCA_026546835.1 Erythroxylum foetidum | reverse complement strand
TCTTGAACTCAAAGTTGTAATTTGGTTTGAGATGTTCTTAAAGCTTTGTGGAACTCATCTTTTGGAGCATGAATTATTGATTTGTTTGTTTAAATCAAATGAAAGCAAGTTTTGAGTTGGTTCACGGTGGGTCCATTGAGCTTCCGATGGCCCATTTTCCTTAATTGTTTAATTAATAGGTCTCACCCCACGCATACAGCACCACGCTTTCATGTCCTATGTTGGGCTCAGGAAACTGGGTCCAACATGTTGAATGGCTCAATGGTGAGAGGCGTCCACATAAAGTGGAACAAAACTCTGAGGTCTTGGGTTCAAGCGCCAGAAACTCACCTAAGGCTAGAGGGGACAATACCTGGCAAGGTTGAGGATCATGAGGGTTCGCAACCCATGGGCTCAACAGTTGGGGGTCATAGGGGCCTGCAACCCATGGGTCCAACAATTAGCATAACTCAAACACCAACATTCTACATGAACATAACTCAAACATCAACATTTCGCATTAACATAAGTCAAACATCAACATTCCACGTTAATATAACTCGAACATCAACATTCCACGTTAATATAACTCAAACATCAACATTCCACATTAACATAAGTCAACACGAACATTTCGCATTAACATAACTCAAACACTAACATTTCGCATTAATATAAGTCAAACATCAACAATTTGCATAAACATAAGTCAAACATCAACAATTTGCATAAACATATCTCAAACAGCAACAATACGCATAACCATAACTCAAACATCAACAATACATATAACCATAACTCAAACATCAAGATTCCACATTAATATATATAAGTCAAACATCAACAATACATATTAACATATGTGAATATCAACAATACACATTAACATAACTTGTACATCAAGAATACATTTCAGACAATATAATCAACACTTTTTTACCTTCAATTATCATGATCAAGATCTTGAAAATCATCATCAATAATTACATTATTATTTGACTCTTCATCACTATTATATTAGGCCAAAGTATCATCATTGTCATATAATTCATCCTCAATATAGTCTTCATCTCTTTCTATAATAAAATTAGCTAGAACTTAATCCACTTGTACTATATTGACTTTACATCTCTCCCATGGAATGATGATGTAGCTGCATCTTTTTTTCGAATGGATTCATTATTTAACTCAAATCCAATCTTTTAATATACTTCATCACCTTTCTCACTCATTAGACCATTATTCTTTTCATAAAAATCGAAGAGATTTTAGTGTTGAAACTTTTGAACAACCTTCCAATTGTTGCACAATATAGTATCGTTGAGGTAGAAAACTTGCTTTATTTGACTTGCAAGGACAAAAGGCCTATTATGATACCATGTCTTACTAACATTGATGGTAGTAATATCTCATTCACTTTCATGTCAGCAAAATTAAACTAGTTACATTTAAATTGAACAACCATTTTATCCTTAATATAATGAAACTATATTATTTTTTAGATGACATCGTAAAAGTTAATAAAATTGTTGTCATGACATCCTTTAACAATAACCCCACAATTTTGGATTTTAAGTTGACTATCTCAACCGTCTATGTGAAATCTAACTCCATTAGCAATGTAACCTATATATTTATTCCCACACATATGAGGCCCACATGCCAAAGAATATAATGTCATTGTCACCTCTAGCAAGTTACAGTTATGTAACCATATCATCTAGAGGACAAAGTATAATTAGAAGTTAATATGACATGCAAATTATCGTAAGTTCATAATATTCCTTCAATTTATAACTTACTCAAGTCCTAAACTAAGATAGGAACTTAAACTTATGTCTTTTTCAACATTAATAATCCCTTTACATCGAATCAAATCTTTGTGCTCTTTATTTTAAAAAGTAAGTAAAAATTACAAAATATAAATTGAATCATGAAATTTAAATATGAAAATTTGAACAAAAATTAATATACTTACTCCATATAGATGTCGACATCCTTGCAATTGTTCAAAATATACTAATGGACAATTTTGGATTCGTCTTTAGTTAAGTCCACATATTTTTTGACGCTAAATGGCCTTACTTTTTGGGAGAAAACTGAGAAATCGCCATCTTAATCAAAATCAAAGTTATATTATTATCTATTAAATCTTGTCTCGACATTATTTAAGTACATCAAACAAAATTTTAAACATTCATTTGCTATATAGGCCTCTATAGTAGACCCTTCAGGTCGAGATTTATTATGTACATAACACTAAAAAAGCATAAAAACCTAAAAAAAATATAAAACATTAACAATTATTACTAACTAATAACTTTAAAAAAGTATAAGTTAATAGAAATTACCTTTCAATAGGAAACATCCATTGAAATTTAATTGGTCCATAAAGTTTTGCTTCGAATAGTAAATGAATCGCCAAATGCACCATAACATTAAAAAAATAAGGGGAATACTAGTTTAAGCTTACATAAAATCAAAACTATGTCTTTTCCATTTTCTCAAGCTCTTGAACTTGAAGTGTCTTATGTCATAATTTCTTTAAAAAATCCCTTAATTGGCCCAAAGTTACAGACACATCCTATTGGAAACACCCACATATTCCAACAGGATGTAATTATTACAGAAGCACATGACAATCATAGCTTTTGAACCTTAATACTTTTCCCTTTTAACATTCACACAACGGGCTATATTAGATGCATACCCATTAAGAAACTTGATTGATTTAAGAAATTGTATATATTCATAGATGTCATTACCAGGAGCAGTAGGTCCTAGATTAAGCAAAGACAATAATGTAAAAGGTTCCTTCATACAATTCCATTAAGGTATATTGTATGGCACTAGAATTTTGAGCCATATGATGTAAGAAGTACTCATATTACTGAAAGGATTAAATCTATCTGAGGCTAAATCAAGTCAAACATTATGACAATCATGTGCGAACTATGGAAGCTTTCCATCAAAGTCTTTCCATGTCATTGAGTCTATTGGATGACACATAATGTTATCATCAATATATTTCTCTTTAAGCCACCTCATATCTCTGGTTGTTTTTATTAATATAGAAAGCCTTTGTAGTTGTGGTTTAATAGGGAAGTATCTCAAGATTTTATGGGGTATCTTTTTCCCTCCCCCATCATCCACTTGCAACCTTGTTGTACCACAAATGGGACACTCCTCAAGATCTTTACTTTCCTTCCAAAATATAGCACAATCATATTACAATCATGTATTGATATATATCCTAATCCAAGGTCCAATAAAAATTTCTTTGCATCATTGTACGATTTGGACAATTTATGCCCAACAGATAATGCATCATTGAGCAAGAAAATTAACATGTGACAATATTTGTTACTCCATTTATTATAAACCTTCAAATGCAACAACTTGGAAATAAAAGATAGTTATGAGAAATTCGAGCACCCTAGACATAATTCTTCTTGAGCAAATTTCAATAACTTCCTAAAATTATCTTCAGTAATACTATCAATTATGTTAGGCAAATTAGTTTCGTTCATATTCTCCATATAATTCCCATAATCCTCTAACATCTTGTCAATCTCATCATCACCATCATCATTGATATGATAATCTTCTACATCATTATTGTTACTATCATCAAAACATCACAATCTTCTACATCATTATTGTTACTATCATCAACACTTGTACCAACATTTCCACTACAACTTGCTTCCTTACGTTCTCTTTGATAGAGCCATGGAGTATAGAATTTATCTATGCCTCGAATTAGCAGGTGATTATATGCCCCATATTAACTTTGAATGTTGACATTTAAACAATCTATGCCTGGACGACGAATACGGTATTCATCACGCATATGATCTTTTACAAATTGCTTGAAACTCTTAACTCCTTCTAGGTATTCAATAGACCATTTCTAATGAGAAATCCAACTTTTATCCATCTAGCTATACAATTAAAAAGTAAATATCTGAATTATTAAATGCAATCCTGGTTCTATATAACATAATGAGTTCATATACTAGGTCTGAATTGAAACAAACACTAAGGTACGTGGCATTATTTACACCAATGAATCAAGAAAGGGATTTCTCGTTGTGACTCCTAGGCTTGTGGAATATTTCATCAATAAGCCTCATGGGAGATGCTAGGGATGTTAATTTTGGCTCAGCAAGATTTTGGCCCAAGTTGACAAGGCCACAGGCCATAAGTGGTTGGCCTAATCAAGCTATAGGCCAATCGCAGGCCAACCCGTGGCCCGACCGTAACTTCAAAAATGACATCATTTTGTCAAAAACGACATTGTTTTGACTTATTTAAAAAAATACAAGGTGGGCCAGGTTTGCTAGCTCATCTGTGACCTGTAGGGCTATAAGTTAGTTAGCCTGTGATCGAGCTTACAATAGTTCATGAGTGATGAAAACTTTGACAAAGAGTGAGAAATGAAAGGAGTATCATGTAAGAGTGACATTAGAGATTTAAAGTGAACTTTAGTCGAACTTCTTATAAGAAGTAGTAAAACAAAGTTCCTAACACATATTCACCTTCAATCAACCCATTCAACACACATAAACATGAGTCAAACATAACTCAAACATCAACATTATCACTTCAAACTCTTGTTCTCTTCTAATTTATCATATAAGCAATAACACTTCATGTTGGGACCCTATCCAGAGACCGGATCCCAACCAGAAAAGCAGAAACGAAAATCGAAAGTACAGTGGCAGAAACAAATCAAACGGACAATAAAAGTGAAAATTTACGAAACGAAAGGTGAATTACAAATCGAAACGAACCGAAGAAACGAAAGCAAAGAAACTAAACAAAAAATGAAGGGACCGAACGAAACATAAAGCGGAACAAACGCATATCAAACCGAAAACGAAAGAAAATCGGATAACAAAGCGAAACGAAAAGCGGATCATAAATCGAAAGTAATCCAAAGCAAATCGAATACGAAAATGGAATCGAAAGCGAATCGAAACAAAATCGAATGGATAGTTGAAATCAAAGGCGAAATACGAATTGAATTATCAAATCAGAAAATGGATCAAAAACGGATCGAAGCAAACAAACGCTTTAACGAACTGAAACAAATTCCGACATCCGAAAAGTGTACTTTCAAAAACTTATCGCGTTGGAAACCTTAGGACATTCTAAAGACCCGTATAATTTTTTTTCTTTTCTTTCTTATTCATTCCTTTTATTATTTAATCCATCGTATACAATTCGAAACTTAACTTTCCTCAATCAAAACTCAAATTATCACAATCTTCTTACTGATGCTAGGTCTCAATCCTTAATCATTTTCTTATACATTCATATAAGTCCCAAATCTCATTTTTATACCCATTTTACCAAAATTTCAGCAGCATAACGACTGCATTTGTAAAAACTCAAAACCTGCAAATGGTAAATAAACACTTCTAAAATTCCTAAGCATTCATATAATTATCAAAATCCACCGGACCCTTCGTCTGGGATCTCAACATAACATATTTCTAAACCACTTCAAGTCATTTTCCATACCCAATTCGTATTCCTCACATTCATACTCATATACAAACTAATTTATCCAATTACATAACATATATCAAAACCATACCCAATTTCATAATTCATCTCATCCAAAGCCCAATCCACAATCATATCTCAAACAATTCTTATTCATAATCCTACACACATCCCAACCATAGCAAAGTCCAAATACACAATTCAGGATTCATATACATCATACTCAAATATATATACAAATTCGTAATCCTCATACATTTTAAAATACATGCTTGAAATACATCAATGGCAATTCAGCCATATACCATAGCAATACCAAAGTCAACTTTACACAAAATACATGCTATACACAATCGAACAAACGGTCTTGACAATCTTTCATCCGATCTCCTACTCTATACTTGGAGATGGGGATGAAGGGGGGGGGGTGAGCACAAAGCTCGTGGATAATATATTTATAAATTGAAAGATAAGCGAAAATATTTTTCAAAACTTTTTGTCATTTATTTTTAAAGATATCATAGTAGAAAAAATTTGGCAATTCCTTTATTTCTCAAACTTTCAAATTATTGCCAAACAATTTCAATAAATTCTCGACTGAAAAATCCACAAAATTTGATGTCTCAAACTTTTCATATTTTTCATATTTCATGAAAAAAATCCATATTTCTTAATTTTTTTTCAAAACATGCAATATTGATTAAGGTTGTGGTCGAGTGCAAACTTGAGGTACGCGTGGCCTGTTTGCCTCGGTACGCAAAACACGGACCCAACATCACAGGGATTTGAGGATTAAGTGAAGAATTAGTAGGGGAAGAAGAGGTTGATGGTGCTAGAAAGTTTGAAGTTAGGTGGGAAGTTGCTATTGCACATGGAGTGATGATAAATACTATTGGACAAAGTTGAACCAAAGAACAATACTAGATTCGAGAGGGGAAAAGAAAGGTTACATAAGTGAGAAGAAAAATGAGGTAAGAGGTGGAAACAACAAAGCGTGAAACAAGTAGTAGGATTTGCTAAGGAGATCAAAAGAACAAAATGATGAAGAACAAGATAAGTAGTAAGTTATGCAAGATGAATAGTACCATAACAGTGCCATATAGAGACCTATGTAGGTTTTAACTAGACGTTTGCACCTTTTCCAGAGACGCCATAGCCAGTTAAGTCCTTTCTCTCTGTCGCCAGCTCTGCCTTAACCTTAAGGGCTCTTTTGAATGCATCTTGATGTAAACTCCAAGTTATAATGATCTTCCTCAATTTTTATGATTTTCTAGTAACATTATAGCAATTATTAACTTATTTATCTGGAATTAGAACCTGAATGAAAAATGATACTTTAATTTGAGGTTCATATATCATTAAAGAATCCTAACACAATATAAGTTAAAAATATAATTTATATTATCCTTATTGGTTGGTATTACACATATAGTATAATTTGTGTTATAGTATTGTCTCTCTTTTATCAGAGCATATGCCTTTCATCAAATACTTTATAAATGATAGTTCAGACATACTTAGTACATAACTCGAGTTAGCTTCTTTATTCATTCAACTCAACTTTTAGAAATCACATCTATCTTTATTTCATACCTATCAATTGAAACAAGGTTACATCTTTCCTCAATATTTTTTTGGATTTGATCGTTTAATGTCTACTTCTTTAGATGGAAATAAGTTCAAATACTAGGTATTTCTAGTTTTATTGAGATTGTTGCTGGGTATGTTTGTAATACCACCAACATTAGGAAAAATTAAATCATATGTATCTGGACTCTCTTCTATTTGCTATCTCTAACTTCTTTATCTCTCTATTTTACTTTTTATTTTATTTTATTTTTTCCAACTTTTGATTCATTGGTTGCTACATTGTTGTCATTGGTTACTACCATCATCATCACTAGTTGCTATCACCATCAATACTAGTTTCTACCATTTATTACTAGAATTGTAAAATAAATTTCCAACCCTAAGTGTCACGAGACCAAAAACATCTCTTTTGGCTCTTCAGTTATCCAGAAGCGCATATTCCCATTTTGCCTAACCCATTTTGTTTATTACCAAATATTAAATTTTTTATTTAGACTGAACTCCACAATAGAGGAATTTTTGGTGAACCGTGCTAACTATGACAAGAATATAAAGAGCTAGTGTATGGCATCTTAAATAGATCGTATCGATTTGGTTTTTCCCTTCTTTAATTAATTGGTATATCATAAATTTTTCTTCCCTATTTGATGCACTTGTGATTGGTTTCATATGGTGCTTGCTATTGGTTGATTCCTTTGGTTGTGGGATTTAGTTTTCAGTTTTCATTAAACCATTGAAAGTTTTGAATTCTTTTTTGTTTATAGTTTTCAATTTTTATATATATATTAATTATCTAATACTGTGTTTTAGCATTATGTAGAAGCCTACTTACCATTATTTACACAGATTAGCCTCTGCCATTGTCCATTAGTCCGTTGCAAAGTAAGGTAAGAGGCGGTTATTAGTTTAGATTTTGGACAATCTACATTTTGATTTGCTTGATGTAGTTTGTACTTATGATTTTCATAGCTGTTTATTATGGTGCTTATTTTGGGATTTAATATCAATCCTTGTTTCCTTTCTTGAGTAATATTCAAATCATTTAGGGACTTATTAGGCTTCTTTCTTATAACTTATGTTGCACATTAAGGTAGGAGTGGTGGCTTTAACTCCTTATGATAGAGCTCTATGAGTTTTAGGTCTAGGTGAAGATAATATATTGATAGATTATAGGTAAGTTCTTGAAACATCGGGACCTTTACAGAAAAATCACTGAAATTAGTATAGATTTTAGACAAATATTAGATTCATATAGCGCACATCCAAGAGCAAAAGTGGATAGAGGCTAAAGTGAAATAGATTGATAGGTTCAAACTTTAGTATTAAGGGTGTTTAAGGCAACGAAATGGAGTAGGTATCTTAGTTATTAAGGAACTTATACATCATTGTGCGGGTAAAGAGGACTAATGATAGGATTCTATCCTTAAAGATTATGGTGAAAGGTGTTGTTTTCAATACAATATGTACTTATGTAATCCAAGTGGGGTTAGACGAACAATTTAAGTGCCACTTATGGGAAGAGCTAGATGAAGTGTGATCGATGCATATTTGACTATAATTATACACCCATATTTGAGGTACATTGATTGATATTTTGTAGTTTTGTTGTATTTATGGTGCTTAATTCTCTCCAAGTACACTTATAGGTTATAACTGCCTTTGTGAACTAAAAGGAGAAGAATTCAAATGAAGACGTGACATAAAAAAAGTTTTGAAGCAATTTAGAGATACATGACTTTGTGTTTGCTTACGTAATTCTTGATACCTATGTAGAATCATGAATTTAGATGTTTTTTTAGAAGACCATGAATGTTCTGGAAACCCTAAATTTTACTCTAAAAGGACATAATTGGAGGCAAATAAAGGAGAGCAGAATTTAGCAGTAGATTTGAGACGTGAAACATCCAGAAAGGTGACAATTTTGATCCAAAAATGATGAAAATGCAAAGTTAATATCGAAAGAGATCCGATAGAAGGCTACATCAAATCCAAACTTACAAGAAGGTTTAATAAAATAGAAAGGGGCATTTTAAATTATGAACTCTTTGTTTTTTATTATTTTTTGCGTGTTTATATTTGATTTTATTTTATATTATGAGTAACTAAACGTTTTTTAGTGTCTAGGTGTGATGAACCCTAATTAGTGATATAATATGTCTTAAAATTTTATTTAATGCAATTATTTTGATTGATTTAATGTGATTCAATTATATGTTTTATGCTTATTCTAATATATCCAGAATATTAGTGGACAATTTGATTTCATATAATTGAGATTGAGAAATCCTTTGTATGAATAAATCTATTATAATTGAAAGGAGTTGATTAGAAACCTAGAGATAGGTTGACATAAATCCTTTGAATTAGGATCAAACCTAATAGTAGAATTCATAAATCGATAATACAATCCTAGGGGATTTAATTAGAAAGATTTCTATTAATCAATTGATAGATTAGTTGCTAGTAGTGTCGAGAGTGTTATTAACATAAATAGGAATTTCTATGATCCAATAATTAACGAAATAATTCCATAAGGCCCCAATATATACCCTAAAAGCAATATAGTATATCTAGTGTGTATTACGAAGTTCAAGTGTATCTAAGCATAATAAGAGGCATAATAGTAATTAATTTAAAAGACAAGGGTAAATTGGTAATGTCTTCATTTCGACATGGACATGAATAATTATATATGAAATATGGACTAGAATGAAATCAATTGATGACTTTATATGCCAATATGGGAACTAAAGGAAGAAGAAGGACCAAATGTGCAATTTTTCCAAAAATCAACATATGGTCTAATGGGATTGAAATATGTGTCTAAGACTAAAAGCTTCATGAAAAGGGGGGTAGAAGAGAGGGGAGAGGGACACGTATTTAGGGTTTTAACTTCAGAATTTTCTTTCTCATCTCCTCTTCATTCCATCTCCCTAATCACATCATTTTGCATAAGGAATCAAGCTAATCCTAAGTGGAAATCAAGGTAAAAATTTGTAGTTTTTCTTCTCATATTCATCTTCCTTGCTTTGGTTATGAAGAGCTGGAACTATAATGTTGGATATTAGATTGAGATATGTATTTTTGGTGTTCTATTTGGTGAATCAAGCAAAGCTAAAGGGGAAGAGAAGGAAGAGCACTAGAAGAAGAGCTAATTGATAAATTTCAAGGTTTAAGACTACACCTAGTTAATTTCTATATGTGTGCACATTTGTATGTATACAAAGATTGATTTTTGGAAACGGAATGGTTGCTGGAATTATGTCTTTGTCTTACTTTGTATGGAATTTTTTGAATATGACAAGAGAGAGTAATGTTTAGTGAAATTTTGTATTAGGTTCTTGATTCACTTGAACCAACCCCATTGTTTTGGCCATAACTCGACCTACAGACCTCTAAATTGGGTGATTAAAATTAGAGGTGAAACTTAAGACATAGAAATAAAATATCTAGAAGAGAGTCATACTTAATTTTGGCTATATGACATTGAAAATTGAGATCGAAAGTGGTGATCTAATGTTGCCCCTGTATTGGAGTAGCTTGTGATGTTTGTTGCATATCTCATAGTTTAGAAGTCCAAATGGTTTGATTTTTAGTGATATAGATACTAGAGATATAGGCAGACAAATGTTTAGGAGAACTAAAAGCCTAAATTGAATGTTTTTTATGTGAAAATTTTGGAACAAGTGGAGACCGTCGTGTAATTTATTTATGGACTGATTTGTTTGCTTATTTTTAGACCCATCGAAGGCTTAGCCCAAATTGCACAATTTTGAGTTTTTCGATTCCTTTTTTTTATACTTATATTAGAACCTTTTTGAATGTTTATGATATTTTCATACACCTAGAAATAAATAAATTATAACTTACTATATGTAAATTGGGTGATTAAACATTGGAGTTTAAGATTGAGCATAATGCATGCTAAAGAAATTTACAAGTACATGTATGATTTATAAGCATATTTATTGCTTTTATGTGTGTATTATGACTATAAAAGTTCACATACTAATTTTATGAAGATAATTAAGTATAATTTAACATGTTTTATATTTAAATGAGGTATAGAAATTTATATAATGGAATTATGTGAATGTATCTCGAGAAGCACAACTGGACAAAACATATACAAAATAAATCATACGAGTACTTATGGTTTAAATACTATCCTAATGGTGATAAGTTATGACTTGCATGTGTGAACTTAAAAACATATTTTTGTTTTCAAATGAATATCTTGTGATTTGTCAATATATTAATTATCAAATTGGCAAATGATTAAAGGAAATGTTACAGTGCCTGATTCATTGTCTTGGTTATGGATAGATAGGCATGCCTATAGAGTTACAACATAGCTGCTACAATTTGACACCACTGGTATCTTCATTTCGAGAGGATAATGTCTTTATAGTTTGATACCTTCGGGTATCCACAGTTTAATACCTCTAGGTATCCACATTTTGATACCTTCGATTATCTATGTTTCGATACCTTTGGGTATCCACAGTTTGATATTTTCAAATATCCATATCTCCCGTTATCCACACCTATAGGAATGTGCAGGCCTAACATAGAAATGAAATCAAACAATTATAAATAAGAGATACAATATGATAATATGAACAATTTGTATTAATGAGCTTTAGAAATCAACATTTGGCTTGCAAATGTGAATTTGCGGCATATGGTTGAAGCATATTTGCATCATGTACTTTACTTAATTATGTCATCATTGTTTATATGAGTTTATGATATTCATGAATGTGTATGTGCTTGACAGATCATTGTTGTGAGTGGTCATCCAAACTAAGTATTTCCCTACTAAGCTTTCAAACTTAGCACAATTGTTAATCCATCTCGGTCTAAGTAATAGGAGTAGTGTAGCGCCCCCTCACCGTAAGGTACACATCGGGACGCCCGAAGGTCGCTCCGACACGCATCCCATGATAAGGGTGCACTACCAGAACAATTCCGCTAATAACCACATGGCATCGCATTAATTAAAACCATAATATCACATAAATCAGTAAATTCAAAATCCAAAATAATCATGAATACAGTCATCCTGTAACAGAATAGACAAGTCTGTTAGTCTCCTAAACAAAACTCAAAAAGGAAACTGATACAAGCATCTATCCTAAATTATCCTCAAAAGTCCAACCCAGCTGACCGACCTGTGTGCCATCGCTTCTCTTGCCAGCACGCTCGCACGGCAGGAAAA
>JANZLF010000006.1:25128505-25149872 GCA_026546835.1 Erythroxylum foetidum | reverse complement strand
TCTGTCCAGGAATGCTTCAAAGCCTTTCCTTGAGATGTAACTAAATCTATGCATGTCTATGTCAATCTCAAAGTAGTGTTCTGCCTGTGGAAAGGCAGCAGTCAGTAAAACAGTATGACTTGCCAAAAAATGCCATGGAACTCAGTTCCCTTTTCTATTTCAATCCAAAAATGCCATGGATCTTTCCCTTTTCTATTTCAACTTTTATGTGTAAAACGTGTTAATTTGGTGTGTGCAGAGAATAATATTCTATTATCATTAGGATTAATTGTAGCTTGTACCAAACAGGCCATAAATAGAATAGAGCAGCATTGTTTCCCGGCGCCAGCGTGCGTATTGCACGAACCAAATTCGCGGCCTCCTCTTCTCTGTATTACTCCCCTAAGCCTTTATCTGCGCGTGTACTTTTTAAGCTCTAAACCCTAAGAAGCCCAATGCCCTAAACTTCTCTAATCAACATGTCTTTTAATGACCCCGACGATGGAGACTTCTCCTCCGGAGAGGATAACGACGATGTCCTCGACGAGGACATGGAGGCCCTGAGGCAGGCCTGCATGCTCACCGGCGCAAATCCCTACGATCTCAACAACTCCATTCAACGCCCGTCTCCCTCCTTGCCCGCCACAGGCGAAGCTTCCGGTGAATCCGATAAAGAGGACAGTGAGGATGATCTTGAAGTGCTTCGGAGCATACAGAATCGCTTCTCGATATCGGCTGCTTTTTCTGAACCTCTCTCTCTGAAGCCTCTGATGACTCTACCACCAGATTCTGATAACAACGACGACGATGATTTTGCAACTCTTGCCGCAATTCGGCGCCGTTTTGCTGCTTATGATGACACTGGTAAACTCTTTTTTCCATGTTTATGGGAAATGCTTCAATTTGTATTTTATCAGATTGTAGGTCGCATGCCATTTGATATAAAACTAATAATGCATAACGAAATATTCGCGTTGGTTAGGAGGAGGCTTGTTGCATGTACGGATTTTACGGCCAAGCTATAACTTAGTAACTTTTGAAACTTATGAGTCGCTTAACTTTTTGAGAGACAAATTAAATATTGTTCATTTATCAACGAAGCTATATATATATCTCAAACATGTCCAAAGATAGTGACACCGATTGTGAGTTTCAAATAGTGGAAGTTGTTAATATGTTCACTTTTGGTTTTGTTCCCCTAACAAGTATGCTCATGTTTATGTAATATGCTCAGATAATGTCACAGGGGATTCCAAGAGAAAAGTGGACCCGTTTCATATATCCGAAGTTGTCTCAGAAACAGAAAAATCAAACAACTTCACGGTGGATGGAATGACAGAGTATAATTTGCCACCTTCCGATGAAGCCGGTGACACCACAAACGCATTGAATTGTAGCATGGAATTAGTGCCTTTCAGACGCTTGTCCCAGCTTCAATCAAATGGTTCTGAGCTGGTGTTACGCCATTCTAGCTTTCCAAAATCAGCTCAGTTGTTTGTTGCTACAATTAGGAAGAATAGATCCTGTCAGAAGTTGCTTCGAAGCAAATTGACTGAAATTGAAGCAAGAATGGAGGAGAATAAGAAACTGAGGGAGCGTGTTCAAATATTGAAAAATTTTCAGGTTTCATGCAAAAAAATGACTGGGAAGGCATTGTCCCAGAGAAAGGATCCACTCATCCAATTAATATCAGCGCGAAAGGCACCAACTTCTGAGGACTCTGAGGTAACTTTCTTAATTAATATGCTTGCATGTCTCCAAGTAGTTCCTTCTCTCTGTCATGATTGTCTTCAATTTTTATCTTACTTTTTCTTTCGTGTGAGGGTGATAGTTTAGTCATGATAGGCTAATTTCACTTTGCACTACATAATTTGAATTAGTCGTTCGCATCTTATGAACCCTTCCCTGGGTAGTTGTAAGCAGGATTTTAGTTGTGATATAAAGCAATAATGCCTGGAAAAGTCTTACCAGTCCTGACTGACTCCTGTTCATTAGTTTCTCATATGTACTATTAAATTTTATCTCTCACTGGAAGGGGTACTTCAAGCTCGAATGCCGTTTCTCTTAAATTGTGGTCATTGTTTTCTTGGGCACAGTGCTTGCATGTGTATCAGTTTTTAGGTTTAGAACATATGCTTTTAGTTTTCATCAAGTGCCTTGCTCTTAGGAAGGATTAGCTTTCATCGTGCTTCATACCTAAATGTTGTCAGCGGGCTTCCATTTACTTGCTCAAATTGCTGATTGGTTGTTTGACTATTAAGAAGTCATCTTCACCAAGCATTTTTTCTGTCATTGCAGATTAATGATAAAAGGGTCTCTACTATACGTGATGGGCCACTAGAAAATTCTCATGCTGCTAACTATAGAAAAGCATTGAAAAATTTTCCACTTATAGTGCACCGAAAAAAATGGGCAAAGATAGAAAGCAAAAACCTTGGGATGGGAATTAGACAACAATTCCAAGAAATGGTGCTTCACCTATCGGTGGATCAATTCAGGTATGATCAGATTTGTTTCTTGTTGAAATAGTTTGTGCATAAGTTGGCTTTTAGCTTTTGAGCATTTTCTTTAATAATCAGTGGCTTTATTTGAAGGACATTGCATATCTAACAAAAATAATAAGGCTTCAAATAGTTGATTACCAATTAATTAAATGATTGTATGATACAATGATCTTATTTAAATTTTATAGTGGATTTTCATTATGTCTACATATGCATTTGTGAGTACGAGTGTAAAATTTGTTCAACTTTGTGAATTCATGCATGTAGATTTTGTCATGGGTTGGAAGAGTTATTGTTTCTTTTTTTCTCCAGAAAAGATGAAGTTTCTATGAATCAAGAAACTAGAGAACATTTTTTGTCGCAATTTGTGATCTCAATATCTGATCTACAGTAACAGATAAACGTAGTATTCAGAACAAAAATCTTTCATTTGTCAAATTTAACTCATGGATATCAGTATGTGATACTGTTGCTGGAATTCAGTGGTACTTAGCGTTGAGGGTTATTACTTATTATAGGCTAAGCGCAAATCTCAACTGCAGATGTGTGCCTCTAAGAAAGCTTGTAGTAATGGTCTGATTAGACATTAAGACCGATAGAATACACAGAAATTGATTGAAGTGTTTATACTATGAAATGAAATGTCACATACATGTTAAGAAGCTTAAACTGATAGAAATTGATGCCTTTGACATGCAGTTTGCAAATTTTAATTTGTTGTGTTTGTTCTCTTTTAAGCCTTTGAGGCTCCTGGAGTTATGCCTGTTGTATTTCTTCTTTTCAAGACTGCAAGTTCCATTTTAATTTTCAAATTTCCTGTTCTAACACATTTTAACTTGAAGTGGTTCTGAAGGTTATTTTGGAGATCACAGTAATTTGGATAGCCTTCTTGCTTCAATCAGAGATCTGGAAATCACCCCGGAGTTGATGAGAGAGTTTCTTCCAAAGGTTAACTGGGATCAATTGGCTTCCTTGTATGTAACTGGTCGTTCTGGTGCAGAATGTGCAGCAAGGTTAGCATTTTGTGTGAGATCAGATCTTCTTTCACGATAATAACAAATATAGTAAATGCTAGCAAAATATCTCAAGAATCTTGTACACATGAAAAAGTTGTTTTGACCTTAATCTGTATAATTGATGTTTTCAGCCATATTCCAAAACAAGAAAAAGGATTTGGAGATTCTGGGAATTCTTTTAAAAACCCCATGCCATTTTATCATAACATTTTCATGCATAATCGTCTCACATATTTCCTTTATGGGTTGGGTTGGTAAGCCCTTTGAAAATGTCTTCTACTCCATGGAATTAATTGATTAATTTTATGTTCTTAAATTCTTAGCTGTAAGGATTCATTCACCTCATTTGTTTTTGAAGACATTTCTTTGCATATCAACAAGCCTCGAAGAGCAGGCTGATAATTGATTCTATTTATTTTGAATTATTGCATTGCAACCAATCCTGCATAGTTTTCATCAGGTGTTAGGCTCTATTTCTCGTGCTTCACTGTGACTTTTTTTGGCAATAATACCTGACATTATCATGCTGTTAAATACATTGTAAGGGTTTAAAAGAGTTTTAGATGGCTTCCGTTTTGAATTGTTTTTTAATGCCTTGATCATCTTTGCTTTTGTTGCAAGTTTAATAAAATATTTCATGAAGTTTTGTTTAGCTATTTGAAGCGTAGTCCACCCAGGAAATACCCCCTGTTTTATCCAATCTTTTAAGTTGGATCCAATCACATAGTGTAAAGAATTGTATCTAACATTTTGGTGAACAGAAGTTACCTATTACTATCCCTGGCCAAAGAGTCTTGATATAAGTCACATGCTGAGAAGCACAAATACCTCAAAATATTTTGTACTAAATCTATCTAGACATACTTAACACTATAAATAGTATATATGAGTTATTAAGTATATTTAGATTATTCTAAAGATTATCCAAATCACTGAATTTATAAGTTGCCAATCCCTAGATGTTGATACGATCCTTCCTTTTAGTTTAGTAGTATGGTTCATTAAGCTCCTTTCTTTTATTAATGGATTTGATTTTTATATAATGGAGTCCTGAGAGTTGAATTCTTTCTTGTTTGATTTGCCTTCTCAGTTTAGTAATATGGGCTCATTAAGCTCCCTTCTTTTATTAATGGAATCGATATTCATATAATGGAGTCCTGAGAGTTGAATTCTTGTTTGATTTGCCGCAGGGCTCTTTCTGTTGATGTCTTCATTATTGATTTCCCACCAAGTACATTTACCATATTTTAACTACTCACTTATTGTCTTCTTATTGATGTAATGTTCATCCTGCAGGTGGTTGAATTTTGAAGATCCATTAATTGATTCAAGTCCATGGGAAGCTCGAGATGATAAAAATCTTTTGTTAGTTGTCCAGGAAAGAGGAATCAGTAATTGGTTTGATATTGCAGCATCATTGGAGAAAAAGAGGACGCCGTTTGGATGCTTGTTACGTTTCCAACGGAGTTTAAATGCTCGCATACTAAAGAAGGAGTGGACCAAGGATGAGGATGCACAACTTAATGCTGCCGTAAAAGTTTATGGCTATAATTGGCAGGATGTAGCTTCCTGTTTGGAAGGAAGAACCGGTGCACAATGTTCTAATAGGTCAGTCTTTATGGTCAGAAGTGAATTTATGTGGAGGTTTAGTGAAGCTTTTTGGCTTATTGTGTATAGAGTTTGTACTTCAGATTTTGATGACATTGATTGTTTTTTGTGTCATATGTCTTTCTTGTCATAACTAGTGAGATGTTTTTCCTTCAAAAGGAAAGAAGGGTTGCTCAACTCAAGTAACTTTGGCTATTTATGCCATGAGTTTCTGAATCTCTTATTGCTCATTTTGAGCATCTGTTTTGTATTTGAAAGAGGATAGTTCTCAGAGCAACAGGGTGACTGTTGTGTTTTATAGTTGTTCTTTAAGTATATAAAAGGCAATATGATTCACTTCCTTCCTTCTGCAATTTCTGAAATATCTTTGGAGTAAATTCTGATGCTAATTTGAATTAAGATGTGTTCCCTCATGACCATTTTTGTTCTGAGATCCTTCAAAATTGACAAATATATTTGGTCAAAAAGACTAGTTATATCACAATATTCCAAAATACACAGGTGGAGGAAATCTCTAAACCCATATAGGCAAAGGAAAGGGACGTGGACTTTAGATGAAGACAAATGCCTGAAAGTAGCTGTGAAATTTTTTGGTCCAAAGAATTGGAATAAAATTGCTCAATTTGTGCCAGGCCGAACACAAGTACAATGTAGAGAGAGGTATTTGTGTAGAACTATAACACTGTCAATACATCTTTTCTTATGTGATGATTATGTAACTGACTTCACGTCAACAGGTGGTTTAATGCTTTGGATCCTTCTTTGAATACGGGTGAATGGTCCGAAGAAGAGGATTTAAGATTGAAGGCAATAATTGAAGAATGTGGATATGGCTGGGCTGAGATCGCTAAACATTTCCCAGGCCGAACCGACAGTTGTTGTCGTAGGTATTACAATTTGGAATTTTATGATTTCTATGCTTCCATGATGTATATATGTCTTTTTATCGCAATTTTTGATGGATCAAGGTTTGGTTGCATCTGTATACACCAGGAGATGGCGCTTGTTAGCTCCACATGAAGTGCCAAAAATGCAAGAAGCTTATAGAACAAAAAAGGCTGCTTTTATTGGCAACTTTGTAGATCGAGAGTTGGAGCGGCCAGCACTCAGTGCTGATGATTTTCTTTCATTACCAGCCATAGGACCAGCATCAGAACCTGAGAATCTGAAACCTGGGAAGCATAAACAGAAATCAAGGTATATTGACTTATAATTTTTGCAGTTGTTTATCAGCGCTCTATAATAGATTTCTAGCAATTCATTTGTACATAGGAGATTCAAAATCTGGAGAAGAAACAAAAACTTTGTGGTCATTTCTTTGTTGTTTCCAAAGCTTATTCTATCTTCGTTTATAAGTGTGAACTTCTGCAACTTTTCTTATTTAGGGAGAGGAGTGCTTGTTATGTATG
This sequence comes from Erythroxylum foetidum, assembly GCA_026546835.1. Taxonomy (NCBI): domain Eukaryota; kingdom Viridiplantae; phylum Streptophyta; class Magnoliopsida; order Malpighiales; family Erythroxylaceae; genus Erythroxylum; species Erythroxylum foetidum. Next base: position 25,143,356 of record JANZLF010000006.1, on the reverse strand, counting down.
GAGGTCCATATCTTAAAACATTATTTCAATAGGTTATGGATAATTTTTGTATATAAATCACTCTTTTATCTTTTGTCCCTTTCCAATGTGGGATTAATAAACATTTTTTACCCTTCCCTTCCAGGCCAGATAATCTTTTCCTCTCTCACTTTTTGAAGCCATTCAACACGTTAATTAAATTTTTACAATTGAGTTTCTTTACTCAACAATCCATTCTCTCTTGTGGTATATTTCTAATTGAACTCTTTGTTTGACAACAATCGAAATTATTGTTAAGCTTCTTCTTCAACAAGTATCTTTTTTGAGATATTAGGCTTCTTCAACACAATCTAATTTCATGTGAAAATTTGTAACTTTTCTTATTTGGAAAGAGGAGTGGTCTATGTATATGGAGGTCCATAGCTTAACCCAAAACAGGCATTAGGTTATGGATCATTTTTTTTACTCTTTATCTTTTGTCCTTTTTTGATTTGTTATTTATTAATTAAACCTTTTTAACAATAACATTGTCGTTCTGGGAATATATACATTCTTAGGGTTTGTGCCTTATGATTCTTCTTACTTTTGAACTTGCTTTGTCAAATTCCACAGAGCCCCAAACAAGAGTACGGCCAAAAGAACTAGGAAACGGGTATTTGGTTCACTTGAAGAAGCTGTAGGAATCAACAATGGTTCTGCGTTTGAGAAATTAGATGGGAGTAATATTCCTGAGCCAGTGGCAACAGGAAATTGTGTAGAGGATAATACAAGAAAGAGGAAAAAGGTTCCCATCTTGTCATCGAAGAGAAATAAGTGCATGAGAACTAATGGGAACTGTAAGAGTCTTCTTTTGCAACCCCCGGAAAGACTGGAATTGGATGTAACAAATAATGATGGTTCACTGAGTTTAGTCAGGAACGATACCCCTGAAACTGTGAGTGAATCTCCCGATCAATGTATTGGTAGAAAGCATAAATCATGTCAGGAAGTGCATAAATCATGTCAGGAAGTGCATAACAACCCATCTGGAACTATTTGTGACAATTCCGAACTTGTTCATGATAATGTTGATTCAAGTTTATTAGCAATAACAAGTGGTGATGCAAGAGACATTCTTTGTCATCCCAATGCGTCCAGCAAAAAGAAGACATCTAAGATGCGCATAATAAAGGAGATGTTTTTGGAAAGGATAAATGCTGAAATGATCGAGAATTCTCCTGATGGAATTGCTTTGAAAAGGCAAAGCAAGGAGGACAAGAAGTATTCCAGAGGGGAAAGAAGACATATACCATCAGAATAGAAATCGACTCCACGTGGTAGTGCATCAAGTAAGCAAATCAAGTTTCTCAAGAATTATGACAGAAGGGAACCTAGAACCTTCCGGTAAAGACAGATTAATTTATTGCATTTGTTCCCAGTTTGCAATCCAGGAGCAAAAAATTCTGTTGAAAACAGAGTAAGATGATTCTGCAGCCCCTGGTTTCGATGTAAAGTGAAAAGAAGTGATGACGTTGGCCAAATATTGATTAGACTTGCTCTCCATATAGCATCTAAATGGGATTTGCAGTCTAATGTTGAAGCATACTTATAATGATGGAATGAAGTGACAGGTTTCACCACTGAGATCTAACAATGTATGGACGGCAGCTGCCTCTGAGTAACAAAGATTAGAAGTTAGCGTTGATGGGCAAGTTGATCTTAAATGGTGAATGAGTAAATTTTTGTTATATTATCAGTATTAGAATCACTCCTCCGTATATGACACTGATTCTTACACTGACAGGTACACATTTTGATTTTGTAAGACAGGAGTCAAGTTAATCATATTGCTCGCAAAAGTATCATCGGTGGCAAATTGAGCCAGGGGGACATGACTGGGTGAATGAAGCAAATATGCCTATTTAACATCTCTTAAAGGGATTTGGTAATTTGACTCATTGACACATACAGCAGAAGGTATCTATGAGTTGACAAAAGGCATACATTCTCGTTTTTGCCAACAGTATTAAACAAACCTATGTATGACATTGATTCAGAACGTGTTTATGAAGCAGATGATGAACTCGGGGGGATGATTCTATTACTTTCGTCACCGCACGAGGAAGCTGAGACCTTGGGTGTGTGATTAGTGTTACAATCGAGAGGAAGTGGATATAAAACTTGGCTGCAAGATGTGAACTTGTAACCTTGCGTAGATTGTTGGCATAGTTATTGCTTAAGCAATTTTTTTTGTTTTTTGTTTTGAAAAGTCGCAACGCTTAAGCAGAATATGTTAGCTGCTGTAAAATCCTCTCTAAAAAAGAAACAACTTTGTACGCCTTTACTGAAAAAAGGGGATAATTTTAAATAGGGATCTCTATTTCTCATTATAAAAACTCAATTATTTATGTGTTGTTCATTGTTTGTTTTTGGTAAAAAACGTGAAAATTGTCTTTAATGTTTCTTTGTGAAGGAGTTTTTGTATTGTTCCCTGGATTAAGAAACAAGTAGTTAATTATTTCACTCTTGTTTTATGCCAGTGGGTTATGAATACTCAAATTTGATGATAGGTGTAGGAGCTAGTGTATAGATTACTGTACTGTAATGGCTGGGAAATGGTAGGATAATCTATAGTAGCATATCAGAGTATTTAAAATATCGGTCTAGTATTGGACCGAATTATAAAATTTGAAAATTATAGGACCAAGTTGAACAAAAAATACTAGCAGATGCCCCTCCTTTCCCTTCTTTTTTACTCTCTCCCAGCGCTCAACCTCGGTTCTCTCTCACAAGCACAGGTTACAGCATAAATCCATCGCCATTATGGTGTCTGCCACGCCAAGTCACCGCTCCGACTGTTGCCAGTTCGTCAAGATTTGTTCTCCATTGCCAGCTCACGCTCCAAGCCTCCAAGTCTGTCGTCGTCTTTAGCTCCTGACAGGTCGTCTTAAGCTCCAGCCTCGTTGCCTCCAGCTCCAAGCTCCATCGCTATAAAATATTTTCCATAGAAAAATTTCAATAATTGCTCATATATGTAAATTCCATATAACTGTCCCTCTTCTTATAAATGTTGGAGTAATTGACAATATTTAGGCCATGTTTGATTAAAAGTTTATTAATGAAATGTAATGGAATATAATATTGAGAAAGATTTATAATAGAATGGAATGTACATTTTTTCTTAAATAGTAAAAATGTAAACTTTTGATTTGGCTGGTTTATGATGAAATGTAAAATGATAAATAATTTTTCACTATATTACATTACAAACTCTTCTTCTAAATAATATTTCAGTATATTATATTATGAACTCTTCCTTTTATTCCAAACAACATTATTTATATTTTATTCTATTATAAATTATTATATTCCACTAAAAACCTTATGTCTAACCTAACATAGCCTTATAATTCTATATTTGATGGTATAGTTCCTTGACAAGCATATAAGAACACAAACTTATTAATTAATTAGGTTCATTAATGCTCTTATATTTTGTTTGGAAAAGTAAAATCTAAAGTTTTTTTTTTTTGTAGCAAATTCGTCGAATACTTCACCAACTATATTGATACAACCAGCCTTCGTAATGAAATTCTATGTCTTACACATCAACTTGACAAGCTACACATGTCAAGTGGTTCAATTACAACGCAACAAGCTTAAAAGCTTAAATAAACAATGCAAGCTTGTCATTTATCTTAATTAAAAGTAACTTGCAAAAATTCTCTAGCCTCACAATTCAAACCTCCTCTTACATGTGTTCGTTTTATCATTTTACACACTCTATTGCTTCTTACTGTTCTGAAAGCCCTAATTTGCTACCACAAGCTGACTCCATTATTTTTCTAAATTTTTATCATAAAGCCAGTTTAAAATCCGATCAAATAGGCCCAATAGTCATCCCTCATCTACAGCAATTTTGTTGATGATAATTCCAGGGGAAGCCAATTGATGAATCAAAAGGTGGCTTTAAGGCATAAAAGATGGAGGGAAGCACCAAAGATTAAATATACTGGTTCGGCCTACTTGCACCCAAAATTTGATGGAAAGTTTCCACCTGCGTAAACAAAAAACATGGGAGAAAGCGTTTGATAAAAGGATTTTCACATAAAAACCTTCTTATTCCGCAACACGAGCTGCCGAGCTCAATGTTGATCACTCAAAAGAATCAAATCGATTCCCAGTAAAATTTTCATATCGACCATGATTGATAAATCTATAATAGGCCTTCAGTATGTTGCCAACATGCATTAAAACAAACCAAAAAAAACAAAGGAGACAATGCAATGCTAATTATAACAATCGAATTTGGATGTTTATCAATATATCCAAAACCAAAGCATCTAAATATGTCCGTCCACAGAAAAAAAAGAAGTAGGCCTCAAAAGCCAAATCTTACATCCAAAATCAAAAGACCCAACAATTCCAGAAAGTCTTGATTTTACATCTCACAATACTATAAAAAACAGCATCTGTTTTGCTAATTGGGAAAAGAAAGAAGCAATTGCCAACTGCTCAGGGATCCTTAGTAGCGACCAATACCCCAGACTCTAATTACACCATCTGTATAACCACTAAACAAGGTGCTTCCGTCCGCGCTCCAGTTCAAGCTCGTGCAGTAGATGTTCTGTAAACAATAGCAAGTCAACACAACATCCGACGCTATCTTCTGATTTGCAAAATACAAACCTTAAACAACACTCAAGGATTTCCATCGTCATCCATAGTCCAACTTGGAAGTACACCAATGAGGATAGTAATAGAAAACAAAATGATTCAATATAACCCTATCACAAATAAATTGTAATTTGAGATGCACCCTAAAACAGGGGATAGAAAACGTGCATAATTTGAATCCAACTAGCAACTTTACTAACAGAAGAGCTCATTATTCTCCAATTTAACAGCAAAAAGGCCATTCGATGGCAAGCTAAAAACAAATTAAGTGCCAGCAACCATTCAACACAAGAAAAGAAAGAACAATATACAACAAATCAAGCATTTGGTCGCAAACAAAATAAGGTTAACCTAAAAAGAATTCTGCATAGGACATCCGCAAATGGACATGATCAGAAGTAACAAGGTAAATACTAAAGCTGTTAAATTTATGAAAATACAACACTTTTAAAGTCAAATAACAATACCTTCATCTTAGCACCGGTGGTAGCAGCAGTACCCTCGGATTTCTCAGCCTCAGCCTTAAGATCAACCTTCAAGTCCTCCACAATGCTCTTGCTCTCAAGATCCCATATCTTTATACTTTGCTCTGTAGCAGCACAGAGCCAATACCTATTGGGACTAAAACAAAGAGCGTGAATCACAGCTCCAGCATCCAAACTATAGAGCTTCTTCCCTTCAGCCAAATCCCAGAGCAGAATCACCCCGTCTTTGCCTCCACTGGCGCAAAGCGAACCATCCGGCGACACGGCCACCGTGTTCACATAGCCACCGTGGCCCGTCAAGGTGAACCGGAGCTTGCAATTGGTCAAGTTCCAAACTTTGACGGTCCGATCCCAAGATGCGGAGACAATGGTGGGTTGAAGAGTGTTGGGGCTGAAACGGACACAACTGACCCAGTCGGAGTGAGCGTCGCCATCCTGGATGGTGTACTTGCACTCGCCTAGAGTGTTCCAGAGCTTGATGGTGCGGTCCCGGGAGGCGGAGACGATTTGACGATTGTCGATGGAGAACGCAACGGATAGGACGTCCTTGGAGTGGCCGACAAAGCGGCGGGCGGACACGCCGGTGGCAAGGTCCCAGAGGCGGAGCTCGCCGTCCCAGGCGCCAGAGAGAGCGAACTGGCCGTCGGAGGAGAGGACGACCTCCTGGACGAAGTGGGAGTGGCCGGTGAGGCGGCGACGGGGGACACCGAAGGTCTTGTCCTCCTTGGTGAGTTGCCAGAGGATGATGGACTTGTCGCGGGAGGAGCTGACGATCATATCGGAGTTATCAATTGGGGTGGCTATGGCTGTGACCTGATCGGTGTGGGCCCTCATGGTGCCCCTGAGTACAAGTCCCTCTGCCATTGTAAGAGGAGGACTAGCAGTTTTGATTGAGAGAGAGAGAGGGGGAAGGTAATGCGTAAAATTTTGGTTTATATATAGTAAGACCTGAACTAGGGTTTTGGAAGGTTGGGCCTTTTATTGAAGAAAATAGAAATCGTGTAGAGTGTTATGCTATACAGCCCTGTTTCCAGCTCCTCGGCGTTTTTATCTTTGCTTTGGGTTATAAACCACAAACTATAACATCAAATTAGAAGACCATGTTAAGTTATTATAAACTGTAAACAGAGGAGGAGACCTAGAATGAGAATCGTGGATGTCTTACTGTAGTCTTAGCCCAAATGAAATGATAATAAAAATCCTAATATCATGTAATAGTAATTATCATTTACCAGTCAATCTACAGTCGTTGATTTTCACTCCTCCTTCCTAGTCACCCTCCTCCTCCTCCTCCTCCTCCTCCTCCTCCTTAACTCTGCCTCGCGTCTACTTCAACTACAAGAGATATATGCAGCATATGCATATCAATCAACGTTAGATTAGTTTAAGAAGAGTTTAATCAGCTTTCCTTGTTTTGGGTTGCCCTTTGTTCCCTATTTTCCCATCCCTTGGTGATTTCTCTCTGTAAATCCAAGACTTCAACCCACGTTCTCCACTACTACCCCAATGCTTTCCCTTTTCTTTACGGGGCTTAGGTTGTTCCCTCAACATTGAAAATGCTTTATCTAAGGTTTGTGTTACTTTAGCTTCTTTCATTCTTCTTTTCATGTCTTCCATTTTCCCAGTTTTTGTTATGCCTTTCACTGTCGTTTCTCCACATGGGTTATGGTTGTTATGCCGTTGTCTGGAAGATTTCCTTTTTCTTGTCTGTTGCGTTTCCTTCTGCATACTTGATTGTTAATGGAAATAGCTACCTATTGCTTGTTCACTCCTAGTTCCTTTGCATTTGTGCTAGTAGTTACAATGTTTGCCCATTGTGCATTTTGCACATTATATAATTGTCTTTCACTTGTATACTTTTGACCTACGTAGCCATTTTTGGAGAAGACATAGGAGGAAGATTCTTATATCAGCAGGCTTTTTAGGAGGTGGGTATTTACTGTACAACGCGTACAATGCACACACAAGAAGCCTCGCTGATCTGGAGAGAAACCTTGCTCGTCAACGAGAACATGAAGACCTCATTAAGGCCCAGTTGAGTGACTTCTTATTGCATTTCTTTTATGGGTGAAGGGCTTCTTTGTTTTCTTATTCTTATGTGTTTTTTTTATTTATTTTGAAATTTGATAGAATGCAAACGCATTTCGAGAACATTCAAAGAATAGCAGATACAACAACTTTGCCTCATGTGATTCAATATTTGAGTGACCGGATAGCAGAAGACTTGGACCTTTCAGACGTCACTGAGAAGCTAAGGAAAGGGAAGCTTCAGCCTAGTACTATGACACCTTTACATAAAGCTGAGCTTTGGGATAAACTCAAAATCTTAAGTAAGCAGCGCTGCAAGTTGCTATTTTCCTATCATTTTACTGTATTTCTATAGGTTGTAGGATGTTATGGATACCATCGTGTTCTTCAGGTTTCACAAGAATGGTGGTGTCGCTGTGGGCAACAACAGTTCTTACCTTATACATAAGAGTTCAAGTTAATGTTCTGGGTAGACATTTGTATGTTGATACTGCACGTTCTCTTGAAACATCTCCTGTCACTGTAAGTGCCATTATCTTTTATTGTTTTCCCAGCAAATTGTCTGAAATTTTGTTTTCACGTCCATTTATACTAAAATTGGCTACATTTCTATCTGATTAACCCAATATATTGATAGTAGTACGAAAGAATAACTTAGAAACTGAAGGCATGCAGTTCTGTCCGGGTTGCATGGAGTAGTTTTCTTTAGTTTAAAATGGTTGTAATTATGAGATGTTTCGAAATATGGTAGCCTTAATGTAGAGTTGACAATAGTTCAAGCTGGAGGATTGATGATCCAAAAGGATGCTTGGAACTTGATGGAGCACTTGGAAATAATTTGACGATGATCAGAACCATTCCTACTTCTGATTACTTGTGGAGTGATATGTCAATTACCAGATGAATGAAGTATACAAGTTGTTCTTGACTTTATTATTAAGTATTTGGAATGATGGTCGAGAAAGAATTGAGAAGAGATTTTATGTGTACTTTAAGAGGTGAGGCTGCATATGGATTTTGATTAAGGTGTGGCACAAGTTGAAAGTTAAGAAGGATGTGGTATGCATCTGTTTTTGGTGATGGTCATATGTGTGCTGGATGGCAGTAGTTATACAGGGTTCTCTGATTGCTTATGCTATCCGGATGATTGTGTATCCAAATCAGTGCTACAATTTACTGTTTAAGTTAAATTCAATGTGCCATTTTTGGTTTTTTAGTATTTAAATTGTGAAGATTTGACATATGATTGCATTTACTGATACTGATGGAAGGAGTTTAGTTGTGAACAAATCAAACCCCTTTAACTACAATCTGTGCCTTCTTCTGACCTCTAGAAATATTAATTGGGATGACCATGTCATGGCTTGCCTAGGTCAATAATTGCTGCTAATTACTTCCCATTCTTAAGAACATCGTGGACATATTTTGTGATCTACATTAGTTACAATTAGAGGAGAAACAAGCTAAGTATCAATTCCATGGACAGCTTGCATAGGCTATAAGGCTGCTAGGGTGAAATGCGTTGGAGGACAGTTATATGGAAGTTTATTTTTAGAAGACCTGAACTCATGCAAAATTGCGAAAAGGGAAAAAAAGAATTAGAGGATTGGAAGAGTTAGAAAACTATCATCATACAGTTTGCTTTAATTCCATAATGGATCAAGGTGGGGTGTGGTTCAAGCTGGTAACAACAATTCATATATGATGGACTATTAAGAGTAGCATCTGCTAGCTATAATCATGCTGGTTTACCTCACAGTTTTCGATATGAATTGTGTCTCTTTCTTTTTCCTTTCAGATTGTATTCATGATTTTATATCCTGTGGTTTGCTAATACTTTAAGCAAATCATGAATTAATTTGGCATCGCAGATTCTAGTTCGCTTGCCTCCTCTGATCAACGATTGACATCGATTTCTAGACCCTTAAATATTCCATGATAATTCCTTTTTTTCCTTTTAAAACTGGAACTTCTTAGGTTTTGTTGTCATCCAAATTCTAATAGCCAGAGTCTCATGCTACACTTATTCCCTTACCTTACCTGTTCACTTTTAGATTATGCCTAAATGATTTTGCTGTTTGGTATGGAAAATATTTGCCGAAATGGATGTCCAAATTTGGCATCACTCTCACTTGTATACTATAGAGTACTTTTTATTTTAGGATGCGCATCATTCCCACTCAGTCACATGCTACAATTGTTTTCATTCTATCGAAACTGAAGTTGGTTATAGCATGCATTCATGTCTGTAGATTATTGCTCTTAAAATATGTATCTGCAGCATCTTTTTTCATGACATTGGAAAACAGTAGACATAGAAGTTGTCATTCGTTTGTAGTCTACCATCAATTAATACAGTACTAAACAGAATAAGTTGCTCCCTAGTACATGAAATGAGCATGAACAAATTTTCATTGTTTGCATGGACTCTAACAAGCACAAGGAACTACTTTTTCTCCCAGGACCTTGGATATGGAACATAAGTTGTCAATATTGTAATACAACCACTTTTTATATTGGCTTAATGAACTAAACCCCATTCATTGCATATTGTCATTTGCAATTCACTCTTGGTAACAGTTAGTTGTATGAAGTGTAGAAATGGATGTCAGTATGTGTTTGTAATCTTCTTGTTTCTTAGCTTGCTTCTGCTGATTGACCAATCATTGTTCTGCAACCAATTACTTGTTCCTCATATTTTACAAGAGATGCTTCTATATTACAGGAAGATCTTGACCTCATTGACAGAAATGACGAACAAAAATTTCTGGCCAGTGCAGATTTTCTCGCCAGTGATGGCTTGCCAATTTTAATTTCTAATATGCAGGCAGCAGTAACTGAATGCCTCAAGGGGTAATTTTCTTCTGTTACAAAAATCCGGGCATTCATAATAAGCATCTCATACTCTATTTAATAGTCGAGTTACTGGAATTTAAATAACTACACAAGCAATAACTATATACAAGATGGAGATTCGGTTCATGAGATGTATATACTTATAGTTATTTTACATAAGATAGTCTGTCAGGATTCTCCTCACACTCATTGATTATGTCACTAAGGTTAACTCCATAGCCTCTTAACAATTCCTGATTAAGAAGACTAATCATGAAAGGTTTCTTTACTGTGCTTACACTAATCTGTCTAGCACCTTTTGCTGATTGTTTGAGACTAGAGAGTAAATCTTGAAGGTTTTACTTGCTGTTTTTTTTTTTTGGTTAATCTGTTTAGGAAACAGCTTGGAGATCTCTTCAATACCAAAATGCTTTGTGAAACAGTCACGCAGATACTGCATGTGTTTATGAGCACAGGAAGTCCCCACCAGTGGGTGGACTGTGTGATGCCTAAAGATGGCAAGAAACAAGCTACAGCCTCAGGTAGTGATGCTATTCTCTTGGGAACTACAAAGTTTGATCAGCTTATGATTGAAGTGCGGTCTGTATTGTTGAGGTATGCTTGTCTTATTGGCTTTGGCAAAAAGAGCTGTGCTTATTATGTTTGAGTTGCAACAATTAATAAGTTGTCTAGTTGGCCTTTAATCAAGAGGGTAAAATGCCTGTAGTATGCTGCCAGAGGCATGATCGCTGTATGTCAAGGTTTATTCATACATCACGGCTGTTTCTTCCATTGGATTGTGCATAGAACTGCTTGTAATTGAGAACACTGTATTCTTTAGGTAAACGCATGGTGATCATCGGAGGGTAGATGCATAACTGGAATAAGCATTAGTCTTTTGTCAATCTCTCTGCAGTCTTCTTTTCTACTGGATGCACAAAAGATTCATGCTTACTGGTCTAGGCATAAGAAAGTGGGAAAAGCCTTGCTAGTATCCCTGTAAATGAAATGTTAACAGCACTTAGGTCTCAGCATCAACTTTAAAAGCTATATATCATTCAAAAGAAATTATGTTGTTTGTTCGAAGTTAAAAATCTTCATCTTCACCTGCAGCTGGGAGTTCAGTAGAATCATGGATACTTGTTTGCAACTAGTGGTGGATGAAATAGGGGCTGAGGTTACTGGGGGCAGTTTGACAAGAGGCATTGTGCTTGCGAGACTGGTGCCAAGAGTTGCACAGATGGGTCCATCATTGTTTGAAGAACCAAGTGAGAACAGGTTTATGAAAATGATCCAGAGTGCAGCAGAAGTAGAACTGTTCTTCACTCTCCTTTATTCAAATATGCCAGCCTCATGGACAAGTAGTAGTGAACATTGAATGTATCTTCATTAACATTTTGGTTTGGTTTGTAAGGCACTAGGTTGGGGGAGAATATGCCAATTTGTTGTAATTCTTTATTAACCATATATGATAGGGGTGATGAAATAAGGAGCTTCATTATTCTTGTTATGCATTTGCCATTTGCTTTACTCCCTCGGAGGATGAGCTTCACTTAGTATCTAGTTAGCTTGACTGGATCTGGGTCTGGGTCTGCCTGGTGTTCGATGTTCTCGACTCTACTAAGCCTTGTATGATCTAATTGTTTAACGTCAGTCAAATAAGGGGTTGACGTGGAGCTTATAGGCTTATAAGCTCTCTAATCCTTTAAGTTAGCTTTTAGGGTTGGGCTCTTTTATAAGACTTGTAACAAATGATATTAAAGTAAGACCACTTCTTTGAGTCTTAGGACAATAGATGGTGACGTCAACATTACAGTTTATGCATAGCCAGCCTGCATGTGTCTGTGTTGGGGTTGTAGTTGAAGTTATCAAAAGTTCATTCAATTAATAAATCCTATTATTTCTGACCATAAATCCTATTATTTAGGACACGTGGGTAGAGTCTGACCATTTCTTTAGTCACTTAGCATGTTATTATGATCGGTAAATTATGGATTGTTTGTTTTTCAATTTATCTCATTGTAAGGCTTATATAAGCCAACTGCTTATTTTGATTGAAAGATCTTATCTTTTCTGAAATGAAGGATCTTATCTTTTCTTAATTGAGTTTACAACAAATTGTATCAAAGCACCATCACGGGGCCTGATTATGGGAGAAAAGAAAGTGCAATTTCTTAAGAAGAGAAAGAATGAGAAGAAAAGGAATTGAAGTATGGCAGCTAAAAATAACTTCGTTCAACCTGCAATTCCTAAGTTTGATGGCCACTATGATCATTGGTCCATGCTTATGGAAAATTTTCTTCGTTCAAAGGAGTATTGGAGTTTGGTGGAGACTGGAATCCCTACCGCAGCAGAAGGAGTGGAGCTCATTGAAACACAACAAAAATCAATTGCAGATCAGAAGCCGAAAGACTTGAAGGTCAAGAATTATTTGTTCCAAGCCATTGATTGAACCATTATGGAAACGATCCTCAACAAAGACATTGCCAAGCATATCTGGGACTGTATGAAGCAGAAGTACCAGGGTTTCACAAGAGTCAAAAAAGCATAGCTCCAAGCTCTTTGGAAGGAGTTTGAGGTTCCATAGATGAGAGAGGGTGAGGGTGAGGGTGTTGATGCATACTTCGCTCGAACACTCATCATAGCAAACAAGATGAAGATTCATGGTGAAAACATGCAGCAAGTGGTGATCATTGAAAAGATCTTGAGATCAATGAGCTCAAGATTCGACTATGTTGTGTGTTCAATTGAAGAGTCTAATAACACAGACACTTTAACCATTGATGAGTTGCAGAGTAGCCTACGATGAACGGGCATGGAGCAAATGAGCAAGCGTTAAAAGTGACCTACGATGATAGAATTGGTGAAAGAGGTGGTAGGATGAATGGGCATGGAGCAGATGAGCAAGCATTAAAAGTGACCTACAATGATAGAATTGGTGGAAGAGGAGGCGGTCAAGGTCGTGGAGCTTTTCGAGGAGGAGGCAGAGGAAGAGGCAGACAAGCATTCAACAAAGCTATAATTGAGTGTTATAAGTGTCATCAATTAGGACACTTTCAATACGAGTGTCCTAAATGGGAGAAGGAAGCAAACTATGTTGAGCTTGAGGAGAAAGAAGAAATGCTATTGATGTCATATGTGGAGCTTAATCAATCAAGGAGAGAAGATGTCTGGTTCCTTGACTCGGGATGCAGAAATCATATGTGTGCAAATAAGGACTGGTTCTCAGATATTGATGAGGAATTCCAGCAATATGTAAAGCTTGGGAATAATTCCAAGATGGCTGTATTGGCAAAAGGTAATATTAGGTTGCAAATTGCTGGAGTTACTCAGGTAATCACTGATGTTTTCTATATACCTGAGTTGAAAAATAACTTATTATTGGACAATTGCAAGAGAGAGGTGTAGCTATTTTGATACAACATGGAGTATGTAAAGTCTATCATCTTGAGAAAGGTCTTATTATGCAAACAACAATGTCTACAAACAGGATGTTCATATTGCTTGCAAGAATTCTACCGAAAGTTCTCACTTGTTTTCAAACAGTTCTTGAAGACAATAATCACCTTTGGCACTGCAAATATGGTCATCTAAGTTTTACGGGTTTAAGAACATTGCAATATAAGTAATGGTGAGAGGGTTACCACAGTTGAAGGCACCATCTCAAATATGCACTTATTGCATGGCAGGAAAGCAACACAAGGATGCAATTCCAAAGAAGAGCTTATGGAGAGCATCACAAAGACTGTAGTTGGTACATGCCGACATCTGTGGACCCATCAAGCCAGTTTCAAATAGTAAGAACAGGTATTTCATAAGCTTTATTAATGATTACAGTAGTAACATATGGATTTTTTTTTGCTGAAAAATCTGAAGCTTTTTCTATGTTCAAGAACTATAAAAACCTTGTTGAGAAAGAGACGGGAGGTTTTATTTGTTGTCTGCCCACAGATAGGGTTAGAGAGTTCATCTCTCATTAATTTAATGTTTTTTGCAAAGCTAATGGTATTAGCACGCAACTCACTGCATCCTATACTCCCCAACAAAATGGAGTAGTTGAGCGCAAGAACAAAACAATCATGAACATGGTTAGAAGTATGTTATTAGAGAATAAAGTTCCAAAGAATTTCTAGCCAGAAGCGGTGAATTGGACAACGCATGTGCTCAATAGAATTCCTACATTGGTAGTGAAAGATATGACTCCTGAAGAGGCTTGGAGTGGTGTCAAACTCAATGTTGATTATTTTCGATTTTTTGGATGCATTGGTCATGTTCATGTGTCAGACAGTAAGAGAAAGAAGCTGGATGATAAGAGTTTTCAATGTGTGCTGCTAGGGATGAGTGAAGAGTCTAAAGCATATATGTTAAGTCAAAATGACGTTACATAAATGATTTTGATGAAGTACAAATAATAATGAAAAACAAACGGAAGAAAAACAGACGAAGAAAAACAGACGGAAGCTAAAATAAAAAGCAGACGGAAGAAAAACAGACGGAAGAAAAGCAGACAAACAAAAGCAGACGAAAGAAAACAGACGGAAGCTAAAATGAAAAGCAGACGAAAGCAAATAGAAAAGCAGACGGAAGCTAAAATGAAAAGCAGACAAAAGAAAGCAGATGAAGAAAAGCAGAGGAAAGAAAGCAGACGAAGAAAAGCAAACGGAAGCTAAATTAAAACGCAGACGGAAGCTAAATTAAAAAGCAGATGGAAGAAAAGCATACAAAAAAAAAGCAGATGAAGAAAAGCATACGGAAGCAAACCACGTCAAATCAAGAATCAGTTTGAGTTAGTTACAGAACTCAACTGAATAACTGTTTCTTGAAAGAAGCAAGAATCAAGAATCAAAAAGTAGTTGAAGACGAAGACT
>JANZLF010000006.1:25097511-25109752 GCA_026546835.1 Erythroxylum foetidum | reverse complement strand
AAAGAAGCTAAGTTAGGTTTTGATTTTTCTTAACCTTCAAGAGGGATTTTGAGAGTGATCAAGAAGGGAAAAAGGAAAAGGAAGGTTAAAGGTTCCATTAGAGCCAAGAAACCCATTGTTTGGTGAAGATTCAAGGTAAGTTTGTGTCTTAATATTTGGATTTTAGAAGGGATTTTGGCTCAAAGAGTTTAGGAAAAGAATGGGTTTAAGTATTCTAGGGTCAATTTTATGAATATATTTCTTTGGGTTGTTCAATTTGAATTTCTTTTGATTTGGAGTTTTTGTCAATGTTGAAGAAAATCGAGTGAGGCAAGAGGAGCAAGAGTAGGCACATCTTGGTGCAAGGTTTTTCAAGCAAGGAAATTAAGGTGGGTGACATTTTTATAATTAAGTCAATAAGTTATTAAATGTTCTTCAAATAAATGGAATTAATTGATTATCCAACTACCTTATAAAAGTGCACTTATTGTTCTTTAAATGCTTGAGGATGTGCCACATGTTTTTTGTATGAAAATTTTGTGAACAAAAAATTGAGTTGATATAAGAATGATTGTTAAATGCTTCATAATTATGGTATATGTTGCCTTCACATGATTTGAGAAAAGATTATTGTGATTGGCATATAATTTTGGTTAAGGAATTGTGAAATGATGAGATGATTGCATATGAATAGTTCATGCTCATAAAAGACAAGTTTTCAAAAATGTGACTATTGGACAAATTGTTTTTAGTTCATGAATTACATGTTATGTGGATTTGGTGTAGTCCATCCAAGAATTGTCACGTGCAAGTTAACCAAGTTAAGGCTTCTCCCGCCTGCCCGCTAGTGGCATGAAGCTCCTTTATGGACTCTTTCAAGTTTACACCTATGCAAAACTATTATGTCGGATTGCGATAGTGCCTCAAGTTTACGACTACACAGGACCATTATATGGAATTGTGTAGTTCGTCCTGTTTATGGATTTACCCAAACAATTATGATGTGTTTATGTGTACATGTGTTGACAAGTTTGATGATTGTTTGATTTGTGTTAGTTGTGAATTTGCTTGACAAGTTAACAATTTTGAGAAATGTATGTTTTATGGATTTCAATGAGGTTTTGCTTTGATCATGAAAGTTTCAAATGGTTTTTGCTTATTACCGTTTATAAAACTGTTAAAACTCACCTCCTTCCATTCCGTCCTATCTTTAGGTGAGGAGCACGAGATCGAGTGATTGAGCATAAAGGCATTACTCCGGAATTGACTTATTTTACATTTTAAGTTAGTTTTTGCAAAACAATGCTTTAGTCGCATTTTGAGCGATTCTAATTTGTGGAAAGTTTTTATTTTGGATTATAATGTAAGTGGCTTGAAATACCCACTAAAGCGTTGTAAAACTCTTATTTTGATGCGAATGAAATACATATGCATTATGTTGTTTACAGCTTTCCAAAGTCTTTATATTGCATTTTTAAGCTTTTCATAGGGGTGAGATTTGTGTTCTGACTTCAGGGAAAATTTTGGAATAATTTAGGATGAATTTTGACCATGTTGTCTTCATGGAAGTTGAAGATGATTTTTCTAGCTTTCCAATAATAAAAAATCTGTAATTTTTGGATATCGGAATGGAAAGTTATGATCATTACAAGTTGTGATACCACATAGGATGTGTGTATGGGACAGTTATGGAGAATGATGTTTAATCATGATTTTGATGAATCAAATGGGTTGAGAATTGAGAGTTTTATGAGATGAACTTGGTGTTTGAATTGATATGAACTGAGTTTGCATTAGAAGAGTTGGATTTGGGAAGTTTATGAGTGAATATGATGTTAGAATGGATGTAGGAAGCATTGGAGGGGCTTTTGAGAGGTTTGGGAAACCCCCATGTCCATTTAACGGACTTTACCTTCTTGGGTCAAAAATGACCCCCAGCATCGCTCATGTCCGTCTCCGTTAAACGGACTTTCTTGGGACAATTTTGGCTCCCAACCCCGACAATGTCCGTTAAATGGACATGGGGGTTTCCCAAACCTCTCAAAAGCAACGGACATTCAAGGGACAACTTCATTGAATTGCAATTTTTGACCTCTTAAATGACTAAATCTCACTTTGTGATCTTCATAAAATTGTATATCTAGAAGTCTAATTTCAAATAGTCCAAGAATGAACTCAATCCGACATTTGTAGCAAAAGTGATGACAATTGTGCCAAGACAGGTGCAAAAATGATTAAGAACATACACATGTTGTATTCTTTTGGCCATAATTTCCTCATCCGACCTCCGAATGTAGTGATTTTTAAAACAATAGCTTCCTAACACATGTATCTATCTCTCCATAAAAATTGGTATCTTTTTTAGTTGATTTGAGAAAGTTTTATGGAGAGAAAGTGAGGGGTCAGTTGGGAGACCATGATTTAGATATGAACATACTTTGGCTTTTCAAACATAACTTCTTCTATAGAGTTCCAATTGAGATAGTTCTTGCTTCAAATTAAACTAGAGATGGTACTTGTTTGGCGGATATGAAAAAAAGAGAATGGGTATGGATTGAAAAATTAAGTTTGATAAGGGGGTATCATTATAGAGGTATTATTTTCATTACTCATTTTTTAGTAATACCCCATTCCCCTCTTAATCTAAAGGAATAGATATCATTGTTATGTAAAAGTATGATTTTTATAATTAATTACACTATAATTAATTAAAATATTATTATTATTTATTTATTAAAATTTAATTAATTAATTAATTAAAATATTGTAATTAATTTAACTACAATATAATTAATTAAAATATAATTCATTCATTTATTAAAATATTGTGATTAATTAATTACAATATAATTGAGAGTTAGGACTTCTGTAGCACCGCACCATCTGCCAAATAAGTTGACGTTTAGAACTTTTCATAAATAGCTATTTTGCAGGTACGTCTCTTTTGCAATATATAAGGCTTCAATTTGTTCCTAATATTTTGAAAGTTTAAGTGGGCTTCTAATGTTTTTCAAATTCAACAAATAATTTACGCTCACTAAAAAAAATTAAAAACCCAATTTGATTTAATGATACTTAAATTGAAAATTGAATTTATTATTTTTCCAATTTAATTTATTATAATATATTAGTTTAGGTTTAAAAATAATAAAATAAATTTAGTTTATTCAAATTTATAAACTTTTAAAATTTTCGAATTGGTAGTTGATAATTTTTCTATTTCTCTACTCGTTGGCAACCCTAATTACACGACTCCCATCAGCATTAAGAAGCGAGCTTAAAGACATTGGTAATTGTTTCCTATCACACGCCATTGTATACATTCTTGACCTAAAGATGCCAAATGATTCGTATAAGTGTTTGATTCTGGTAAGATATGGGTAATCGCACAATGCCAGTTGCACTGCAATAAGCATTTGATACCATCATCAATCACTGAACCATATGGATGGTGTTTTGAGTTATTATATCTTATAATGCTTTTACAATAACGTAACGATGGCCATGATCCTAATTAATTGTTTATCCGGTTTTGGTAGATGACCTTTAGCATTTTTCAGGAGACCTTATATAACACACGAAAGCTTTCACCTACACCTACTACAGGCAGTTTCCGAGCTATTTCTCTAGTGAAAATTTCTCTATTCGTCTCAAATCTCAATCGGAATGTAACAAAGATTGAAATTCTCCGACCATGCTCCTAAGCTGTTAGGCTTTCTGTCTCCATCAACAACCTCCCAAATATCCAGCCAATAGCTATACAGCACTCGACACAAATTTAAGAAACAACAAAGATTGGCGGTAATATTAGCTATTACAGCTCTACGATATAATAGAGCATTGGTACCATCATAATAACATGTTTAATTATGACAGTAAATTTAAACGTTCTAATACCACTTGGATTCAATAAATTATTACTTGCGTGTTACCGAAATTACTTGCCGTCGTTGCGAATTTTACAATCTTTGATGAAAACATTTTCCACAAAACACCTTTAAAGCATTTTCAATAGCTTGAATAAAAAAACATCCGTGGGATCATTTTATAATCATGACAAGGAAATTAAACGAGAACAATCAGGCCTTTAAAAGTTCAATCCATGTTTAGTTGTTTACAGCTCTACCAGAACGTGTACCAAAACAATATTATACACGAGCTAATCAACACTGTGTAATGGTACAGTCAATCTACTGTGCGGCACGTGATCTAACTTTAGTTTCTGATTCTTCTTCACCGGCAGCAGTGGAGTTCGGTTGGATCCCGAAGACCTACGCAACCAGCAAGCATCAGCACAAAAATAGCAAAGTTCAGAATTTGAACCACAAGTAATGCAATTAAAAATGGAAATAGAGGGTGTGAGAAACAGAACTTACCAGGCTGCAGTTACCATCTTTATTATCTATTTCACACACATTAAAAGAGATCAAATATCCATGGAAAAGAAGAGAAAGCAATCGAAAAGAACAAAAACAATGTAATCACTTTATTACAAGGAAGAGATGTAGAGCTCCCTTCAATCCAAACAAGGATCTAACGTTAGGTAATGCAGCTCCTGAGATATGCAAGCCACAAACCTATCCTGTTAGCACCCCTTAAGGATAGGGTTTTGGGATCCATAACCCAGCAGCTAAATCCACCCACCAAGAACCTCTATTGGACTTCAAGGAGCTCCACTCCTTAACCCTATCAAAGCACCAATCATGCACCTCATCTTCTAGCCCCTCTAAGAACCCCAAAACAGTGTTTGAAATGAAAAGATGAAAGAAGACGCAGAGAAAAGGGCTTGGCTTCCTTATCTTAATGAAATTTACTCGTCAACGCTGAGGCAGATCCAATTTCAAACCACCTAACTTCAGTTGTAATCCACAAAACCAACAACATATTATACTAAAAAAAAAAGAGATAAGGAAGAAGGAGAGCATCTATACTTTAGATATCATATAACACATCATCACAAGAACAGCCAATCTTCTAATACCTAGCAAAAGAGGAAAATATGAAGACCAACGTGTTCAAAAGACCCAACGACCGATACTCAACTTATATGACAAGATTAATACTATCAACCCAAATAAGCGCAAAATACCAAGTCTCCCATCACCGAAAAGAAGTCACATAACCCAGATCCAAAGGGCTTGACCTATTACGAAAAAAAAACTCAGGCCACTGAAAGTCTATCTGTGGATAGCTCCTGTTACACCTTTTATAGCCACCAGCTACCCCATATATATAGTTCCAAACCCACTTAGAAACCCTAGTTGTAATCAACCCATCTACCCTAACCCTTATCAAAGCTCGGTAACCCACTAGTGAACTTTCGTAAAAAGTGGAAATTATTTTTAAGGTGGCGTAGGGTTTGGATAAATAATGGTGGGTCGGCAGAGAGTTGAAAAGTCTCTCGGGAACCGGCTCGTTGGTTGGATTCCCTGACGCTGCTATGATCACATGACATGACTTTGTTTTTGCTTTTCCTCTCCACGATATATTAAAAGTCCTCACTCCTCAGTCTGTCGTTGTTTTCACTTGGAAACAGTACTTTCACATCCACATATTGTGCTGGCGAAACATACAATTACACAAGCATTAAAATATGCCATTAAAACTCGGTTCTTCGCTGTAGAATGAGGAAAGAAATCGGTGGCAAGCCCAATTCTGGTCTATTTCCCTGTCAAGCGAGATAACTACTGTTGTGGTGTTACTTTATGTATGATTTGCATCTGTTTATTATTTATATTCGTCTAAAAGCAAACGACATTGGTTGAACTCTATTGCTATATCAGTCGATGGTTTTCCATGGTTGCAAAATAAATTGCACAACCCATTATATTTATGGGATAATGAAAGATCCGTATTCTATTGTGCCCTTTTAAACTTATTTTATGCATCAGTTCACTTAAATATTGCAGTAAATGATGCTCAAATTTAATACTACAACCTCCTAAACATAAATTTTTAAAGATCCTTTACAAATTGTTTAAAATAACTTGAATTAAATTTTTAGAAGTCTTATACTTTGATAATTTTTTAAAGCATACAATTCTGTCAAAATTTTCTATTTCGTAAACAAAATATTGTCAAATTTTACTATTTATCTTTTTGCAACTACCATTTCTATTATTTTGATCAATAAAGTTTGCTCTCATACTTTTGTGTGTTTTGATTTTTTTTCTAACCAGAGATAGTAACTTAATATATACTTATGATGTTTATTCATCAAGACTTAATAAATTTTTCTTTATACATAACGTAAGCCTTAACTGTCTCTATTTTATATTTTTATAAATTTATTCTAGTTTCTGGCTATTTAATTTTACGTAATAATATTCAACTTTTGATCATCTAACAGTATTAATATATTTTGTGATAGAGTTTCTCTTTGAATAGTATTTGTTACCAATTTAACAAATTTTGATAAGACTTCAATTTGAGTGTTGCTAGTTTTTAACTCAATTTTAGTTTTAAAATGTTGGCGTTTATATGTATTTTTTCATGTAAGAAAAGCTTCTTAACAATTCATAAATTGAAATAAAATTTAAATTTAAATATGCAACTAAGCAATGGAAATAAAACACTTGTATTCAAATTTCAAAGCCAACTTATAATATTGTAGAATACTTAAAGATAATCATCCATGCAACACTCAAGAACGTTAATTTGTTTGATGTACTTAGATGACAGATATACACTCAAATTTAAAAGGACCGGAAAAAGGAAGAAGGAGAAGCATGCAAGTAAGTTAATTTTTTACTACTTTATTGTTTATACATATAGGCTCAAAGGTGACATTACTAGTAATTTTTAAGACAATGAAAATTTTTAAGACTTGTATGATTTTATTTTCATTTTTTCACTTTGATTTTGATGTTTAAATTTACTATAAAATTTATTTGTTTTTAATTTTTAGCTTATATTTTTAGTTATGAGATATGCCTTGTAAATAATGAAATTTCATAAGCTAATCGGCATTGGACAACATAAATAGCCATAGTATGGAATGACAATATTACATATTGGCTTACATAAGTGACCAAGAATTGAAGACATTAAGTAAGAAAAGGTTATATAAGTAGTTTACTTCTTCTTGTATCATCTTTCTCATCGTAATAAAAAAATAATATCCCCTTGCTTGTATATACAAGTCATATAATTAGTTGAACTATGTAAATCTTTATATTTTTGTTTCACTTATTTTTTTTCTTATATTGCTTTTGCTTGTACAATCATTGATATAAAAGTAATTAGTATCTCAAAATTAGTATCAGAGCTTAGGTTTTTACTGTTAAGAAATCTCTTTACAAGTTCACTACTAAGAAATTTAAAGGATCCAATGGTTTCAATCTATAAAAGGTGAAGATGAGGTTGGCTCTTGTATAGTAGAGATGTGTAATAGCATTGAAAAGAGACGAAAATTTGTAGGATAATTTAAGGGTGTCAAAGAAGAAAGAGCTTATGTCAAAGGCGTTGAATGCAATACTGCTGAGTTTGGGTGACAAAGTTTAGAGAGATATGATTAATGAAATAACAACTACTTTGTTATGGAAATGACTAGAATGTAAGTACAAGAAGAATCATGTATGAAAAGTTTATATCAAAAGCAATGCTTGTATACTTTAAAGATGACAAAAACTACACTTGTGAAATATTACATTAATAATTTAAATCGAATCATCTTAAATTTATAAGGTATAGAGGTTTAAATTGAGGATGATGATTATTAAGTCATAATCCTTTTGTGTAAATTTATATAAGAAATTTTTTGATGTCGTGTTATGTGATAGATGGACTATTTTTATGAGTAACATAAAAGTTACTTTGCTATCCAAAGAATTGAAGAAAAAAGTCTATGATACATATAAAGGTGAATCAAATGTCGATTTCATTGTTAGCAATGGAAAGAACAAGGAAAGAATACTGAAAATAAGAGTAAGTTGATAGATGCATATTTAATAAAATTATACACCCATATTTGATGTAATTTACTTGCTATTTTATAATTTTTTTATATATTTGGTACTTAATTCTCCCCAAGTACATTTATAGGTCATAATTGTCTTTATAGACCAAAATAAGACAAATTCGAATAAAATTATGACATAAAACAAAGATTTGAAGCAAATTGGAGATACACAACAGTGTATGTGGTCATTTATGTTGCCATATATGGTTGTATAAGTCTATGTCAATGTGTAAAATCACAACTAAGGGTTTTTGGAGCTACACAATCATCTACACGGACGTGTATGTCTCAATTACCCTAGTTTTCATTATAAAAGGATGTGAACAAAGATAAAATGAAGGGAGTTGACTTTCACAGCAGCATTAGATGTGAAACATCTAGAGAGGCAACGATTTTGATTAAGGGACAAGAAAAATGCGAAGAATACAATGAGATATCTAGTAGATAATAACATCAAATATCAACTTATAAGAAGATTCAATAAAAGAAAAAGAGATATTTAGAATTATAATTCCTTTGTTTTCTATTCATTTTTCTTCATGGTTATCTTTAATTTTATCTGCCATTATGAGTAACTAAAAGTGTTTAATTTCTAGGTGTGATGAATCCTAATTTGAGATAACATTATTTTTAGTCTTTTATTTAATGCAATTATATTGATTTATTACTACGATTCAATTATGTGTTTTATGGTTGCTTTATTATATCTAGAATATTATTATATGAATTGATTTTGTATAATTGAAATTGAGAAATCCTTTTGTATGAATATACCTACCATAATTAAAAAGAGTTAATTGCAAACCTAGAGATATGTTAACATAAATCATATGGATTATGGTCAAATCTAATAGCAAAATTCACAAATCGATAAAACAATCCTAAAGATTTTTACTGGAAAGATTTTTGTTAATTAGCTGATAGATTAGTTGTTAGTAATCTTGAAGGAGTTATTAACATAAGATGGAAACTTTCCCAGTCCAATAATCAATAATATGATTGTACGATAAAAGGTTACTAATATTTAAAGATTCTTAGAGGGATTCATCACCTAAACACTACCCTTTGATATATATTTTTCTTCATATTTTACTCATCCTGAAATCATAGTTGGATAATCTTAAATTAGTTTATTTTGTTTATCTAAAAATCCAAAATATAATTCTTAGGCTAGATAATAGAAAAAAAAGTAATTACTAATATCTGTAGTCTTCGTGAAATCAACTTATACTTTTTTATGCTAGTTACAACTACGTCGTACACTTACAGATAATTTAATATTGATATAAAAAATACCAATCAAGTTTTTTGCATCGTCACTAGGGACTATAATATTAGGAAAACCTCAATTTTATTACTTTAGCATTTTTATTTTATTCTGTTTTATTTTAATTAATTTTTGCATTATTTTTATTTTACTTTATTTTATTTTTATTGTATTTGTGACTTATTTGTTTAATTATCTTTTAAACTTCTCTAAATTGACGATGTGCTTATGGATTAGTTTTAGGGATTAAGGTTTAATGGCATAGTCACAACTCATAATGGAATAATGGCGCAATCAGTATTCTCACGAGAGTTATGATATGTCTTCACAATATGTAATGTCACCATATTGGAAAGAGTTGTCTCCTTACATGTTTTTAGAAGCTCAATCGTCCAGGCCATATTGCAACATTTGTGGAAGTAATTATTACAATCATAAATGTCAGGTACTAAACTACATTTGGCTATAAACAAGCATGGATAACTATCCTTTAAGTGCACTATATTAGAATACATATAATTTATAGTGGAGCAAACTTTACGCATATGGATAGAATGATTATGCTCTAACTAAATATGTACAACAAGAGCAACAATATGAAAGTATTACAAATAAACTAATAGGATACCTTACCAAGTGTGTAGCCAGCCAGTGTGTATTTGGGGAGAGATTTTCTTCCCTTGATTATGATACATTTCAAGAAGGTGGCAGGTAACTATTGCTCTGGAAGATAAGATGACCAAATTTGTCTAAGAATCAAACACGAGGCATCAAAGAACAGAGGCTTGTATATATAATATAGTGAATTAGATTAATCAACTTGCAAAGATATTAACTGGTGAATTACAGGGGAGTTTGCTTAGTACCAATGAAGCAGATTCTAAAGATCTTGGAATGACAATCATCCTTAAGAGTGGAAAAGAGCTTCTAGAAGAAGAAGAAGAAGGAAAAAGTATTACAAGTAAAATAATGGAACTCTTTGCCAAGAGTAAAGTTAGCCAACATGAATTTAAAGAAATATTTTTTTAACCTAAATATCTTGAAAATAACACAAAATATTATTTGGGATATTAACATAGTAAAGTGAAGAAGAGGAAAAGGTTAGCTTCATGAATAAAGTGGTATTCCAAAAAAGGATGACGAAGGTAGTAGAGGAAGAAGAAGAAAAGGAAGACTTTATCCGATAAGAAGAAGTAGAGGAGTGGAAAGAGATAATTGAAGGAAAACAAGAGCCATAAACCTTTGTCCAAGAAGAAGAAGAAGAGTGGACAAAGTGGTTGAGGAAGAACGAGTGGAAGACCTAAATAAGGAAACCACATATGAGTCATTGGTAGCCGCCTTAAGTACGACATGTTCTCACTTCCTCAATGACAAACCATTTGTGTCAACCGAAGATTTAGAAAGTTTCGTTATCGCTTATTTTATTAACAATTTGTCATTAAAAAGGATATTAATATAGTTAGTTAGATTTATTAATTTTAGGCATTATGTTCTTATTATTATCTTGCAACATGTGACTTACTTACAGGTTATGAAACTGTTATGTGAAGAAAAGAGTGGAAGCGAGTCATGCATCATAGACCCAGGATGATGATAAACGTGTAGGGTACGTCAAGCTAACGACATTAAACAATCATTGTATAAGAGGCAACTTCATATTAGAATAGGTTTTATTTTATATGTTATTTCTATTTTCATATTGTGTATTTATTTTATTTTATTTTATTATTTTATCCCTTTTCTTTATATTTTGCAAGGATATTAGATTAACATTGGTTAGATAGTCCCAAAATCAAAATTAGAAAGTCGTATTACTCTGTGAAGTACCAACGTAACTTTCTCACTTATTATATGTGCTTATATTGTATACGTTAAGGATAATGTACTATTTTAAATGTGGGGAAGGGGTTAATTATTGGACCCCGTTTCTGAAGTCCAATATTCGAAATCATAAACGCATGGAGGGCTTATTTCTCATAAATTGCCAAACGTATTTGGGGAACTTCCAATTGAAATTTTAGTCCAACTTCTTCAGAACATTTGTTCCCCATTGAATTACGTTTCTAACGACACCAAAAATACTCAATTTGGTTCAGAAATGAAGAAGTTATGGCCAAAACACTATTGGGCTAACATTAAACCAAGACTAAATACTACACCCGAATTTTCTCCAGAAATTTGAAAGTCTTAGGGCCCAAATTGAAATTCAATACCTTCATATAGATTGTAGCTCCATGTCTCTAGTTTAATTTGAAACAAAAATCAACCCAATCAAAGCTCTACAGATCAAGATATCGCTAAAATACTAAAACATGTTCAGAAAGCGGGATCCAACATTCATGGTATCAGAGCAAGAAGATGAATCGGTGTCGTTTAAGGAAATTCCATAGGTTTAAGTTCACGTTAATGATCCGAGGTTGAATTCCGGAAATAGTGCCCAACATTAATAATTTTTTGTTAACTAATATTTTGAATTAGTTAAAGTCTGTTCATAAAAACTATATTTCATTATGGAATGTTGATTTGAATTAGTAAGCAAAAGGATGATAGTTAGAATAAATTTGCTTTTATAAGTCATACTGTTAAGAATCATTGAAATAGTCAAGTTGAATGAAAATTGCATATTATTTACATACATAAGATCATAAATTTTCAGTTCTTTATTTATTTTCATGTGTCTTATTATGCATAGTGAAACAATTCTAGAACTTGATTTTATTATATATGTTAAGATCATATTTTTTAAAATTAGAAACATTGAAGTGATAAAGGCACTGAAATTTTACACTTGTTTAAGCCTTTTTTTTTAATAATTACCTTACCTTATTTTATCCTTTAGGAATAACTAAGTTTGAGCCTTAGCTTTTTTTCACTGATCATAACCTAATTATTAACCTTTATCCTATTTTATTTAAAGTCGTTTTATTGTTTTAAACCCTGAAGGTTATTCACATTACTTGAATGTTTTATCCTTAAAAATTTGAAAGGTACAATATTTCTTTAGTTACGGTACATGATTGAATGCTATATATATA
>JANZLF010000006.1:25016359-25035076 GCA_026546835.1 Erythroxylum foetidum | reverse complement strand
TAGGCTAGATTAGACCATTTTTATTTGGTTCCAATTAAGTGAGACGACCCGAGGTTGCATTCTATACAGCAATCTTGAAATTTATTTTATTTGACCGGTTTCCAAGGATCGATTGTAAGATCGCATCGACGGAGCCGCGATCAGCTACTTTTAACATTATTGATTTATCTCCTTTTGATTTTATAGACGAAGAAATTGATTTGAGGAGAGGGGGAAAGATGGAGATCAAGCATCCCAAGTGGCTCAAACAACACGAAAGGAATGGAACATGTTAGAGAGCTTGGACAACAAGGAGAAACACTTAAACAAGCTCAACAAAGTGTTATTAAGGCAAAAGATCCATCGGAGAATCTTGGAGGACCAATGGTATGATTATGGGCTAAACATGATAAAGAGACACTTAACAATTTGATGATGGATCTATATGGAAAGGAAGAAGCTAAAACACTTAAGGGCACATCAACTAAGTTCATAATGATGATTTAAGGCTTCAAGTAACGAGATGGACTTGATGAAGAAGGCTAACTATATTGTCCAACTAGAAACAACTTTTTTATTACAATTAGGCTATTTTAAGCATCTTTGAGCCATATGGTGTAATATGTTTGGACCAACTTAGATTATGCTTTGGACATCTTAATTAAGTTATTTAAGACTTAAATATATAGGTTCTAGCCTTAGATAAACCCACTTAGCCATTTGATTTGTTTTGGGCCCAAACAACCTAATTTAAGCTTGTTGTTAAGAGTCTATTATTTAGGTTGAAATCCATATCCTATCCTTATGGGATTTGACTTAAGGCATTAGTTTTAGTATATAAACACTCTAAACTCATTTGTAATTAGAATCAATAAACATATTAAGTGTTCCTTGCATTCCTTTACAGAAATCCTTTCTGGTGTTCTTTAAAGACCTGATTTTCATTTAAAAAAAGGGCTTGTGAAGAACAAAAGCCCATTCCTTATCACCCTAATTCCTGTATAATTACGTGGGTGTTATGAAAGTACCTTTTTGAGTCGTTAATTCAATCTTGATTTATAGAGAACAATCTTTGGATTCTAGATCCATGATTTATGCTTCATCCAATCAGAGGTGAAGAGCATATGTTAAGGAAAATCATTTGTATAATGAAGAACCCTTGCCTAAGATGTCAAAGACATTGTACATCTAATTCTATGCAAACGCATATATGATACGCATATGCTATATCTTATAGACCTTACCTTAAAAGCAAATCCTATGCTTTCATATATATATATCTAAACCTAGGCAGAGCTTAATATTCTTAAGGCAAGAATAAGCACAATTTCTATAAAAAGGCATATAATGACATGCAATCTCACTGACATTCTTTTAGACTACAATATCAATTTATGAGCAAATATCAATTTTTTATGAATAACAAATATCATATATATAATTTTTTAGGCTTTCATACTACCTAAAAGGAACAATCAATATCCAAAGGAGAGATCTCCATCATACATAAAAATATAGTACACAAAGTAATTCATGTATGCATTAACATCACTATGACACCAACTCATATCATTCATATAACATGATATGTTATTTTGTGGTAAATAAGGACATATTAATAGATTTTTTGTTCTAAAAAAAGAATAACAAGTACCCTTGAAAATATAGACTAAAAAGAAGGAGACCGATAATTAAAGACAATCTTATTTAGGTACCTAAAACACATTAATTATTCTATAGGTCTATAAGAAAAGGAATATTTATAGGTTATTCCTTAACCAATAAAGCATATAGAGTATTTAATAAGAAGACTATTGTTATTGAAAAATCGATGTGTGCTATTTTTTGATGATTTTAAACCATATTGCCTTAAAAAAAAGTCTTGAAGATGATGATATAAGTCTACATAAGGATTTTGAGAAATTAGTCCTTAAAGAAAATAAGAATGGTCACCAAGACACGCAATAAAGATTAAATTATTAAAACAAGTGAAGGAGATAAAAAGGATGAGAAATCTTCCAATAGATTAGAAGTTTAAGAATAATCATATTCAAAGTCAAATTATAAATAATGTTTATCAAAAGGTAATTACAGCTGTCAATATTTAAACTATTAAAAATTTAATAAATAAAAAATTAATTATAATTGAAACTATCTAAGAATCAATTACCATACATTAGTCACTCTTTTTTAAAATTCAATCAGTCTCATTTTTATTTCAATAACTAAAAAATTTTTAAACGTAGTTATGAACTTCTCTCCAATCCATCTGTATGAAATAATTAAATATTTACATATATAAATGCATTGATAAAATATTTTAATTAATATTTAATAATATATTATAATATAATAATGTCTCTTATTATGTATATTTGAGAGCATACAATTGAACTCTCAAGTATAGCTTTGAAAAAAATCACATTATTCCTCCATTTAGTTATATTATCTTCTATTTTATTATTTATCCACTTTATATTTTATTTTGTCTCTTTTTATCACAATTAATTAAATATTTTAAGACACTAGCCCTCAACACTTAAAAGAGGTATGATATTTACTTGAATAATAAATTACATATTATTTTAACTATTAATTTGAAATTTTAATTAATGTGAAATTTTGAAAAGGATAATTTATCTAGAAAAATTAAAATATTTATAATTAAAAAGTATCAATTCACATCAAAGATAAATAGTAAAGTATAAAAAACTGAAATATATTAAATGAACAAAATAGTTAAAGTAATAAAATTACCATATGTATACATGAATATTAATTTAATGTAAAATGTAAAAAAAATGATAAGAGAACTTGTGATAAAAATAAGATCATAAAAGGCATTATAAAATTAGTAAAAATTAAATGGTCAGTAGTTTGTATTGATTTTTTTTAGAATTTTAAGAAAATTCATAAGTTGAGAAGTTTACAACAGGAGAGGTCTTCCACGTGAGAAGACCCACTTAATACATTGATATATCTAGACTAAACAAATGACAATGTTCAGAACATAGTTTGGAGAGCAAATGTCATTTAACATTTAGGGTATAACTAATTGCGTCTTTCTTGAATCTTCAGATATTTCTCAATTTCGGAGGATGAGAGGCGATGCTTTGATGACGAGGCTAGTGGTGTGACTCCACAGTGTTTCTTCTCCTAGTTTCTCATCATAAATAGATCTCGACTTAGGTAACAAACTTAACTTCATAATCGTTATGATTTTTAGCGCTTTAATGATTTAGTTTCCGACTCTTCAAACATTGCTAACTTTTGGAGGAAGGAGGAGGCTCTTTGGGGACTCAGCTCAATGGTGACGAATCGATGGGGGAGATCTCAACTTAGGTAAGCTCAGTATTGATTCCATCGTGTAATTATGTGAATCTCCTCAGAATAATAGACTACAAGTTGATAACAGGGATCAGGTGGTTCAGCGGTGTTCCTTCATGCATGTCGCGACTAGGGAGGAAGCAGATCTGAGAAAGCCTTTTCCTTTTCAACAGTTGAGTCCAGATC
This sequence comes from Erythroxylum foetidum, assembly GCA_026546835.1. Lineage (NCBI taxonomy): Eukaryota > Viridiplantae > Streptophyta > Magnoliopsida > Malpighiales > Erythroxylaceae > Erythroxylum > Erythroxylum foetidum. The sequence continues at coordinate 25,031,584 of JANZLF010000006.1, read as the reverse complement.
TACCCATACCTCAATAGTTTTCCATGAGTAGGAGAATGTTTAATATGCTAGAATCCAGGAATTTCTATAGAAGAGATCTCTTCTTTTCTTATCTATTCTGAACTGAACCCAGGTTGAATGAAACTTTTCAAGTGACATGAATTAGGGATAGACAGCGAGGACTAGATTCTCCAAGTGAGAGCCATTCCTCTGCTACAGTGTAAGTTTAATTGATTTATAATCAGCTGTATGCTAGCAATAGTAAGTTATATTAGAGAGAGTAGAGAATTAGACTTCTATTTAAACCTTCTGTTATTCCTCTCTTTCCAAATTGCTTGAGTACAAGTAGCAACTGAGATCATTATGATAGCCCTATCATATTTAGAAATATGCAGATGAGGTAACTCTATTAGGATTTCATAGAGTCTGTAATAGTTAAACCTAGGGGCACATAGTTTAGAGATTGCAGCTCAAACCTCTTTAGAGAAAGCACACTCAAATAAGAGATGGTCTCTAGATTCATCCTCTAGGTGACAAAGAATACATATCTTGGAGGATGTTAGGAATTTGAGCCTACCCAAAGTGCTGAGTCTGTTCAACATAGCTAGCCAAAGAAGAAAACTAGCATTAGGTCTAAGAACCTTGTTCCAAAATCAGGGAATACCATCCCACTGTATTAGCTGACCCATCCCTCAATTTTTTAGCTTCCTTTATAGTTATTTCTGAAACAGGAATCCCTTTCCATAAGTAAATATCTCTCTCCTCGAGACTTATGAATTGTGGTATGGGCAAGAGTTTAGTCTCATCCGATGATAATATCTAGCTTTCATTTCTAATTATTTCTTGGAGCTTAGTTTTCTTAGGGAACCTCACCAATAGGGTTCTTGCCAACTGATTATGAATTAAAGCTCCTTACCTTGTCAAGTTATCATACCATAGGAAAATTCTTTCCTCAGCACCTATTCGGCAAGTTATGTTCTGTTGAACTTCTTCCCTCATTCTAAGAATTTGGTTAAAGAATTATGAGTACCTGTCTTTGGTTTTTAGAGCCTAAAGGCTCTCACTTTTTAATATATAGATGTGAATCCATTTGATCCACATTGATTGTTTTTCACTTAGGATTTTCTAAATCCCCTTAGTCATAAGTAATATGTTTTTCCTACTAATTAACTCCAATCCTAATCCTTCTTCCTCTCTCGGTTGATAGATATTCTTCCATCTGGATTTTGTTATTCCTTTCTCTCCATTTACTTTACCCCATAGAAACTACTTCATTAGTTTTTCAACTGTTTTAATAAGCCCTTTAGAGAGAAATAGGTAGGAACACCAATAAGTTTGCATTGACATTATCACCGACTTTAGAAGCTGAAGTTTCCCTCTACAAGATAAGGCTCTATTAGTCCATGACCCCAATCTTTTCTAGATTTTTTCTATTAATGGGATATATTCACAAAACCTTAGCCTCCTGGATGAGAAAGGAATGCCCAAATATAAAAGAGCAGGATCTTTGATTTCCACTCCCGTAGCTAAATTCAAGGCATTAGAAAGGTGAGAAGCACTTTTGGAGAGTATGATTTAACTTTTATGAAGATTAATAGTCATACTCGACATCTCTTTAAAAGAAATGAGAGTACTTATTATAAGAGAGATTGAGTGAACATTAGCCTTACTTAGGAGAATAAGATCATCTGTAAAACATAAGCTTGTTAGTTAAAGCTTCTTACATTTGGAATGGTATCTGAATCTGGAGTCCTTTGAAGTGTTATGCTTCAACATTTGAGTAAGAACCTCCATACAAATTAGGAATAGGTAAAGGAATAGAGGATCCCCTTGCCTAAAACCTTTTTTTTCCCTTAAACATCTCCGTGGACCTCCCATTTATCAATAATCCTTAGGAAGCAATAGTAATGCATTCTTGAATTCACTTAAGAACATACGAGGAAAATTCATGATCTCTATAATTTGTAGTAGAAAACTCTAGTTCACACTATCAAAGGCTTTCTATAAATCCACTTTACTAGTATAGTTATGAGGGCTTTACCTGCGATTATACCCTTTTAAAAACTCCTGCACTAGAAGAATATTATCCCCAATATCCCTACTACTCATAAAAGCTCCTTGATTCTCACTAATGAGTAAGTGTAGAACCTCCTTTAGCCTGTTTGTCAAAATCTTGGCGATAATCTTATAGAGAAATTAGTACAAGAACTAGGTCTGAAATCACTCTAATTGGTCGGGTTGGAATTTTTAGGGACCAAACAGAGAAACGTCTTGTTAATCTCCTTAAGCAATACCCCTCTTTGAAAAAACTCGTGCACGACCTTTTTAACTAACCCCCCACACTACTCCAAGTTTTTTTTATAGAAAACACCATTCAAACCATCAGGTCTGGGAGCCTTTGAGTCATTCATATTAAATACAACCCTCTCTATTTCCTGGTCTATAACTAATCTAATTAACAAAGAAGCCTCGTGTTCGAGGATTCTTGTTGAAACAAACTGTCTAAGATTAATTCAAACTCCTGGTGAGGAAACTTCAAAACTGAGGAGGTTTTTTGTAAAAATTCATTACTTCTTTAGCACTTCCATCTTGTCCAACCACAACCTCACCAGCTTCAATTTTGATGTAGGTGATCCTGTTAACATTCCTTTGAGCTAACACTGAATTAGAAAATAACTTAGTGCATCTGTCCCCTTCATTTAACTAATTAACTCTGGCTCTCTACTTCAATAATGATCATTGATTATCCACCAATTGCACGAAGTTCTTGAGGGTTTCCTTTTTAGTTATAGTTAGATTAACATAAGTAGGATTATCTACCAATGATTTCTGAATGGCTGAAAGTTTATCTCAAGGGGTATCTATCTCCTTAGAGAAATTTTGGCCTCTCTTTAAGTTCAGAGTCTTCAATTCTTGTTTTGTAGACTTGAGCTTTTGGAGGCATATGTACTGTTTAGTCCTATAGAACTTATACTCCATCCCTTTCATTATTGCTTCTTGAAACCCCTCCATATTTACCAAAAATTTGTTAAACCTGAAAGGATGATGGATTCTGGTAGTATTAAACAATTTGCCAAATCTTATAGGAGTATGGTTGGAAATTCCAAGGCCTAAGAATTTTGTTGAGCTTCCTGAGAAAGAATTTAGCCATTTCACATTAACCATTGCCCTATCCAACTTTTTCCTAATATGCCAAATAGAGCTTTGTTTATTTGACCAAGTGAACTTATGGCCTTCAAATTTTAAATCTGTGAGTTCCAGCTCCTGCATACAATCAAACATATTAGAAGAATAGTTGAGTAGGTTATAATTTCCTTTCTCTTCTGATCTGAATAGAGTGTGTTCAAGTCACCACTCACTAACCATGGAGCATTAGCCGAAGCCTTAATTCTTTGTGGAGAATAAGCTCAGATCTTTGAAACGTAGTGTTAAAACCATAGACAAATGTAGCTAAAACACTACAATTTTCCATTTTGAAGTAAAGTTTTGAGTGAATAAACTGCTGATTTGATTCTAGAACATTTACCTCCAAAAAGTCACCATCATAAGGAAAAATAATCCTTCTATAGGTATGGCTTTGATGGTTTGTAAGAAATTGTCATTCGCTACCCAAACAATAAAGTTTATTTAGATTAACATCTCCAATTTTAGTTCGAAAAGACAAAAAACCAGAGGCTTTTCCTTTAGAACAAAATCCCTTATCGCATTGAGCTTAGAAGGATTATTTATTCCATGCACATTCCATACAATTAGAGTTACAGGAGGTTACTTTTCCCTTTGGAGCCTTTCCTACTGCTCTTGTTACTTTTCCAAGAGATAATCAAACTACTCCTCTTGAAAACCTCCATTCTCCATATCAACTTTTTGTAGGCTTTGTTCACTCAGTTAGGAATCAAGAACTCCTTCACTTTGATTAGTTCCATTAGTTTCCAGTACATTCTCCTTTATTCATTTGTGATTTATTTAGGTCACCTTATGGTACCTGAAGATCTCCTTCCTGCTAATCTGAAACTGGGTTGTTCCTTTCATGAATTCTCTCCCCATTTTTAAGAGAATCATTTCCAACCTAAATCGATTCATGATTTTCAGGAACTTGTTTTGCCTCTTCACATTCTTTGTTATTTGCCAAAATATACTTTTTCAAACCCATCACCTCCTAATAGTTTCCTCTAGTGAAGACTCTTCTTGTAGGTTTGCTTTAAGAGACGGTTTCTAGTGATATGTTACCATAACCTTATCCTCTCTAAGAGAGTGTTCATTTGCTAATCTTAGGATAGGGATGCAGTTTTTCATTTCCTTAGAAATATCCATACTCACACACAACCAAGCAAATCCAACTCTTTTCCTCAATATAGTGTTTTCATCCATACATATGGGTTTGCTGAAGTAACTAGTTAGCATACTCAATCCCTTGGTAATCCAATATTCTAAAGGAATGTTGTGAATATTCACCCATAGAGGAATATTCTTCATTCTAATTTTTTCTAATTCCATGTCCGGTTGCTAATTTTGAAGAAATAAGGAGAGTTAAGAGATGTGCCAAAGGCCTTTTTCAATAACCTTTTGAGCTTTTGATTTAGAAGAGAAAGTAAAGATTAAGTTATCCTCCTCTGTAAGCATTACTCTATTAGACCTCTCCCTTTCCAGTTTCTCTGGGTCCATGCTTGTCTCACTAGGAAAGCAGACCTTTTATCCATAAAAAAACCAACAAGAGTAGCTTCCCAAGTCCTAGCTCCTTCCTGTAGAATTTCTAGACTAGGAGCCCCCATTAGCTTTCCTTCAATCTCCATAGGAGGGTTGGAAACTAAGGAAGAGTCAGAGCTGTCTCCCACGACTTGTTTCCATGTCTTCCTAGATCCTCTAACAATGTCACTGTCGATTGGGACTAAAAGTTTGGAAGGAATGGTAGAGGAAGAGGAAGGGGTAGTTGTAGAGGGGGATGGGGAAGAAGGATGACCTGTAGAAGATTGGGAAGGATAGGAGGGTTTAGTATGAAGATTTGGGGAAGTGGTTGTTTTAAAAGTAGAAGATAATGGTGGAAAATCAGTCTCCATATTAAGTTATGGAAATCAATTTAATCTCTTGATGTTTGTTTTGTAAGTTATCAAAGGAAAAAGAAGCTGGAAAGGAATAAAGGGCTAGAGTATTCAAATTGAGGATGGTAAGAGTTCAGATCTATTATTGTTTTGTTTAGCTTTGTGTTGCAGTTCACCAAAGGAGGAAGAAAGAAGAAAATAGAGGGTTAAGGTACTCAGATGGTAAAAGTTCAGATCTAGGGTTCGAGTTGGGTGTGTGGAAAGGAGGTTAGAGAGAAGCTTGAGTTTCTCTCTCATAATGCAATTTGGGATTGGGAAACTTTTGTATTGATATTTATTGTTATCTCGTTCTCATGCAAAATTGTTATTATATTTTTCAACTTTCCATTAAGGCACATCAAAAAGAAAAAAAGGAAAATGGATCATGGTTAAAAAACTAAGGGGTTATTTAGTTCTACTTTTATTTTTCTATTTAGATTTTGGTATTAATTTTAGTTTTAGTTTTTTATTTTTAGTTTATGTTTTTCTTTTAAATAAAAATAAAAATCTATCTGGTTGTTAATGTTAATATAATTATATTTTTATTACTAATGACAATTAAATATTAGATAAAACTTAAAGATAATTTTTTAATTAATTAAATTTATTTTAATCTCTTATATAATATTTACCAATAAATTATCGATAAAAGTTATCTCATTTTATTAAAATAAATATTTATTTTAAATATATTAATTATTAATAAATTTTATAAATAATATAATATAATATTATAATTCATTAATTAATTAAAATTTATTTAGGTTTTTGTAATTAAAATAAATTATTTAATTAAATAATTATTAATATATTTAAAATATCTTCAAAATATATAAATTCAAAATTTGATTTAATAATTTAATTTTTGTTAAGTTTAAAAACAAATATAGAAAATAGAAAATAAAAAATAGAAAATAGAAAATAAATAAAAATAAATAGATCGTAAAAAACATGAAGCTTTGAAAATAGACCCAACGTATTCAGAGAATCATAAAATAGACCCAACGTATTCAGAGAATCATAACATAACTCGTATAGTGTTGTGACTTGTGAGGTAGTAAGTCCAGAGCCAAAATCCAAGCCCATCTCGGTCCGGCTTGAACTAATTTTTTAATATAAAAAATGATATTATTTTACTTATATTTGTTAGGCCCAAATGATAACTGTACTTGTGAGCAGTCCACGTGCAGATAATCACCACATTCTCACGGATGGGCTACTCAAGACTAACCAATCAACAGGCTGGACTGGGCCGGGCCCAAATTCCAATCTACAAATATTCACCACATCCGTATGGATGGGCTACTGAAGACTAACCAGTCAACGGGACAGTTAAGTTAATAAATTAAAATACAAATTCCCTGCCTCTGAAAAACCCTAGCTTCCTTATTCTACAACCCCTTGCCATGGGTACTTCCCTAATTTCCCTTATAATTTCCTTCATTTCTACTTAGTTTGATTGTAATATGTTCATCTGAAGCTCTTTTTTATTTGATGGTGGGACTTCTGTTCTATAACCTTTATCACTCTCCATAATTTTGTTTTTTTTTCTTTTGCGGTGATTTCATTTCTTCTTCTTTCTCAGTTTGTATCGTTGACTGGGATTTATCTACCGGTTTAGTTGGTGATATGGATATTCTCACCTCATTAGCTTCTGATGGTTTATTAGATTTGAAGAATTCTAACGATAGTTCCTAGGACTGTTATAACTGGATAAGTAGTTGTGCTTTGTGTGGATTGGGTATCTACAGGTTTAGGCGGTGAGTGTGAACGCTTTATTAAGATTTCGATGTTGCTTGCTGTGATGCGTGGCTACATTTACCCAATTTTACTGTTAGCTTCTAACTTGCCTTAGCTAGTAGCTATATGTGAATGCTCTGATTGATGAGCTTGACTCGTTTAAATGTTCTTATTGATTGTAGATATCGAGGAGGAGATTCGCTCATTACAGCTTGATTCAGCAGGTGGTAACTTATAACAGTTCGACTCAACTGCCTGTGAAAAATTGATTCTATTTCACTGTTTTCTCTGCTTCTTTTTCTTCCCTTTTCCTTCAATTTTTTGGGTTGCCATTATGTCTTCTTTCAACACTGTTTTGTTGAATGCGTAAACTAAATCTTAGCAGAAGAGAATTATGGGGTGGTTAGGTCAGAAGGTGTAAACTAAATCTTAGCAGAAGAGAATTATGGGGTGGTTAGGTCAGAAGGTGCCAGGCCTGACGAAGGGGAGAATTGGGATAGAATGGAGGAAGGTTGGTAGTCTAGTACACTTCGTGTTTCACTTGTTACCGGGCATGTTTTAATTTGTGTGAAAGTTTACATGGATTTTGTTAACATGTTTTAATTCTTGTTCAAATTATCATTTCTAATAACATTCTTAATTTCAAGTAGCATACTGAAATCAAGGATTTGAGTGCCATCTAATTTGTTTATGCATGAAGTAAAAATCAAAATTTGAGTGGATGCTCTAGAATCAATTAAATATCTCTCTTGAACATAATTATTTTTTTTATCCTTCTATAAAATGTAATTTAATTATGCATGACATCTATATTTGCTCTTTTGGCATTCTGACATGTGGTGGATTGTGGAACTTTTTTTCCCCCTTTCAATTGATTCATTAATACTTGAGACTTGTACCACACTAGTTTCATCTGGTATCTTGATTGAGTTGATTAAAGGTCTCTTATTACTTTTAACCACTATGTGACTAAATACTGGACAGAAATGCAGACCTTTTCATTAATCGTTTGGTTTTCTTAATTGTTTGACATACTGATCCTTGCATTCTTGCTTTCCTCTTGAAGTGAACATGAAACATTGTTTATTTTGACGTGTGAATCATTACCTACTTTGTTTTATTTTACTTTTGTGTGGATAAACCTGTAATTATTTTCATGCCTTTGAAGTTTCAAATTGTGGTTGGTTTTATGTTATGCCTAAATATATTTTTATTGTCTTTTCTCATTTTTTTCTGCAAAGTGGGGCATTTTCTGAGCCTTTGGCAGCAAATATTGCAAAGCAAAGTCATTCATATTTTCTTCATGTTCTAGAAGTTTGTTATGTTGTGTATTTTGCCAATTTGAGCATGTGAAGACTGTTAAGCTTCTATATTGAGTGCTTCATTTCATATGCTTTTCATGGGCTTTTTTTAGAGCCAAAAGACGAACCTGCTTTGCAATCTCGGGAAGAGGAGTTTGATTCTAGAGGTACTTTGAGCATATTCGTTTCTAATTTGTAATCTTTGTGTTACCACTCCAATTTTCAGCCTTATAAGCTGGGTCATTTACTTCTATATCAATGCATCAATTTTTCATGGAATTTTTTCAGAGACAAAAAATGATTCTTCTTTGAAATCACAGGAAGAAGAGGTTGATTCAAAAGGTATCTGCAAATATTCGATTCTAATTTGAAATGTTTTTGATAAGAATATAGTCTTTAGCTTTGTAAGCTAGGGATTTAATTGCTTTTGTTCTTACTACTGCTCACTCTATCAATTGGTTGCTAATAGTGAAGAAAGACATGAAAGTTTTCACTCCAGAAGAGGTTGAAGAACTAGATGATTTGGTAGATCGGAAGAAGAGGCACTTGAACGTGGTGTTTATTGGGCATGTTGGTAGGTTGAGCATACTTTATGGTTTAGCCCAAGTTAGCTTGTGCCCTTTTGATTTCTGTGTCATCTTGTCTTACTGTAGTGTTCTAAATAATTGGGTCATTTTTTGTGTGTTCTTTTTTGCTTAACCTCATGAGAAAGGTCAATATTTTGCTAAACATTCTTTGAAATGCTTCCAAAATTACATTAAAAACATTGGTCTTACATATAGGTGCACTTACATTGCTAACATAAGCTTTTCGATATCCTTAGAGTTGCTTGACAGTTGCACTTAAAGAACAACACTTCCTAATCTAGGCAAGTTCTTGAATTTCCTTTTTTGAATATTTAGGCAAGTTCTTGAATTTGTTGGTTGTTTATTATTAGAATTTTTAATATTGGTAGAGTGTAGAGCCTATTAATAAGAATTAGACTTGGTTCAACCATTACCAAAATGACTAGAACTAGTCATTTGGATAGTTGACCCTTATCACTTATAAATCCTTTAACATTTTCATATTTAGTCAATATGAGATATTCTAACACTCCCCTTCAAGTGCAATTGGACTGGACATTCAGTTATCATTTGAAATAAACGCAGTGGTAACTAAACCTAACCACTGGGACTGGACATCCAGACAGAAAATCGGAAAATTAATAATCTGGACCAAACATGCTTTGATATTATGTAAAAGTTTTTGGATCTTGGGAACCCACTTTCATGGGAGATCTACATCATGGGCCTAGTGATTAAACATACTCTGGGGCCTTAACACTACAGTTCAACCCAAACCTTAAGGCATTAGGTTTATGGGTCTTTTCTACTTATATGTCTTTCATTAGTTCCATCTCTTTTCAATGTCGAATTTCTACTTACACTTGACATCCCAATAATCTCCCCCTCAAGTGTGAACTTCTACATTGGGCTTAGACTCCTCCTTGAGTGAAAGCCTTTTTGCTTAGCAGTTTGAGTATATGGGGTTATTAAGAGCCCTTCTACTCTATTGGTTTGGGCCCACTAGGAGTCTCCTTGCTCTTCTTCATGGGCAAGCAACCATATGATCCGACTACCATCTTCATACTCATCTCTTGCCTAAACATCGGCTCTGATACTACTTGTTGGCTCTGAAAAACCAACTTTTATGGAAGATTTACGCCATGGGCCTAGCAATGAAACATACTCGTGGGCTTTGACATCACACTACAACCCAAAACCTTAAGGCATTAGGTTTATGAGTCCTTTCCACTTATATGTCTTTCATTAGTTCCATCTCTTTCCAATGTGGAATTCCTACTCATCCTTGACATCCTAACATTTATGAAAATTAGAATAGGTGGTCATTGATTTTAAATCTTGTTTCTCTTTTTCTATTTTTTATTTTCAAGAAGTTCAATATGGAGCTAGGCTACCTCCATATGAAAATTTTTTTGGAAGGATATCAGATGTAGTGAAAGATTTAGTGCAACTACATTTTCAACAAAATGAGTTGGAAGAAGCTTGATTGTAGCTGGAAAACTAGAAATATACTTAATTTTATGGCAAACCTCGTCGAATAGAAATTCTGAAACAACAAATCTGTTGTATTGCGAAGCCAAAATCCCAGTTTATACTAGTCTTACAGAAATTCTTTTTAAACTAGGGAAACCCTTTTGTAAGTACTTATTGAAAACTACCTACTTGAATCTTGTTTGTACACTGATATAAGACTCAATGGAAAGAAACCTAAAATAAATGGGAAAACATAATAAATTAATGAGGATCTTGGATACCATTGCATCAATCTTACGGTGTTTTTCTCTGTCTCAGGAAAAATTGTGGGATGCTTTGTTATTCACCGGCACTTTGTTGCTTACAGTTTGATTTTAAATTACTCTGGGGTGCAACATCTCAAATTATACCCCTGTTAGTGTGTAGTCTTTATCAGAATTGTGATACTGATTTTATTTTTGTGATATTTTATTTGATCGAGAATACTTTTGTTTGTGATTTGTAAGCTTGTGTATAATATTGTTGTGGCTTCAATTTGTTTGCTATCATTGCTTCATGATCTATGATTCGACTTTTTGGTCACAGATGCTGGCAAATCCACTACTGGAGGGCAGATACTTTTCCTTAGTGGGCAAGTTGATGAACGTACAATCCAAAAATATGAGAAAGAAGCTAAGGAAAAAAGTAGAGAAAGCTGGTAAGGAATCCAGTGCAGACACACTTGGGGATATGTTTTAGCTGATCTAAGTGGCAGTTTGTTCTTATAAAACTGAGATAAAAACGGCACTATTATATTTATTCATGGCTAAATTTAAGTCTGTTTCCCAGTCTATAGATAGCCTTGTAAGAATGGCAAGGGCTGGTTGATTTATGCATTTGGTAGCCTGACACTGATTCTTTGTGCGCGACATTGGTATAGCAAGATTACTAGGCTAGCACTATATTTCATCTCCGTTAGGATTTGTCAACATCTATAATACAATATTGTTTTTCTATAACTTGCCAAGTTTGAGACATAAATTTGGCAGAAACAAAAAGGAAGATGCTCTTGGTAGCCATCCTAAACTCTTTTGTAAATCAATAGTAATATTGCCTTTGAAACAATGCAGTATCTTATAATCTAGATTGTACAAATCAATCTGTTGTAGTGGAAGCTAGGCAGATGATTTTATAACAAGCAATCTCTCTTTCTATAATCTTTTTAGTATCCCTGTAATGTTAATATATTAATTAACTAATAACCTGCCTCCTATTTTAGAGTTCTTATTATGAAGAAATGAAAAAACAGACTTTTGTTAGATTTGTTGTACAACATGATCATCTACTGTTAAAGGGCGGTAGCATAAACAGAATGGATGTCATTTTCAAAACTTAGTATGGTATAGCCTTGAATTTTGTGATGAGGCCCATTGATTGTATGAGTTTCCTCTATGTTCAGTTCTCTCGAAGTTTTAGTATTATTAGGTTTGTCATTCCATATTCTGGTGAGAAGTGGTTCACATACAATGCAATGAAAGCCTATACCTTTACTCAAAATCTTGAAACATTAGGTTATGAGTGACTTATTGTATATAAACTACTTTTAATTGTTATTCATAGTTGATCTGAGATTTTAACAACTTAACACATTGCTCTTATGCGAGGGAATTAACATTTGGTACATGCACTTTGTAAGATGGATGTCGATGTGTGCCCATAGGGTTAGATATTTGTGGGAGGCCCATCATCAAATTGGTACTAGCTCTAATACCATATTAAATTTCATAATTTTCCTATTTCAAGAAAGTGGCAGTTTGTATACAAGATGGGAATCAATGTCTCAATGTAAACCTTAAGGTATTGGGTTAGGGGGCCATTCTTGTTTGTAAACCACTCTTATTTTTTACTCCTAGTTGATGTGTGAAATTTACGCACTTAATTCACTTCCTTAGTTGATGTAAGATTTCATCTTTTAACTCAAAGCCTTAAGGCATCAGGTTGTGGACCCGTTCTTGTATATAAAGCAATCTTGATTCCTCCTGCTAGTTGATTTGACAGTAAAAGTCTTAAGGTTTAGTTCATATGGTTGCGATTTTCAGCTTAACCCCTTAAGAGTGGCTTTGATATTGTGTTAAATTTTTGTAACTTTTTGTAACTTTATTTTTCATATTTGGGTTTATATACAAGGTGAGACTCCATATTCAATTCAAAACTTGGGAGGCTTTAAGTTACAGGCTTATTCTTGTATATAAGTCACTCTTATCTCCTAATTGATATGAGATTTAACAAGTATGTTTGGTATGCTTCCATGGATATTATTTTTTTATTTTCTGTATGGTCATCATGCTCTAGAATTCTGGTTTTGTGGGAATTATCACTTTTTAGTGCCTATCTGGTGAAATTTTTTATGTACTTCTTTCTGCTACTCTGTTCGGGGAGTTAATGAGCCTTTGTTATCAAAATTTCAATTGTCCTGATGCAGTTGTAAAAAGAGATGTGAGCTAATATTCCTGGGTAAAGGCATTACCTTATTAGTTGGGGAAGTATATTATACTGTATTTATCAGGACATGTTTCATCTTTGTCTGATTGCTATGCTTGACTGCTTTTCTGTTCTAGGTACATGGCATATATTATGGACACTAATGAAGAGGAGAGGGTTAAGGTAGTACCTGATTTGCTATGTGAATTGGTCATTTGTGAGGCTGGAGAAATGTAACTTATTTTTTGATAAGAGTTATGATGATATTACTTTTAGCCTTTTTGACAAGTTATTTTAAGCTTATAATTGGTACGTTGGATTCTGGCTGTTGTTCATAGGGCAAAACAGTAGAAGTTGGGAGAGCACGTTTTGAAACAGAGACATCTAGATTCACAATTTTAGATGCACCGGTAAGGCATAAAATTTTTCTTATTTCAATGTCCTACATTTTTAGATGTAGAACTTGAGTTTTGGGACACTTGTAATTTTTTGCTGAGCATTTTGCTGCGGTGTATGTGTGCGTTATGGAGTAAGATTTTTCATGATGTTATTTGCACCTTTTTCTTGACAGTGTTCTCAGATTTTTATTATAGAATGTTCAGCAGTGAGTTGGCTTCCTTTTCATTCAGTCAAGTTGAGTTTTGAACGGTTCTTGAGCTGAACTTGAAGTGCAGATCTAGTTTGAAAGATGGTTTTTGTGTATAGTGTTCATCACTGACTATTCTGAATAAACACATTTTTTATCATTATTTTTGTTAATTGATTCTAGACTATCCTGTAGTTTGAACAAACCATATTGATGTTCCCTTCTAGATACAATATCAATTGTCAAGTCAGAGTAGGTAATTTGACTAGTCAGCTTTTTAGTTTTGTGGTTCATAATGTATGGCATCTTGTTCTTTGTTTGGCTGCTCAGGGTCACAAGAGCTATGTTCCAAACATGATCAGTGGAGCATCTCAAGTGGATATTGGCGTACTTGTAAGGCTGTAAAAACTGCTTGTTTGGTTTTAATCTTAGGTTGCTTCTGGAGTTTTTACTGCATTCTCTGTTTTTCCAATAAGGTAATTTCTGCTCAAAAAGGAGAGTTTGAAACTGGTTATAAGAGAGGTGGGCAAACTCGTGAACATGTGCAGCTTGCAAAAACGTTGGGTGTAACTAAACTGCTTCTTGTTGTGAATAAGATGGATGAACCAACTGTGAACTGGTCAAAACAGAGGTGCTTATTCTGATTTTTCTTGCACCTGTTGTTTTTATTACTTAATGCAAGACATTTGTGGTGGCTGCTTCTCTTTTGTGATGCATGAACCAGTTGCACTCAACTTTGATATCTGCTAACATCAAGGTCTCTTTTAGGTATGATGAAATTGAATCAAAGTTGATTCCATTCCTAAGGTCATCAGGCTACAATGTTAAAAAAAGTACTTACAACTAGTATCTTCTGGTCTGTTTTAGTATTGTTAAACTTAAGTTTGTTGTTCCATTCTTTGCTGAATTCACTTCTAACCTTTTATTTGACCATAGAGACTAGAGATGGGATCTAGCTTTCCTATTGGAAGCTGGTTCAGGGCTAGATTATTAGTTACTAGGAAATCTGGAAAATGTTTTAACATTGATATTTTCTGTATTTTAGAAGCTGCCGCAAAGTGAATTTACCAAATGTCTATTTGTAGATTAATTAGGTGGTAGATTTGATGAGTGGAACTGAATAGGTTGACATTTCATTACTGGGTTATGTATTGCTGGTTCTTTTCCGTTTATTCTCTCTACTATTTGTGCATAGTATTGAAACCTAAATGATAAATTCAACTTGATTGTTATTATTAATATTTTTTGCTGCACTTGAACCTTTTGCTTTATTGGTCAATAGGCTGTTTATGATAAGTAATTATTAAGTAAAAGGTGTGGACTATTAGAAAGTCTGAATAGTTGTATTTCATCTTTTTTTCCCCTAATTGCAAATGAAAAATTGAAACAATTTCCATAAAGAGTGGTATTCTTAGTTTAAATGGACTTGGAACATGTATTTTTACAAATATACAAACGAATTGATACTATCATTATTAGCTATTTGAGCATTAAAGACATCTTTGAAGTTAATTTATGATTTAATTTGATTGCTATTGTGATTTTAGTATCTATTACAAGTTGAAACTGCCCAAAATAGTTTGCATAGTTAAATGTAAAACTTCCTATGGATTATTGGGTTTCAAGATATTTCACATATTTGTGTTAAAAATTTCCTCCTTATCTGCAATCTTTTTCTATTTGCAGATGTCATCTTCCTACCAATATCTGGTCTTCTTGGTTCCAACATTAAGTCTAGAGTGGATAAAAGTGTATGTCCATGGTGGGACGACCCTTGCCTGTTTGAAGTTCTTGATGCAATTGAAGTTCCCCCACGAGATCCAAAGGGACCTTTTAGGTAAATGTTTATGTTATTGAGACAATCAATATTTATATTTTCCTTTCCTATTAAGTTTTTGTTAGGATCTTCGGAAGAGAGAGAGGATTATTCTAGAAGGAAGAACAAACAATGGGCAGAAGGGCAGTGTAGGAGGACAGTTAGTTTTAGCTGAGGTGGCCAAGTTAGTTAGCTAACGGAATGTACTGGGGAAA
Source organism: Erythroxylum foetidum (assembly GCA_026546835.1). Lineage (NCBI taxonomy): Eukaryota > Viridiplantae > Streptophyta > Magnoliopsida > Malpighiales > Erythroxylaceae > Erythroxylum > Erythroxylum foetidum. Next base: position 25,016,373 of record JANZLF010000006.1, on the reverse strand, counting down.
GGGAATAAATGAGG
>JANZLF010000006.1:24953674-24974232 GCA_026546835.1 Erythroxylum foetidum | reverse complement strand
AACACATACATACTCAAAAGCACCTATGTCATTCATTTTATAATTTCTATTTTCCAAGAAAATTTCGGGGTCCAACATATTGGGCAAAATTGTTTTCTTGGACTTTGTAGTTTATTCTCTTATCTTTTCAACGCTTTAAAGTTTGTAAAATTTGAGTATTGGAGTTGAGAGATATGGGTTTTGCAAGTGATGATGTTGTATGGAAGGTAGGAATATGACAGCTTTGGTGAATGATGAGAGTTTGTGTTGTATGAGCTTTTGAGTTGATATTTAGGAGTTTAATGCATTTCAGTTGGCAATTGAATGTTTGAGGAGTGTTATTACACTTGAAGGGTTTAATTTGGGGAGAATTTGAGTGTATATGGTGTTAGGATGGATGTTGGAAGCATTGAGAGGCTTGGAAGAGGTTTTGGATCTCGCATGTCCGTTAAACGGGCATGGATGTCCGTTTAACGGACCAAGGACCCTCAGCCCAGTGTATGTCCGTTAAACGGACATGGATGTCCGTTTAACAGACTTTCTCGGACAAAAAGGGTTGTTTCGCCAATCTATGTCCATTAAACGGACATGCATGTCCGTTACGGGTCAGCTGCAGTAAATTGTGATTTTGACTAGTTTTGAGGCTGAATCTCGTATTGAGGTCTTCGTAAGATTTGTATATCTCGATGTCTTCTTTCCAATGGTCTAGAAGAAGTTATGAAACTCGCGCCAAGACATGTTCAGTTGGAATAAGGACATGAACATATTGGATTCTTTTGACCATAACTTCTTCATCCGACCCCCAAATTGAGTAATTCTTGAAGCATTGGATTTATAACACGCTTTGCTACCTCTCTATAAAAATTAGTAGCTTTTAGCTTTGAAATCAAAAGGATTGATTCAAAGCAAGTGAGGATTCGTTGAAATGACCCTACAAGGAAATCCTGCTTACGCTTATTGTTTCCGAATCGGATAGTTAGGCTTAGGGAACAGGGTCCAACACCTTGGTTGGGCTTCAGGAATGGGGCCCAACATCTTGTTTCCGTTTAACGGACATTTACAGGTCAGCTACAGTAAATTGAAATTTTGACTAGTTTTGAGGCTGAATCTTGCATTGAGGTTTTCATAAGAGTTGTAGATGTCAATGTCTTCTTTCCAATGGTACAAAAACGAAATCAATCCGACATTTCTAGAAGAAGTTATGAAACTCGCGCCAAGACATGTTCATTTGGAATAAGGACATGAATATATTGGATTGTTTTGACCATAACTTCTTCGTCCGACCTCCAAATTGAGTGATTCTTGAAGCATTGGATTTATAACACGCTTTGTTACCTCTCCATAAAAATTGGTAGCTTTTGGATTTGAAATCAAAAGGATTGATTTAAAGCAAGTGAGGGTTTGTTGAAATGACCCTACAAGGAAATCCCGCTTACGCTTATTGTTTCCGAATCGGATAGTTGGGCTCAGGGAACAAGGTCCAACACCTTGGTTGGGCTTCGAGAATGGGGCCCAACATACTATCACTTGTGCCTATCTAATTGCAATCTATCTCACAAAAGATGTTAGTTCATCTAAACGATGTTTGATAGATGAAGTACTTACCTCATTTACATATCAAACATCATTTTGAGTGTCGAATTGTTGGGTGTTCACGGCAATCCGCTCAAGTAGGATGGCTTTAATAGGAGTCTTCTCGCAACCACTTACCACATCAACCAAAATCCTCTCCTTCGGTAGTAATCCTTCATAGAAATATTGGATGAGAAGATGCTTTGGAGTGTTGTGGTGCAGGCAATTGGCACATATCTTCTTAAAATGCTTCAAGTACTCATAAAGAGACTCTATGTTATGCTGGTTGATGCCATATATATCCTTCCGAATACTTGCTATCTTTGAGGGTAGAAAATATTTCTCTAAGAATAGTCTTTTCATCTCTATCCATGTATTTACGCTTCTAGTTAGTAAATCAAATAACCAGTCCTTCGCTACATCCTTGAGTGAGAATAGAAAAGATCTCAATATGATTTGTTCTTTAGCAACCTCGTGAGGCTTTATGCTCGGACAAACCACATCAAGTTCCTTAAGATGCTTATGTGCATCCTCACCTACAAGATTATGAAAGTTAGGCAATAAATGTATTATTCTAAATTATAACTCAATGGTAACAAGTTCAATAAAATTTGAAAATGATATGCATAATGGTCTTTAAGTTAAATCGGGTGCAACCAACGCCTGCAAAGTTTTTAGATTTGTCATCACGTTTTCTTCGAATTCAGATTCTGATTCTTCTATCAAAGTTGATCTTGTTTGTCTACGTAATCTCTGCAGTGTTGTCTTGATTTTCAGATTAAGTTGCTCAAATTCTTTATGAGGAGATCCCGTAGCAACTATACACCAACACTAACAAACTTTTAAAAGTTAAGAAAGGACAAAAAGAAACAATTATAAAAAATATATTAATAAAACACCAACTAAAATCAAATACGAAAATTAAATTACCACATTTTTTGACAACAATGTCAAAATTTTACAATGTGTGTCAAATGCACTACAAAATTTAATTGAATCTGCACACTAAAATTTGTAGTTATGATAAGTTGAGGTTTAATCCACATGAAATGTTCAATTAATTTTTGTAATGAAATTAATTGATGCAAGGAAAATATAAAAAATGGGTTTTGGATTTTAATCAATTTAGAAATAAAATCAAAGTAAACTATCAAAATAAATTAAAGCAAATAATAAAAATGATTAAAGTTTTGAATATAAGTAAGGCCCGATTCTAAGGTCAATCTTGGCCTAAACACGATAAAGCGTATTCCATCATCCTAACGTCTTTACACGTCTTTTTAGATTATTGATCTGAGACTAATAGTATGCTCTACTAATCCTGATTTTCCTTTAGGTTGTGTTTAATTAAAATACGATCGGTAATTAAACCTAACTATTGAATAACCTAGGATACGATCTCTAGATTCAATTTGGCAGTAGCATTACGAGGTGGAAAATGACAAATAGAGGCAGTAACCTCACACGTTTGGGTTATCTAACCTCCTAAAAATACGAGACCATTAGATGATACTAAAAAACATTAAATATCACAATTATGGATTACATTCAACATTATAGCAATAGGTTCCTAATAGAACAATCAAAATAATGTATTAAGATCATCTAAACAAAACCCGATTCAATCAACACAAACATCACAACAATTTGAAAAGATATTACAATGTTAATAGGATGAAATAGCTTAATAGTGACTTAGCATAAATATCCTCATTGAGCTAGGATTATAAAGTTTGTCTTCCATCTCTTCTTCAAACTTCAAGCATTAGCCATATTCTCCATAGCCACTTTCGATGATGAAGAATGAAAAAAGAACAAAGAGAAATAAAAGAAAACATTTTTCTACTAGGTCTATTCCATGACTCTCCTTCAGTTCTTCTGTACTCTTCTTCGACTGTCCCTTGTTTTTCTATGTTTCTATTAAAACCAAAGATGACTGGATGCTCCAATTGCTATCCACAATCGAAGATAACCAGATGCTCTAATTGTTGTCCACAACCGAAGATGACCAAATGCTCCTTTATTTTTATTTTTTTAGTAGCCGACATAATAATCTCATCTCTCTTTAAAAGGTACATTTTTCTACTAAAAAAAGATGAAGAAGCTAGGTTAAGCCCCCCACTCACACACACCGATTGACGTACACTCCACTCACTCACGGTTTTGCCTCCATTTTTTCCAACTACCGCTAACATCTTCACTCTCTTTTATTTATTATCCTACTAACAATGTGGAAACTAGGTTTTAAAAGGTATATGGGACAGGTGTTGCCTTATCCTTCTTGCCCTTCCATGTTTTATTCTCAAATCTTTTAACAACCCTCCCATACTCACAGTTTTCATTCTCCAAAGGCTAGGTTAAATGGATAACTATGTTACTATGGGACAACTAACGTTACCATGAGATAAAAGGACAACTATCCACAAAAATCATGTTAGAAAGTGATATTTTATGGGTGTGACAACATGAATTTTAGCTTAGCTATGAATTGTAACAACTTGGCATGGATGAAACAATATTTACTCATGTTGCATGGCTGTGAAATTTTCTAGATGACTGTGAGCCACGTTCACAACATTTTCTTCATGTTCTTTTCATTTTCTTATCTTCTTCTTACTTTTAATTCTCTTTTTCTTTATGCTCCATGAATCAATAAATTATGGAAATTGAGAGGATGGCTTCAATGAACATGCTTTCAGGTCACTTTAGCTCCTTTACTTCTGAAATGTACCTAAAATCAAATATGAGCTAAAGTGAGTATCCTAAGCAATTATAGGGCGGCATTAATCACTAAGTGTAGTATATCAAATAAGTCAACATTTAAGTGCATATCACTACTAAAGTGTTTTTCTTCCATCCTTAGGTTGTTCTTACTTAAAGTTCTCTAAAAACTTTGATATTATCTATCTTATTAATGGCATTTAAAATTTTAAGAACTTATCACTCCTTATCCCTTCTTTTTAAGAGTATGGTGATTCATATCTTTCTTTCGTGTGTTTTTACGTTTGTTTTTGTAGAGAATGGTCCTAGTTCTTTTCATATTGATTTCATATCTCATAAGTCTAATTGATAAGGGTTGTGCCATAATTTGGTATCAAATCTCTATATTTATCTAGTTAATATTCATTATTTTTATTTTTTCTTAAAGTTTTATTAAGAACAAACTATTCTTGAGTTTACATTCCTTATTTTTTGAATTTTAAGTCAATAAAAAAGAAAATATCAAAAAAGTTTTGTGAAGGAAAAACTTGAAAAAGTTTCAACTAAAACAATTACAAAAGGGCTAGTAATTACATCCATCATTGTAAGAGAAACTTAGTCATATTCCAATAAGGGTAAGGAATCCTACTATCCACATTATTATATTTATCTAGTTTTTCTTGTTCTTATTTGCTTTATATTGCTTTTATTAGTTTCTTTGATTCTTTCTTGTATAATTATTCATCTTTTATTGAGTCTAACTAGGCTCATTCAGACTCAATTTGTTCTTTTAAGTATTCCTATTTTTTGACCTTAAGTTTTGTTTCTTTATTTTCTTCATGCCTAATTTTGTTTCTATGGAAGTATTTGACAAAGGGTGAAAATTTATAAACTAGCTTTCTTAATTTAGAACATCTAGTTTACAAAGAGTCTTTAGATAAGACCTTAAGTTCATAGTTGAATGGAGCCTTAAGAGAAATACGTGAGAGATTGCTTTTGCTACTACCTTTTCATGCAGGTTTAATACGACTCAAACTCGAAGCAAAACCATATTTATAGACACAGAAGTAAGTGAGGAGGATTAAGTAGGAGTAGATCGTGAGACATTTATGAACATTATTCAATGCCAATTTGAGCAAATTTTATGCAAATTTAATGAAGTAAGGATAAGTTGGAGAGATTGATGTTGTCCGAATTTGACTACAATATAATCCACCTTGAGTTGCTAGGATGGATGAAATTAAGGTAAATGATTGAGTTGAGGGTGTTACTAACTAATTAGGAGAATTAAACCAAAAGCATGGTAAAGGAGGTAGAGGAGAACAAATGGTAAGATAAAAAGAAGGGGGTAGGTTTTTCAAAAACTACCAAACAGTAATGAAAGGGTGGACTATAACATGTGAAGTATCAAGATGGCAATACCACCTTTTGTAGGGAAGATAGATCTAGATGCATACTTTAAGTGGGATAAGTGAGTAGAGCTACTCTTCAATTATTATAACTTTTAGGAGGAGAAAAAGATTAAACTAGTTGTTGTAGAGTTTAACAACCGTGCATAAAATGGTGGAATCAAGAAGTTCTCACTAAGAGGACGAATTTGGAGGTGTTTATTTTAATTAAAAGGAGACAAAGATGGAGATGAGCAAATGATTTGTGTCGAGTTCTTATTAATAGGACCTTTATCAAAGGTTGCAAATGTTAATTCAAGGATTAAAAAGTATGGAGGAGTACTACAAGGAGATAAAGGCTACTATAACTATGGCCAATATGGAGGACAATTACCAATGTTATAAAGCTACACCATTATGTGGAATTGGAAGATGCAGTGTATATGACTATAAAGGTAAAGAGATAACTAAAAATGAGGCATAATAATTGTCTTGGTGTGTTTGGTAAGTATGAAGTAACTAAACTAAAAGTATAGGTACTTAATAAAGAGAAAGTTAAGGTTGATTCAACTTCCAAAACTAGGAATTAAGACATCAAGTCATTAAGTGTTTAAGATAGGGAAATATGGCATCCCAATATCATAACAAGAGACTGATGATGATAAGGGAGGAAGGCAAGTATATTTTTAAAAGTGAAGGGGAGGTAGAGGAGGAGATGCCTAGTTTAGAGGATACTAGAGATGAGAAGTGCATTGAGAGACCCAAGCTGGGGAGGATGCTAGTCACCAAGAGGATGTTAAACACACAAGTAGGAGATGATCATGTGAATGAGTGAAGAGAAAATTTTATCCATACTAGATGTGCCATTAAGGATTCAATATGTAATATAATCATATAACTGGTGGAAAAGTTAGAGTTATCAATTACAAAACACCTTAAACCATACAACCTAAAATGGTTAAACAAGTGTAATGGTTAGAGTAAAAAAGTAGAAGATGATATCCTTTTTCCTTGGGAGGTGTAAGGATGAGGTGTAACATAATTTGGTACCATGCAAGTGGGACACTTTCTTTTGGGATGTACTTGGTAATTTGACTATAATTCCATGTGTGACTAGTAAAAAATAAATATTAAATTACTAAGGATGGGAAATCAATCAATTTTATTCCATTATCACCAAAAAGTGTATAAAGACTAACTCAAGATATGTGAGAGTGAGCAAGAGAGAGCAAAGGAGAAAGAAACAAAAGCAAACACGTAGACAATTTTCAAACATTTTAGACAAAGTTAAAATAAGAGACAAACATAAATGGAAATACGTGAGCTTAGTAACGAGTGGGGAATGTGAGAGATTCATTGTTACAAAGTGTTAGATATTTTTCTTATTTGTAAAGAATATTTATTTTTTCACATAATTGATGCTAGATTTACTTTATTGAATGGTGTTGTGTCTCTTTTGTAGGAGTTTAAGGATCTCTTCTAAGAGGATATGCTAGTTAATTATCCCTTATATGAGGGATTAAGCATCAAATAAAATTATTTCTAGGTGAACATATTCCAAACAGACCAATCTGTCAAAAAAAATCAGAAGAGATTAATGAGACATAAAAGGAAATAGAGAAGTTTGGAGAAGGGCTATATAAGGGAGAGTTTAAGACCATGTGTTGTTTGTGTTTTGTTGTATTGAAGAAAGATGGAAAATGGATAATATATATAGATTGTCATGCCATCAAAAATATTAGTGTAAATTATTAACTTCTTATTCTTGGATTAGATGACATACTTGATGAGTTGTTTGGGGCTTGTTTATTTTATAAGATTGATTTAAAATATGGGTATCATCAATTTAGCAAATTACTTTTAAAATTAAACATGGATTATATCAGTGGTTAACAATGCATGTTGGTTTGACTAAAGCACCAAGTAATTTTGTGAGATTAATGAACCATATTTTACACAAAATTTTAAGTTAGTGGTGGCATATTTTAATGATATTCTTGTTTATATTAAGATTATGGATAGGCATGTTAAGCATTTAGGAATGGTTTTACATGTGCTTAGGAAATGTATTCTAATTAAAAGAAGTAAAAGTTTTGCATTAAACATATTATATTTCTTTGGTGCATGATTAGTGTAAAGGATATAGAGGTCCATGAGAAGAAAGTGAGAGCTATTAAAGAGTGTCTAACATTTTTAGTGATATTATGATTATTTAGAGGTCATTTAGTTTTTATATGTGATTTTCTAAAACTTTTAGTATAATTGCTACACAATTAACTAAGTAATGAAGAGTATATGGTTTAGGTAGGATGAAGATCAAGAGAGAGCCTTTACACTGTTGAAGGAGAATTTGAGTTTGACACTTGTGTTAGTTTTAGTTTTACCAAACTTTACAAGCACCTTTAAGATTGAGTGTGATGCTTTAGGTGTTAATATAAGATATAAGAACAATAGTTGATATGTGCTTAATTGATGTTCTGCATTTTCTTCCTGCAAAACCAAACATATGTCAATAAAGTGTCCTAACATCAAACATATTCTACAATGTAAGGTCATCCAATGTAAGGTCATCCACCTCATTCATGCTTTTTGATCCATACCCAGTACGTATCCCTAATTGTTGTGTATTGAAAGCCATATTTGCTATCAAATCTCTCGATACTTGCATTGCTATGGATGTGAAATGGTCAAACCTGGAAGTAGTAATAGATAGAAACTCATCATCATAATAAGGAAAATATTAAAATTAGAATCAAAAGCATACTAATAGTGAGCCATGTCGCTAAAAGGTTGAAAAATCAGGAAAAAAAACTGTGAAACTAAAACAAGTAGAAACTAAGGTAACCAAGAGCAATGAAACCAAAAACAAAAACATCACTAAAAAATCACTAAGAAATTCTCCAGCAACGACACCAAAATTTGGTACTGCTGTCACCTACAACCAAATTTGAAAAGAAACCAACTTCCTGCGATACAAATCAATGTAATAGTGGAAAGTAAGGATTGTTCCCAAGAGGAATTTTTAACAATAAAGGTTAAAAATTTTAAAACTAAAACAAATTAGGGAGTTTGGTTCATGTAATTTAAAAAATTAGAAATGAAAAAATTGAAATTAAACAAAAATATTCAGATTTGGAAATTTAGTAAACAAACCTTGGTTTCGGGTCACCGACGTTATCACATTAATATGGATCATTGATATAAAATTCAGTCCATCAATAAAAATTCATTGGGTGATGTTTTTTCTTAAAAGTAAATGATTAGAAACATGTATTCTAAACATTCTTATTAATCAACAACTTTACGATCGTAAGTTTAATTGAGTAATAGTTTTAAGAACTAAGAAATCAATGAACAAGATAACAGATGTATAACATGCATTTAATTAAGATGAGTTTCTTCTTAGAATTTCCAACTCTAACATAATGATGGCAATCCTAATTGCCACCTTTGATTAGAAAAACTAAACGTCATATCCTACTAATTTAGCTATTAAACAAATCAATTCCTAGTTACGCACCCTAGAAATCAACCCATTCAATTATAAAAAGCAATTTGAAAGACACTCAATGTAGCACCCCACTCTCACAAGACCCAAACCCGACATCGATGGGTGATATCCGAGTCCATGCCCTACAAGGGTGGCATGTTAAAACACTCAATCATTTAGAAATCGATATAATTTTTTTTGAAACAACAAACATAATATGCGAAAATCGATACTCAATTTGAGCCCACATTTTTTCATAAACATTTTCAATTAACACAAAACCATCAACAAAATTTTCAATAATTATTTAGGCCCTTTCACAAATACAAAATGCTTGAGTCATTTCGGAATACCAATTTATACAAAAAGTTGCAGAATATACAATTCAATATAAAATAGAGAAATGCAATGCAGACGTAAACTAATCCCAACCTCTATCCTTCACTTAAATGTTGTCGGTATACTCCCGTTGGCCTAACGGGGTATTCTTCTGATCCTGAAAAATATTTGCAAATTTTGGGTGAGCTTTGGAAACTCAGTAAGTGACCATCATCGATAGCTTAACCAATCACATAACACATAATTCACATCATCACACATTTCACACTTCACATTCAATATAATTTAATCACTTAATTAAGCATATGCAGTGCACATGAGACCCACTTTCCATTTGTTATTTTGTTATGACCGAGTGCCTATAATTTTCCTTAAAGGGCTCATTGATAACTGTCTCATATAGGGCCTACTAAACGATGAGCCTGAGGCTTTGAATCACTTTTGAGCTTGAGGCTCATTTTCACTCGTTGAGCTTTAAGCTCTGATCGGTGGCTTCTCTAGTCACAACATCCATTATGTTTCATGCATTCATGACATGGAATGCATCAATTACATTTGCATGTTCCTATTCACTCACATTGCCATATCATTGGACCTTAGTCTAACATTCAACATTAAAATTGAGAAAACACTTTCATTCATATGCAATTGCATATTTAGAACACATTTATCATCAAATGAGGTACACTTAGTTCATCTCATTCACATGCAAGTAACACTTCAATACCCCAATCAATCCACAATCATCGGACCTTCTGTCTGAAAATCAACAAAATCATTCACATTCATATGAGCATGCAGTAGTCAATTAATACAAAATTGCAAACAAAGCAAACAATGAAATGAGACCATCTAGGTCTACTCACAGCACGCTCCAGGTTAGCATTTGCTTTAAATTTTTGGGAACGCCTGAATGCGGACGCTTGACCTTGATTCTTCAACAAATGAAGAGATCCTTAGCTCAAATGGAAACTCCTTTATTCCTCTTCCTTTTTCTCTTCTTGGACAACTTCAAAATCTTTCTTGAAGACTAAGAAGAATTAAACCCTAACCCACTCTCTTCTTTTCTCTCAAACCACCAAACTCTCCTTCTCTTTCTCTCTCATTTTTGTTATTCTCATCTACTTTTTTTTCCTTCCATTCACGTGTCTTGCCAACAATACCCTTGAACATTCCAACATAACACTTTCTTCTAGAATATGTCCTACATTTTCTTAAATTTCTAATGACATTAAAATCATTCAGTTCGGTTTAGCGATTCAAAAGATATACTTCAAACATTTTTGGACTACTCTTGTCCAAATCAATATTCTATGCACAACTTCCACCTGAAATGTAAAAATTTTAGAGACTGAATTAGATTCCAAGTTCTTCATACCATTTGTAGCTCCATGTCTCTAGTTTACCAAAAATTAGAAATCATCTTATTTGGAGCTCTACAGATCAAGATATCATCAAAATACTGAAGAATGTTCAGTAGAATAACATCAGTTCATACTATTGAAGAATACATTCACTGTACCCGTTTCACTTTTTCACTAAATCTTTCTCAATTTGATTCCAAGGATTATGATTTTTGGTAGAGATGTAGAGCAATGAATTTTGAGTCCAATGGTTCAAGAATCAAGTCATTTGGGTGTCTAGAGAAGGAGTTATGACCAAAAGAATCCAATCTGCTTTTGTCCTCCATCATACTAAACCTGTTTCGGGGGAACAGCTATAACTTTCTCTAGAAATTTCTGATTAAGGTGTTCTTTGGATGGTTCGAAAGAGGACATCAAGAGCTACAATTTTATGAAGACCTAAAAAACAAATTCTATCTTCTACGTCTTCTTCCTTCTGACTTTTTTATCTTCTTACCTTTGCATTTTCTTACTTTGCTTCCGTCTTACTTTGCTTCGTCTTACTTTTGCTTCATCTTACTTTTGCTTCTTCACATATAAAAAACATAACTTTCGACTCAGATGTCTAAAAATTTCATACTATATACCGTTGGAAAGATAAAGGAAAGATCTACAACTCTTAAGCAGTCAAATTTGTCAAAATCTATCTAGATTAATCCAGATTTTCTCCCAAAATCAGAACATGAATTTTACATTCAGCTCCTAATGTACTGCACCCAATTCTCAACTTCATGAAATTTTGAGACTCTTAGAGACAGAATTGAAATTTGATGTCTTCATACAAAATGTAGCCATATATCTCTATGTTAATCCAAATTAAGAGTCATCTCATTTGGACAACTAGAGAAAACGTTGTGGTTAAAAGATTAAAGTACACTCAGTAAACATTTTCCAGATCACTACCAATTTTGTTTCCAAATCTTTCCTTATCACAACTCATACCAAAATCACTCTCTCTACTCCCTCTACCTCTCCTTTTCAATAAAATCACATTTAAAAATAATCATATTTGGAATTTGTCAATGAATGCATGTACACTTATTTTTTTTGCAAAGATTCAATATTTATGTGCATATATGCTAACATTATACATGAGCAAGAAAAATGCATTTTCTTAATCTCTCTTTGATCTCACATGTACTGAAATTTCAGGTCCTAACCTTTAATATGGCGAAGAGATGTTACACATTACATTAGGTAGAGTCTAAATGTGAAAACAATTCAAGTACGAGACCATTCAATATCCAATCTGTTGCTGTGTGAAAAGTTTATTCCTAGAATTACCCACTTTGATTAATTGAACAAATGCATCTATGGGAAATCTTAAATCCATTTAATAGCTTTGCTGTAAAATAGGGAAAGGATATATTTTCCTAATGCTATGATTGGCTTTGGATAATGAGGTCAATACCATGTAATGTATCGTAAGACTCAAAATAATTCTTTATTACAGAAGCTTTTTCTACTTTCAATTGCATTAGAAACTGTGGCCCATTATTTGATGCGAAGGCAAGGTTTTGCAGAAGAGATACATCTGGTAGATTGTTTCCACTCTTGTTGATATGCAAAACTTATTTCTTGCACTGTCTTTCATTTTATTAATCCTTTTCATTTTCTAGTTTACCATAATTTGGTAGAATTTTATTTCTGGGCAAGCCCATAATGGACAAATTCAAATTTCCGTGTAGGGGAATTTGATATTGAGAAATTGATAGATGTGGATAGGGGAGATGGTGATGTGGTAACATTGTTTATCATTGCTAGTCGATCTGTTGATTCTTTCCACAATTTTCCTCCTTTTTCCCTAGCTTTTTTTCGATTTTTCTTCTCTTCTCTTCTCCCCTCATGTTTTTTTCTCTCTCTTCCTCTTCTCCCTTGGGCTATTCACGACACTCACTCCTCTTCCCTCTAATTTTTGCCTTTTTGTTACTCCTTTTCTTCCCATTTTGCCCTTCACTTACATGGACTTTCCCATTTTGCCCTTATTTTGTCTTATATGGCACTACTCCTCCAACTATTAACTCCTCATTAATTCTAACTAACTACCCATCTTTCCAACTAAATTTCAATCTTAGCCTACTACATTAATGACCCAATTTCTAAAATAATAAAATTAAACCAACATATAAACATAAATAACCAATTTAAGCAATTTATAAGAAATTCAAAAATTTCAAGACCCAACAGATCATGTTATCAATTTAAAGTAATTTAGACTTTTGAAAAATAATACAAAATGATTTCATAATTATTCTACTAATTTTGCGAAGCTTTTCAAACAAATATTTTGATAAGAGACAAATTCACAAAAGGTTACGATCTAACCATACATATGGGGGGCCTGAGATGGTGGACTATGCTAGTGCAAAGGGTCGTTCCTATCGTTTTATAGGCCTTGGGGGAAACAAAGGCCCAATAAATTATGGTGACGTCAAGGCTTTTGTGATGATGTAGGATCCTAGTTGACATTTAACTTTACAAGCATGCGAGCGAACAGAGCAAGCGAAAAGCTGCTCTATTCACCTAAATTAGTTAATACTTTATTTTATTACAACCAAGAGGGGGGCTCTTTTATTGATGGGCCCTGGGCAGATGCCCTGCCTACCCCTGCCAAAGGCTAGTATTGCTAGTGCACAAAGGTAAGTTGGTTTACGTACGAATATAATATATAATATATGAGAAGTCACCTGCACCGTGGAAATAATATATAATATGTGAAAAGATAAGAGAAATAACAAATAAAAAATAATTTTGGGTTTATAAATACTTTGATGACATTCTTTTGGTTTTTCTCTTTAGCAATGAGAGATATAGACATTAAAATTAGAAATGACAGGAAGGAGACTTGCTGTTACTTTATATTATAAACCTATTACATGTTTAAAGTTAGAATTTAAATAAAAAATCTTTTTAAAAAAGTTTAATGAGATACAACCATTTTAGAAATATTTTAATTTTGGTGAGATACTTTAAGGTATTAAACATCTTATAATTGCATTATGAGGTTGATCATCAGATTTGGGCGGAATGAACTATCATCTTTAAAGCAATTATTTTTTATAATGCAAAATTTTGAGAGAGCTTGTAATTGCAAAAATGAACAGAAAAGCAAGCTAATAAAAAATAGCTACATAAATATGATAAAGAAAAATAGGGACGCGCATGGTACAATTTTTAAGGCACATAATTTTCTCTAGTTTTAGTTAGTTGACACCTTGGAGCACAATTATGATATTTCACATTGAAGCTGGGTGTTAAACACCATATCCAGAAGGGAAAGAGAGACGAAATCCTTAATAGGCCTATGAAAAATACCATTAATCGACTTATAGTTAGTTACCTTTGGATATAGTTGCTCTGTTAAACTCAAAATTGTAATGTAAGGGTTAGCTTGACCTTGAACTGTTATAAATAGTATCGGAGGAAACTTTTTCTAAAACAATGATAAGACTGTGAACAATATAGATTGCTCCTGTAAACTTAGAATCTGGTACTGCATCAGCAAATGAAAGGAGTTTTTAAATTGTGGATTGAAATTTTAAAATATTAAAAGTTTTAAGAAAGAAATTGTGCTAATTCATTTAAGAGGCGGGTATCAGATTTTATATTCAAAAAATAAAAATCTTTATAAATTTATAAAAATAATTATTTTTAATAATTTACTTTCAAATTTGTAATTTTTGCAAACTCCGAATTTGTGATTTTCTTAAACCCATAATAGAGTTGTTGTTGGTCAATTAAATTTAGACTATTACAACAATCTCTATAAGAAACATATCTTTGTTTTCCTGGAACATAGTGTTCTAAATTACCATAGACTTGAGAAAGGTAATTGAATCATAGATAACGCGCAACGAAGGGCTCTAAGCTAACAATCACCAATGAATGTAAAATTCCCGGGTCGACATTCTGAAAGGCAGGCCTCCGTGGAACTGAGAGGTCAGTAGTCAGACAATATTAGTCAATATGGAAGCTCAAATGCTCAATGTCTTGGTCTCTAACTCACCATAGCGATCTTTGGAGCCTTTTTCAGAAACTCAAACCGGTTACTGCTTGATGGCCATTTTTGGTCATCGTGGACTCTTTCTCTCTCTCTCAAGGGAAGATGCTCCATGGTATCTAACGTCCTGTTAAGTTTCCCTACAACATTGCTCAGCGTTCTCAAAACAATGCTTTACACTAGAGGTTCGTAATTAACATGGCATATATTTTCTCTCTTATTAAAAAATTGACTCCTGTGCGTGGAACAGGAAGGACCTCTGTGTTCCTATGCCTTGAGTTTCGTGTATCTACTTCTTATACTTCTCTTTAGAGGGTATAAGTTATGTAAAACTAAAGACATGGACCGAACTATGTCCAAATGAATGAATGATGAACTCTTGTCCGTTCGCTTGACAGTCAAGTTGTAGGACAATACTATAATAATAGTCGCAGGTATTCAACACCCTAGAAGGCTTAGTTACAATACTTCAAACATGTTGGAACCGAAGTTGGTTTTGCTATTTATACGAAAAAGGCATCATTTGGTTTAAAACCTTAACTTTAGAGAAACTATTTTCTAAAAGATATGTACTTAACCTATTATACCAATATTTAGTAACTTGTTTCAAACCATATAAGGCTTAGAAAGTCTGTAAACGTTGTTGGGTCTATTATGTTTTTTTGTGAAGTTGATTAATATACATTTCTTCTTAAATAGAACTATTAAAAAACACTTTTAACATCCAATTGAAAAAACTGAAAGTTTTTACAAGATGCAAATGCAATTAATAGTCCAATAGATTTTAACCTAGCTAGTAGTACAATGTTTCCTCATGGTTTATGCCTTCCTCTAGGTTATACCTTTGTACCACTAATCTAACTTTATTTCTCATAATGGTACTCGATTCATCTTACTTATTTTTAAAAACCTAATTGGTACTTATGATTTGGTGAAATCTAGGTCTAGATACTAAATTTTATACCTTATTGCTCTTAAATTTGTTTGACTCCTCATTTACAGCAAAAACCTAACTTCCATCATTAAGAGCTTATTTTATAGACTTATGTTCAATTAAAAAAACAAAAATGGGATGAGATAAGTCTATAAAATGAGATCTAATGATTACTTCTTATTGATCATCGCCTCGAATTTGATTTAGAGGATTGAAGTGAATCACACGTTAGTATACGATTTATAGAGTGCACAAGAAGAGGGGGTTGAATTGTGTATTCGGATTTTTATCCAATTCCCTCCTCTAAAAAAAATTGCTTTCTCAAGACAATAGAGAAACGATATTAAAAGATATTTATATCAATAATAGAAACAAGAGTTAAGAGATAAGAGTGAGAGTCGACACATCAATTTTATACTGGTTCATCCCAAACCGTGGGCTACGTCCAGTCAGAATCCCTTCTGAGATTTCACTATATTTCACAATAGTACAAATATTCTTTTCCCCGAGCCTCTTCAGGTCTCGTACAGCAAATATTCTTTTTCTCACTTAGCCTCTTCAGGCTCTCAGCTATTCCTCTTTCTTACAAAAAGATATTTCGAGCTTTGTTACAGAAAGTATAGCGCTTGTGTTTTCACACAATACAGTATTTTGCTTTTGAATATCACTAACAAAAATCACTTAACACAAATTTGTTAACTCGTTCAGTCTTCGACTTCGACTCATATTTATAGTCTTCATCTTCAACTGCTTCTTGATAACTGCTTCTTTCTTCTTGATTCTTGATCTTCAAAGAAACAGTTATTCTGTTGAGTTTTGTAATTAACTCAAATTGATTTGCTTCTTCGTCTTGTTTTCGGCTTCGCTTCGTCTCATTATTCTTCCGTCTTACTTTGCTTTTGCTTCCGTCTCACTTCCACTTTTCACTTCCATCTCATTTTACTTTTTCTTTCGTCTCATTTCTGCTTTTCGCTTCCGTCTCATTTTACTTTTGCTTTCGTCTCATTTTGCTTCCGTCTCACTTTGTTTTTGTTTCCATCTTATTTCTGCTTCTGTCTCACTTTGTTTTGCTTCCATCTCATTTTACTTTTGCTTCTGTCTCATTATTTGTTTTTCATCAAAACTAATCGTAAAGTTATTTTGACTTAACAGTCTCCCCCTTTTTTATAATAACAAATAATTAAAGAGAAAAATAGATTTTTATCCTCCATCTATCTTCCGTAGGTTCTCCTTTTCTTTTCTTCTTCTCTCCCTATCTTTGTCAATTCTTCTTCGTCCTTCTCTCCCTATTTGTTATTGATCAAAAAGAATTATGACCGCAGATGTTTCATAACTTCAAAAAACATTGTTCTCAACTCAATACGAAGTGATTTGATATCTTCTCGAATATCCGCTACTTCTTTATGCAAGTCATCCACAGAAGCACACAGATAATCAACTTCCTCTTCAATATCTTCATCTGGCTTCTTTTGTACGACGTCAATACCAACAGTCGTAGTATATGCATCTGAGGATGTAAAATCTGGTTCAAGTATTGTAATGGTAGGAGGTTGAATAGATAGGTTAGGTTCTGGAAGATCAAGATTATCAGGGCCAATTAGACGTAGAATTTGTCTTCCCAATAGGTGTGAAACATCACCGAATGAAGGCATAGTTGATAGCAGTCTAATGTGCATAATGAGATGCACAAAGAACTCTACTGAGTAACTTCAATCTCCAACCTGAATAGATCTGTACGACCCTTCAGAAAGTCTTCCACCTACTTGAAAAGAATCTTCAGTGGTTTGCTGACTACTATTGCTTCCTGATGCTTTGGAAAAGAAGTGGTAAACATACGTTCCAGTTTGTTGAACTGAATGACATGCTTCATTAATATTTCTCACTTCAGCTTCAATCTGTTGCG
This sequence comes from Erythroxylum foetidum, assembly GCA_026546835.1. NCBI lineage: Eukaryota > Viridiplantae > Streptophyta > Magnoliopsida > Malpighiales > Erythroxylaceae > Erythroxylum > Erythroxylum foetidum. The sequence continues at coordinate 24,956,524 of JANZLF010000006.1, read as the reverse complement.
AACAATGAAAGGTCCGGTTCATCTTCTTCTTCCCTTTATCCTCATTGCGAACAATGAAAGGTCGAGTTTGAATATCAGGCACAACATTGATCACAGTTTTCCTTGTGATTGGAAAAATAGTGTATCTCTACTTTGTCATCTATGTAGGGTATGGTCTGGTTCCTTCATCCTTCAGACATTTATACATACTTTTCTCGTCTTTACTCAAGAGATGCATGGTACTTCTATTTACCAATATAGGTTAAAATTGTACCTTGACTGACCTTTTTGGGATTTCTCTGATAATGGTTGAATTGTTACTCCTAACAGGTTGAATTTCTTCAAAGACCTTGACTCTCAAGTCTTCTTTACTTATCAGTTGAGAAGTATTGACCTATGCTGGACTGCATTCTATTGTCTTCCTCTTATTTTGAACACCAGTAGGAGTGCTCTTCTTTTTCTGAACAATAATAGAAATGCTCTTCTCAGAACTGATTTTATCCTTTTTATTCTCCTTAATCAGTCTAGAAGTCTGCTGAGGTTGAGATTTTAATTTCTCAAACTCCAATTTCTTCCTGATTTCAATCACTTTAACCAATTTTGGTGTTTCTTCTCTCAAAATTGAAACTAAGGACTTGGTTGTCTGAGATGTTGTCTTCTCAGAGTTTTCACCATAAACTAACTCTTTCCTTTTCTTTTCTTCTTGTTGACGCAAGGTTCGAACTCTAGGCGACCATTTTACTTGCTTCGGCTTCTCCGAAAGTAGCATATCCCCTTTTCTTTTTAGGGTTACTAACTCCTTTTGTTGCACTTGGCTTCCTTCTTTAAGAGATATCATCCTTCCCATTGATTGTCCAGACGATTCCTTTTCTCCTTCTGTAGGTATCCTCTCAACAGATCGAGATTTTGATTTTATTGAGGGAGATTCTTTTCTAGCACACTCCCCCTCAATCCTGGCTTTCTTCTTAGAATCAGCTTCTACTTTCTCCAAATTCTTCAAGCCCATTTTACTAATTGTTGCAGAATTGATGACACTTTTGATATTCATCATCATCCTGTTTCCTCTTTCCAGACGTACTCCAGAATCTCTGAATATCCTTGTTAGTATCATTCCGTATGGTAAAGTAGTCGAGTCTTTCTTAGACTTTACCATATAATGGAAGATAAGGAATGGTAGGTTGATAGGTTGACGATTTAACAGATGAAATAGGCATTGTTCATCTAGCGTTGTTACCAAATGCCTTGACCCTGTTCTCGGTAGTACACAATGAAAAAGAAGTGAGTGTAATACCCTAGCCTTTGGAACAAGATTAGATGCCTTCTTTTCCCTTGGATCATTGCCTCCATATAACTGCAGATTAATCTGGGTTTCCTTCATGCTGGCTTGATTCATCCATCTAGCTTTGTTTGTAAGCTTCTCTCCTTCAAGTGGACACTTCGTGACCTTCTCAATCATCTTCATAGTCACAATAATCGACATGTTATCCACCGAGGATACAAGAGTATCAGCTATCAATTCCATGTTCTTCCAGAAATCATAAACTTCATTCATGTAGACTGTTTCTCGAATGTCAAAGAAATTCCTCCGTCCAGTTACTATAATCTCTAGTTCAATATCCATGTTGTCCTGCTTTAGGGATTCAAAGTTAACAAGTCTTCCTCTTGACATGGCTATCTCCATTTCTTGTGGTTAATAACGAACTAAGAACAGAGAGGTTTTTCAAAGAAGTGAAGTTGGTTTGTGAAGTTGAGAGTGTGAGCAAGGAAAGTTTGAGATCCAAACAGAGTAATGAAAGGGTTCTGTTGAGGGTTATCCAAAGGTTGATTGTCAGAGTATATGATGAGTGTTCTAGAATAGGTGGTATTCTCAAGGATACGAGAAACCTTCCCTTCAAAACTTTCTTCTAACAGACATTATCAGCTGTAACTCATGGATACGGTTACCGTTAACTCTTTCAACCTTTTCATCTGGGTTATGACGTGTCAGACGGTTGATTACTTAACATCACTATGTTAATGTTTCGTTTGATTTCTCTGAATCTTTCTTCACTTAATGGCTTAGTGAAGATGTCCGCCTACTGATGATTCGTCTCAACAAACTGAAGAATCACGATCTTCCTCTGAACGTAGTCTCATAGAAAATGATGTCTGACTTCAATATGTTTAACTCTTGAATGTTGAATGGGATTCTTCAACAGATTGATGGCACTTGTGTTGTCACAGTAGATCGAGATTTCTTCTTCTTGTACTGCATAGTCTTCTAGCTGGTACTTAATCCACAACGTTTGTGAACAGAAACTTGCGGTTGACATATACTTGGCGTCAGCTGTTGATAAAGCAATTGAACTTTGCCTCTTACTTAACCATGAAACTTGATTCTTGCAAGAAAGTGACATCCTCCACTCATACTTTTTCTATCAATCTTATCATCGGTATAGTCCGCATCACAGTAACTAATTAATCTGAAATTTTTACCTTTCTCATACATTAAGCAAAGATCAGAAGTACCTGATAGATATCTCAAAATTCTTTTGACAGCAATATAATGAGATTCTCTAGGATCTACCTGAAATCTTGCACATAAGTAAACACTAAACAAAATGTCAAGTCCGCTTGCTATAAGGTAAAGTAAGGAACTAATGATCCCTCTATACAGAGTTTAATCAACCTTCTTGCCATTTTCATCCTTGAGCAAATGGTTTAAAGGATGCATCGAAGTTGACATTGGTTTTACTTTTTCCATATCATATTTTATCAACAGTTCCTTCACATACTTCTGTTGATGAATAAAAAACTTTTCTTTGGTTTGCTTAACTTGCAACCCAAGAAAGAATTTTAATTCACCCATCATGCTCATCTCAAATTCATTTT
>JANZLF010000006.1:24887893-24902026 GCA_026546835.1 Erythroxylum foetidum | reverse complement strand
ATTCACAATTAAATGCCGGGAATTATCATGAATGCATGTACCAATATGTGTATGTGCCAAAAGACTCATTCCTCTAAAAGTAGAGTCCAAATGTATGCTCATATCACATTATGCAGTTTAACCTACTAGCATGACTCAATTGAGCAAATTACCCTTCCTATCAGGGATGGGATGTTACATTAGTAATCGAGACCTGGTTTCATTAGCCATTTTTGGTGAGACTTCTTTAGGCTATCAGGAGTGTAGTTAAAGATGAGTTATGCATACCAGCCTCAAATGGAAAACTGGTCGAAAGTGTTAAACTATTGTATGGAATAATATCTTTGGTGCTTTGTTTATTGTCAATGAAGCAAGTGACATTCTTTCATGTTTTAAGCTAAATTTTAGTACAACACTACCTATCATTCATCCATCGAGATGACTCTCTTTTAAGCTCTTTATGGTCTTTAACCACTGACAATTCTGTAGTATCATGAAGTGTAGCACCCCACTCCTGCATGACACGTGCCTTGACATCTTAAGTGATATCCAAGACTGTGCTCCGCGAGGGTGGCATGTTAGAGCACTCAATTAGTCAAAACTTAGTATAATTTTTTTTAAACTACAAACATCGTATGCAGAAATCAATCATCAAATAAGGCCCTCTTTATTCCATAAACATTTTCAATTCATCTGAATTTTGCTAATCACTAGGGCCCATTCCATAAACAAAACACTCATAATCATAATGTTAATTCAACATGATTACATTCGCATACACATTGTATAATAATTTCATAATACATTCCTTAATACAAAATTTGTGAAAAATACAATTTAGTACAAAAATAAAGAAATACAATGCAAATGCAAACTAATCCTGACCTCTATCTCTCACTTGGATGCAGTAGGTATACTCCCGTTGCCTAACGGGGTATTCTTCTGGTCCTGAAAAATATTTGCAAATTTTGAGTGAGTTTTGTGAACTCAGTGAGGTAATCATCATCGATGGTTCACTCAATTCATACAACACATCATGTCACATGACAAATATTTCACAAAAATTGCGCTTTACATCGGTATCACATTTTCACTTAAGCATAGGCAAATTTGGCATTTCAATCCAGCAACATACTTAACAAAATGCATATGAAATGCTCATGAGACACTTTTTCAATTATTACATTATTGTGACCGAGCACCTAACTGTCCCGTATCTATTAGATATCGGGCTCATTGATAACTGTCCTATATAGGGCTCATTGATAATTGTCCCATATAGGGCTCATTGATAACTGTCCTATATAGGGCTCATTCAACATTAAGCCTGAGGCTCTGAATCACTTTCTGAGCTCGAGACTCTTTTCACACTTTGAGCTTTAAGCTCTAATCGGTGGCTATTCTGGTTATAACTCCCATTATCTGATCATGCATTCATGTAATGAAATGCATCACATTTATTCAATCAATTGAAAGTGCTCAATGTCACACAATAATATTCACTATCACATCTCATTCACATTGTCATCAAACCTTAGTCCGACATTCAACACTTAAGTTAAGAAAACACTTATTCCGTCTAATTCACATTCAATGAGTACTTCAATATTTCATTTATCATTTATAACAGCATTTAAGCAAACAATAATTAAGAGAAACCTTCTAGGTTACTCACAGTACGCTCCCGAAGCTAAAGCCTGGAAGTGCCATCAACTTCTGAAGGTTGATGTTCCAATTGCTCCTCTAAATCAAATAACATACACATATCACAATTTGTACAATTATAAGTGTTTAACATTGCACATGAATGAAATGAAATATGTAAAATGCATATTCATAACAATCTCGGGTATGTTTCCATCAATTTAATACCATAATCATTTTCATATCAAAAATCATATAGGTATAATTTATACTTAGGTTTATTCCTCACTAACACCATTAAATTCACAATTCATTTCTCATTGAATCACTTCAAATTTTTCTTAGATACACTTTCGGGTATATTGTTTACATTCAATCAGAAGGTGAAACTGATATAATTTGGTCAAACTCTCTTCTAAAAAAGCGTTCCTCTATGTCTTATCATTCCATTGACACCAAAATCACTCAGTGATTTTGGTTCAGTAATTTGGAAGATATGCTACAAACATTTTCAGGCTACTCATATTCAAAAATAGTATGCTATACACTACTTCCATCCAGAAATTAAACATCTTAGAGACTCAATCACAATTAGACTTCTTCATATGATTTGTATCACTATTTCTCTAGTTTACTTGAAATTAAAAATAATCTCATTTGGAATCCTACAGATCAAGATATCATCAAAATACTAGAACATGTTCAATAAAATATCCAGTTTATGCTCTTCCAATCGATACCCTTACTTTGATTTGATTAATCTTTTTTGAGTCAAAACCAAAAGCTATAAATTTTTATTGAGAGACAGAGGAATGTGTTATAAATCCAATTATTTAAAAATCGGGTCATTTGAAGGTTGGACGAATAAGTTATGGTTAAAAGAGTGGACTATGTTTAGATTGGGGCGAAATGCGACGAGTTGTCGCGATGGCGACTACTCCCTTCCTCTATTTCTCCTTCCAACCTAAATTGGTAAAATGAGCATAAATTTCACTACAAATATCATATTAAGGTCATTTAAATACCGTTTCTAAGAGGACTTGTAGACCTACAACTTTCATGAAGATTTAGAAAACAAATTTTACCTCTATAAGGGTCACAAATTTCAAAATACTATAACTATCCCGAATGTCCATCCCATGCAGCATCACCAACTTCTAATGGTCATATCTCTCTACTCCAATGTCCAAAAATTTCATACTTTATATCAATGGAAAGCTTAAAGAAATATTTACAACTTTCGACAACTTTGTCAAAAACTATCTATATCAGTACATAAAACTCATGGAAGTTTCGAATCAAATTTTTAACTCTTTACTTACAACATTCAATTCCTCATGCTTAGTCTATCATTTCTAGTTCAATACTCATCATTTATCCATTATTCTAACTCCCTTTCAACTCAACATCATCCATAACCAAATTATAACCTATGATTGATCATAAACACTAATAACAAAACATACACATATATATGCATTCATCATCAATTTTCTGCACATGTTCAACTTTATTTCCAAGTCACACTTTCGAGTCTACTGTTCACATTCAATTGGAAAGTGAAGTTGATGTATTTTGGTCAATCACTCTTGTAGAAAAGTGTTCCTCTATGTCTTATATTTTCATTGACACCAAAATCACTCAGTTTGGTTTTGTAATTTGGAAGATATGCCTCAAACATTATCTGGTTATCCATATTCAAAAGCAATGTACTATGTACAACTTCCATCCAGAAATTCAATATCTTAGAGAAAGAATCAAAATCAGACTTCTTGAGAATATTTGTAGGCCTATATCTCGAGTTTACTCCAAATTAAAATTCATCTTATTTGGAATCCTAAAGATCATGATATCATCAAAATACTGGTATATGTTCAATAAAATATCCAATTCATACTCTTCCAACCGATATCCTTACTTTGATTCGATCAATCTTTTTCAATTCAAAACCAAAAGCTATAAAGTTTTATGAAGAGATATAGAAATGTTTTATAAATATAATGCTTCAAAAATCAGGTCATTTGAAGATCGGATGAAAAAGTTATGGTTAAAATAGCAAAACATGTTCAGGCTGGAGCTGGGAGGACCTGCAGGTGGCAATCATGATCCTTCGGCAGAATCGTCGCGATGGCGACTTTGCCTCTTCCTCCTTTTTTTCTTCTTCTTCACATTTGTTTGGTAAAATAGGCATAACTTTCAATACAAATATTATATTAAGGTCATTTATGAAGACCTCGAAAACAATTTTTGCCTCTATAAGGGTCAAAATTTCATAATGATGTAGCTATCCCAAATGTCCCTCCTATATAACATTACAAATTTATAATGGTCATATCTCTCTCTTCCAATGTCCAAAAATTCCATACTTTGTATCAATAGAAAGATTAAAGAAAGATCTATAACTTCCATGAAGACAACTTTGCCAAAAACTCTCTACATCAGTACAGAAAACTCATGGAAGTTTCGGATCAAATTTTTAACTATTTACTTACAACATTCAATTCCTCATGCTTAGTCTATCATTTCTAGTTCAATACTCATCATTTATCCATTATTCTAACTCCCTTTCAACTCAACATCATCCATAACCAAATTATAGCCTATGATTTATCATAAACACTAATAACAAAACATACACATATATATGCATTCATCATCAATTTTCTGCACATATTCAACTTCATTTCCATTTTCATTTCACTTCTAACTATCACCTAGATCCTTCACATTTCAAGACAAAAAATTAATCCCTCTCTTTAGCTTTATACTCATTTTACATCATCACAAAAACACCCAAAAAGATTCACATTAATTCATCAAGAAAAATAGAACATAAACCTAATATGTATCCAGTTTTTCTACACTTTTTCCCATATACCTAGTACTGAACTTCAAGTTGAAATCGGAAACTCCAAATGGCAGAATTTGAATCGGAAATCTTCAGACAAAATGTAGAACTATGTCTCTAATTTAATCCAAATAAAAGATCATCTCATTTGGATAAATACAGAACAAGTTATGGTTAAACAACATATGCATATTCAGTGAAAAAAAATCACAGCTAATATTTCTCCAACACACTTTATGCACCATTCACTTTGTCTCTAAACTTTCATTCTAGTTCTTCCCTTTTCAAGACACTATACTTGCCTTTTTCTCTAACTTCAAATCTCAATCCAATCCATATCTAACAAATCAATGATTCACGTTTTTATCCATAAAAAACAAAACATAACAATATCTATTCACAAATCAATTTTTCTTCACTTCATTCTACATCTCTTAAGGATTCGCTCTAACTCTAAATCACCTCTACATCAATTTATAAATCATTAATCATCACATATACAAAAGCAAGACATTAACATAAACATTTTACCACTCATGACTCATACATATAAATTTCATGATCAATTCATCAATCCCAAATTACTCTTCATATTAGTTTCCTTTACAATATCCATAATGATTAAAGCATTAACTTACTTGATTTAGTTCCAAGATTCTTCAACTCTTCAAGATCTCTCTCAACCCTAGCTACCTTCTCTCACATGTGAATCATCATTCAAGAGTGTTAGGGTTAGGTCCTTAGTAAGAAATGAAGAAAATAGAATGGCTAGTGATTGAAGAAAGCAAGGTTTAACTTATGGTTTGGAGAAGAGAGTGTCGTGAGTGAAATAGAGAGAAAGATGAAGAAAAACAAATGAAGAAGATGAAGAAATGGAGCTAGTGTCGGGGGTGACAAGAGAAAGACCAAAATTTGGTCTTTCTTTTATTAATTTCGTGATTTAAGTCACTTGCCACATGTCACTCTGTCATGGTCCCTTCTTGAGCTTTTAATAAGCTAGTCCATTTGCCTCCAATTTTTGATTTTGGTCTTTCTTTTATTAATTTCGTGATTTAAGTCACTTGCCACATGTCACTCTGTCATGGTCCCTTCTTGACCTTTTAATAAGCTAGTCCATTTGCCTCCAATTTCTAATCCAATTGTCTCTCAATTTTCAATGACATATGTCATTAAATCCCAAAGTCTTTTATAAAAATTTTCATTACCATTTAACCCTTATTTCTACTACTATTCATCAATTGTTTTGTCATTTGACATTTTTTCTAATTCAAAAATACCCTGATATTTCATAAAATTTCAGAATTTTTACCAAAAATTCTAATTGACTACTTATACATTTCCACTCAATTTTTAAGACATAAAACCATAATTCACATTAAAACAATCATTTATACTTGAGTGAATGAATAATTATTTTAATGTGTGCAATAATCAAATTCATATGTGTATATACTGACATTATACATGAGCCTGAAGTACATTTTCTAAATCTTTCTTTGATCTCACATGTACCAAATTTTAGGGCTCTAATTCTTAATATGAGAACGAGATGTTACACTTAGTCCCACCAAAGACGCCTTAGGCAAATCCAACTCACCCTAACCAATCAACGCCCCACGGTCATCGCAACTCAAACCATGCCTAATCTTTACTTTGTTAAGTCACCTTAGTTCCTTTGGCATGCATTCCTCGTGCCTAATCCATGCTAGACGTTAACCAATGCTCACTAATGCTAACAAAAAAGATCCCGCAAGGTTAAGGAGCTAAAACTTAGAAACTATGTGGCCTGTTCCCTTTGTTGGCGTGATAAACCTGTTCTTCTTTTTGTCATTTCCTTTTTTCAATAATTACATTCCACTTTTTTGTTTTCCATAATTCTTTTTTTTTCTTCCGTCACTCCGTCACATTCCCCTTTTTTAAGGTTTAAACAACATAATTTTCCAGTGTCGTTCGTCAATATAAGCAAATACTACATTACCCAAAACTTGACTAAAGAAAACTTTTTCTTTTTCTGTATTATCAGTCTTGCTAATAACTGTTTGAACAGAAATTACTGATAAGCATTTATTTTAATTAGAGAATTATATGGACGCATTCCTCCCGTTGGATCTTTTCCTGGTCCCAATATGAAGTTGGGCAGTATGTATGGTGTCAGATTGACGTTTGCAATACTGCCACTAATTCATCTTCATGCGACAATCTCTGTAGGAAATGTGGCTTCAAAGACTCTCTTGGTGGCCTTCTGGGCCTGACAGAATACACGGATAATTAGTAAAGAATGCGAATTAAATAAATATGATGAATCAAAGAGAGGGAAGACAATATCTCACTTCTTCTTGCCATTTGGCGCGGAAGGTAATCATAAGAAGAGATAATGCTTGGACAGCAAGTGCACAGATGATCCCCAGCCATAGTCCCTATGCCGACATTTCAAGAAGATTAAGAAAGAAAAAAAAAAGAAAATAGGAAAGTATTATATGAATACTTACTCTCCCACCAATATGGAGGACAAATGCCATTAAAATTCCTGAAGGAACTCCCACCAAATAATAGGATCCAAGATTGATAAATGCACCAATCTTCTGCCAACCACATCCCCTAGCAATGCCTAATGGTTGAGAGGATCATTAAAAGGTAATAGAATTCGTGGTTAAACATGAATAGAAGATAACAGAACAATATTGGTGAACCTGAAAGAACGCTTTGGAGTCCATCTAGGAGATTGGATCCTGCAATTAAAGGTAACATGGCTGCTACATATTTGGTCACCTGTGCTTCATTGCTAAACGCAAGGCCCCATATATTTCGAATTGCTATCAGCACTGAGCCCACCAAAATCCCCTCAGTAATCGCCAAGACAAGGACGGCATATATGGCTAAGCGTGCCCGACTAGGATTCCCCGCTCCTAATTCATTTGAGACCCGAGTGCTATACACATCAAATGTAGATAGTGGATTTGGGTGCAAAGTTTATTCAATTCTAAATGTCAAAGAAGGAGCATCAACACACCTCGCAGCATTACTCAACCCATAAGGAATCATCCAAACTGTTGCACCTGTAGTAAGGCTGCAAATTAACATATTTTCTTTTTCAGAATATTCTCAAGAGTCAAGGGTTAAACGAAACATGGCTATAAAAAGTAAAAACTAACCAAATGGAGAGCACTGATGTTTCCAATTTTGGGTTGGGGAGAAGACCGGATAGAAGAACCATCATCTCGAATGACCACATCTCCAAGCTGTTGGAAGTCACGCAGAAAATTCAAAATGAGCTACATTGAGGGGATCACATGACATTATAGTTAACTTGAAGAGATATTTACCAAACCATAACAGCTGAAGGAATTGCAAGCTTCAGAAAACTGGGAATGTTATGCAAGGCTTCCTTGGAAAAGCCAGTCCAAGTCTTTGTACACAGAGAAGAAAACTTGATATAAAGTGCCAACAACAATACATTGAGCCAATAGGAAAAGCAGTTTGCCAAAGCAGCTCCTCTCATTCCAAGTCCAGATTTAAACACAAGAATCCAACAAACTGGGAGGTGAAGTAAAGCTGTGATTCCAGAGCTAAGCATCATAGGAAAAACGATGCTCTGTGTCTGCAAGAATTTGACAAGGCATTGTAGAAGACCATACGCAAAGATGGTTGGAATGAAGAAGCGTGCATATATTCCCGCTTGAATTGCTATGTCTTCATCTTGTCCCAGAGCCGCTAAAATTGATCTTGTATTTGCCCAAATGAGAGCAAGCGGTATGCTGACTAGAGAAAGCACAAGCATTGCTCTTTGTGTGTATATACCTAACATATGATGCTGTCTTGCTCCATATGATTGACCGCAAAATGTGTCGAGGGCACTTGCCATTCCCAGCTGTTTCATCAAAATGGAACACTTAAACAAACATGTCCTTCTATATCCCAAATAGCTAGAAACACTAAAAGAATGCATATGGTTTCTTCGTCGTTTTGTTTGAGCTAGTTGTCCCTGATCACATTGTGTACCCTTTTCAATACATGAAGTGTTTTGTCATTTTTCCTTCCGTCTTCTGTAAATACACCATTACATATAATTAAAGGCTAGAAAGTTTAATTCTATACTAATTTTTAATTTACAAATAGCTAGTTAGGTCCATCAAAAAGTTTTATGTTAGAGCAAAACTTATGCAACGTTTCTATTTAGTATAAATTCTTGTTAAATTTAGTATTATTTAGAATGATATATAAGATCTTTTTGCATGTCATTGCATTATAAAAATAAACGAATACGAATCTTTTACACATAAAAATTTTAAATTAAAATATTTTTTAAATTATGAGAAAAAAGTTTGTGACTTTAAAGCAATGATTTACGTCGTTTCCTTAAATTATTCGTAAGCTCTTTAGACAATTGCCTGTCCCGATTATCACTGTCATCTAAGTACAACTTACTGGAACTCCACAGCATCCAAAGCAGACAAAACAGACAAGCAAGTTTGGTCAAACTAGGCGGCTGGAAATAAATCACTTGAGAAAAATTTTAATTAAGAAAACATTTTCCAGTTCAAGCAAGACAATACCATTCCCATATATTAGTTATGTGAATTTTCAGACAATTACCTGGAAACAAGTTTGTGCATAGAACACACACATATATACGGTGACCACTCCAACTAAATGACTGGACTCGAGGGATAAGAACTTAGAAAGGATGTGAAAATAGTTGAAAGTAAGAAACGTTAAAACCACCATGTATAAGTTCTCTTTCGTTTCATATGCGTAAGGAAATCAAAGAGGAGGATATATATATGTTTCATTTGTGTAATCTATGCTAGCTCTTCACTACTATATATCCTCTTCTATTTCCATAAATGAAACACATGTGTATAACTGACCAGCAAGCTAAAACCTGTGACAGAAGCAAAGGAAGTGGCCATCGAAGCTCCAGAAAGGCTCAGCTCTCCTAGATGACCCACGAACATTACAGATATCAGCTGTAAACAATACTGCAATAGGTTCACAGCTACTAGTGGCCCTGCAAGCCATAGCTGCTTCTTGACTTCATCAGTTATCTCCTTCCTTCTAATCTCACTTCCATAGCTTCTCTCTCTTTTTCCCAAACCATCAGTATCACCTTCACATGCGACTCCAATCAAAGGAGAATTCAGAGTTTGCCTGTGTTCCTCTCTCTCCATTTCTTTTGCGTCCAGCCACAAAGAGTCAAGGAGAAAGAGACGAGAGTAGCGAGTGTGTGAGTAGAGTTTTATACATACACGAGTATATTATAAATTTTTTTTCTTTTTCCATTTGATGTACGTATTGCTAAATTTCCTCAAACTCAATTTTTACAGAGTATTATTATTATTATTGCTGAATATATAAAACAAAACATGTACAATATTGTAAAGTATATCCCAGATGGGAAAGTTATATATAATGGAATTCGATTAAACAAATGGATCTCTCTACCCATTCACTCTTTGAGTTATCCAATTCACCTTGGGTTGATGCGTTAAAGTCCAAAAATAATTGATTTACGTATTCGAATTCAATTCAACTTCCTCATTAGGACCTCAGGAAATTACATAATCGTCCTTGAGCGGGCAAAATATAACACATCAACTCTGACCAAATCTTCCTAGTTGCTGCTTTGACAAGGAATTTAATAGGATTGGAATAATAATTACTCAGGTGAAGACAAGCACATCAATTAAGTCGCAGACAATGTGGGCACTTGCTAACCGACAACAACACGACCCGAATCGTCGGTTTCATTTACAAAGTTCGTATCATGTGCCAATTATTATTAGCTACAAATTTAATAATAAATAAACGAGTTAGAGAACATTTTGTGGCTGAAACAGAGTAGGAGATCCGGTGCCCAACAACACCCTTCCAACTGGTTTCGTCGCACTGCCGAGCTGTGTAAACTTTCTATTAATTACTTTAATAGAAAGTTTAGACATTAAAATTTCTATTAAAATTTTTTTAATAATTTTTTAAATTTTTAATTTTTCAAAATTTTAATTTAAACATTAAACTTATTGAATTCTCTTTTTATTAGAAATTTTCCAATTTTAAGTTATGTGAAAGAATTTGTTCTCTTCATCACGAGGCTTTGGGTGTTGAATGTTGGGTGTCATCTCTTTGTCTCCAACGTGGTCCCCGTCACCCTTCACTTTCTTTGTATAGTTTATAGAGCTCGGATGCAGATTGGCATTGGCAACTCTTCTTGGGGCTTGCACTAATTAAGCCACTGTTAAATATATATATATATATATATATGTATATATATATATATATGTATATATATATATATGTATATTTCCTATTTTCTAAGCCAAGGGACGTTATATATGTATATATATATATATTTCCTATTTTCTAGGCTGACCCGTATGTATTCTTTAGAGATACATACAAGTAACTATGCTTATGCATGCATGCGATCCCAAACTTGCCAGTAGTGTAATATGTGTGTATGTGGTTTAATTTTTTCTATTTATCCTTATTGTGACCTAAATCTTGACGCACCAACATCGTGTATGTGGTTTATTAATTTAATGTTTGTATGATTCTTCTAATGTGTATAAATAAATTATTCCATCTTCTAAAGAGCTTTTGTAAAGTATACATAAATATGAAACTACATCATCCATCCGTGCCTTCATTAGGTACATAAGCAACATCCTTGACCTTTTAATACAAAAAAAGGGAATCACATTGAAGACCAAATTTAAAAACAAATGTTATTTATGTAATACTATTTATGGATCGAATTATTGTTTGCGTACCCGTATCCATGATTGTTTGTCTTGATGTTGATTTACTTGAACAAATTTTATTTCCTCTCGTCTTCTTCCATTAGATGATTCTTCAATGGTTCAAAATGTTATCATTCAATAAGTTTTTTCAACTTATATAGCATCACCAATAAACATGTCCTTTGGTAATTGGAAAAGAGAGGAAAAGGGTCTTTGACCCATTTGAGATCCATTCTATAATACCCAATAACCATTATCTTGGGTGCTTTTTATTGAACTCAAATCTATAAGTGACATGTGATATAAAATAGTCTAACAATCTCCCACTTGGCCTATGTTACGACTTAGTGATCCAACAACTTTAAGTGTACACAATACATGGAATTGATCAAGTTATCCTTAACTGAATTAAGCTGATGGGATCATGGCAGTCACAACTTATATATCACAAAATCAGCTCAACTCAACAAACTTTAAATGGGTAATTCGCTAATTGTTATCTCACAAATAATAATTATTGTATACAACATAATATGGATAAACAGTAAGTGAACAAAAACATAAGATTGTAATTGAATTCAACAAGTGTCATAACAATTCGAGCAAGACAATGATATGTTTATATACTTGTCTGAATACTATACTAACAAGGACTTATCTATAAGGCCCATATGTTCAACATGTCCAATAAATGTTTTGGGCAATAAACCTTTTGTTAACTGATATGCTATCATGAGATTAGTCCCAATATGCTCAACTAACACTTTATGTTTTTGCAGTTCTTCTTTCACAAACAAATACTTAAATCCATGTGTTTCTCACTCTTTGAATATTTGTCATTCTTAGAGAAGAATACGACTGCAGAATTATCACAATAAATTCTTAACGGTCTGGTAATACTGTCGACAAGACCAAGACCTAAGATAAAGTTACGCAACCAAAATCTATGAACTATGGCCTCAAAGCATGCCACAAATTCAGTCTCCATAGTGGAAGTAGCAATGACGGACTGCTTTCCACTTTTCCATGAAACTTGCTCCTCCAGCTAATAGGAACATGTAACCGAATGTAGATTTTCGTGAGTCTATACAATCGGCATAGTCTGAATCCGAGTAACCTATCACTTCAAGATGAGTTGATTTTCTATATGTAAGCATATAATTCTTAGTGCCTTGTAAGTATCTAAGGACTTTCTTTGCAGCTTTCCAGTGATCCAGTCCAGGATTACTTTGATATTGCCCTAACATTCCAATAGCAAAACTAATATCTAGCCTAGTGCACGTTTGAGCATACATTAAGCTCCCAACTACTGACGCATAAGGAATAGACTCCATTTCCTTACGTTCCAAATCGGTTTGTGGACATTGCAGTAGACTAAATTTGTCCCTTTTTTGAATTGGAACTATCCCTGCGGAGTATTTTTTCATCTGAAATCTTTCTAATACTTTCTCGATATAACTTTTCTGAGACAATCCTAACAATCCTTGTGATCTATCTCAGAATATTTCTATTCCTATCACATAGGATACCTCACCCATATCTTTCATTTTGAAATTATTAGAAAGAAAATTCTTTACATCATATAACAAAACAACATTATTCACAGCAAGAAGGATATTGTCAACATATAGGACTAATATAATGAACTTGCTCTCACCAACCTTCATATAAATACACCGACCAACGGTATTTTCTACAAAACCATAAGACGTAATGATATCATTAAACTTAAGATACCATTGTCGGGAAGCTTGCTTCAGTCCATATATTGACTTCTTTAATTTATACACTAATTGTTCCTTTCCTGTGGTCATGAAACCTTTCGGTTGATCCATATATACTTCTTCTTCCAAGTCACCATTTAGAAAGGCGGTCTTTACGTCCATTTGGTGAAACTCTAAATCATAATGAGCCACCAGTGTCATAACAATTCTTAAAGAGTCCTTCTTTGAAACTGGAGAGAATGTCTCTTTATAGTCAATACCATCCTTTTGAGTGTAACTGTAACACCCCACTCCCTTATGACCCAAACCTGACATCGATGGTGATATCCGAGTCCATGCCCTGCGAGGGTGGCGTGCTACATCTGTAACATCCCACCCCCGATGGGAAGGGTAAATTGGTCCATTGGGTTAGGCTAGTAGTTAAATTGCATGATTTGATATGAGCATACTTTTGACATCTAATTTTAGAGGAACGAGACATTTTTGCACATGCACTTATATGTATATGCATTCATTGACATTCCCCGTATTTATGTGAATCTGATTTGTTTGTGAATTCTGAGACAATTGTGATTGATAATTGAATTGGAACTATTTTTTAGTGGTTATCAATTGTTGTGACTCTTAGAATTTTTTCTGAAAAATTGGGAGAAAATGTCCGGACCGAAAATTTTTCGAGTAACGGACTGATTGATTGTATAGTACTGAAATAACTGTCCAATGGCCATGGAAAATTAGGTATATGATTTTAGAAATTAATATGTTGAGCTATTGAAATTTGGAGACGAATTGGACTGGAAATAAATTTGTAAAAAGAGAAAGAGATTTAAATGTATTGTGAGGAAAAAGACAAGTGGTATGATTCTATTGTTAAAAGAGAAACCCTTTAAATGCCTTAGGTTTTGAATTTGGCAGAAATGCATCTTTCTTCTCCACCTAGGGCTTGATCCTTCTCCATCGATTGATTCTTGTTCTTCCTCCTACACGATTCTTGCTTGTCCGATTCTTGCTTGCTTCTTCTCCTTGTGCAAAGCCTAGCTTAAACCTTTGAGATGATGGAAATTTGGGAAGTTTTGAGAGAGAGCCGTGAGTGATGAAAGAGTTGGAGAAATTTTGGAGTTTTGAAGAGTGGAAGCTTGATTTGGTAAGTAAATTGGTTTATGTTGTTTATTATTTGTTGAAATGCATTCATGATGTTTAA
>JANZLF010000006.1:24842638-24862351 GCA_026546835.1 Erythroxylum foetidum | reverse complement strand
AACCCAATAGATTTGGATATGGGTAATAAATCGTAAAAACCGATGGATATAGATATAGATATGGGTTGAGTCATAAAAAATGGATATAGATATAGGTTGAGTAAAACCCGAACCAAACCCTACCCATTGTCATCTTTACCTCGCATCCATTGTAAATATCTAGGGTGTTCTTACAAATTTAAAAACATTGCATGACACCACACTGAAAGTGCTTCTTAACGATCCATATTTTTTTTTTTTTTTTGTACAAAAGATTCTTATAGAATAGCCATCAAATTGGCTCCCTCCCACGCTACCATTTTAAATGTTGAAGAAAAATAAATTATACATAACTTATCAGTGAGTTATAAGCTAGCACTTCTAATGGAAGGGGAGAAAGAGGAATATATATAATTACATCAACTCAACTGAGGGGATCTTGAAGAGAGGCAAATGTTTATAGTACCACTATAAATAAAATCCCTACCGTCCCTTCAATCATCATGCATCCCACCAAATTCAGATTGTTAACACGTCTTAATCTGTTCCACCTAACAAATTAAACTTGTTGATTTGGAATTACACCATGCCTATATATATATATATAGAGTTTTGTTATTAATTCTAAGAGGCATTGTCGGCAAACAGATTTAGCCTAATTAAGTTGATTAATTAATCTAGCTTTGTCTGTTTGTGTTACCTGCTACTGTATTTTTTGGATTTGTTGATACCTCATAGTAAATATAGTATAACAATTAGCAAATTAATGAACTTAATTTAGTATAAGATACTGTGTCATGAATTAATATTACACAAATCAATTATCAGTGGACTGTCGAGTTGTGAAGTTTTCTCGAAATAATTAGCTTGGAATACGCAGACAGATACAATTAGAACATCAATTTGTAAAACATAAAGCTTACTCTCATTATATCTATAACACCAAAGAAGTTGGAACTGCGACTCAACACAGCAACAACTGTAAACGTTTTGAAAAATCTAATACGATAATTGTAAATGATAATTAGAAATACATTTGTCCCTTTTCTTCTAATTAATGATTAAATCCCTTTCTCTTATTTGTATTATATTTTATGGTCAATCGTGTTAGGAATTTCATATCAGACAGTTATAAGAGTATTCAAGAATTTATAATAATGTGCAAACAGAACTCTTGAGTTAATTTTTGGAGATAAGTTAGGCATTTCTAACAAATCGTATCACTTTGTTCGTTCCTTCAATTAATTCTTCCGTCAAAGAAAAAAACAGTAGACGAATAAATTGCAATGTATTAGAAAGATTTCTCTTCTCTTTTGATCGGTAATCGTAACACCAATTACCCCAGTTCTCTCGTCGTTAGAAATGTGAAATTTGTTTGAGTTTTTGGGAAAACGCCCCATTAATTTCTGGCGACTTTTAGTTGGTTCATGCCTCACCAAATCTGGAATCCAAAGCCGGCATTCTTGTTGAGAATATACAAGAAACACTCACCTAAAACAATCATGCAAAGAACTTATAGTCAACCACAATGTCTCTTTCGATTCCATTTCATGAAATTCACAAAAATCTTTTTCAGAGCTAACAGAAAATAATGTACGTGGAGGGCATTAGTTGCAAACAAGCTATAAACCTATACCATCTTCTCCTGTCACACTAAGTGGCATGGCATCAATCCCTCCTAGTTAGACCAGGTCATGAATATAAGCTTTGAGCGCTCTTACGCACACGTCTTGTTCTTGGGAGAAAGATAAACGCAGTGAATGCTCTATTCACAGGCTACGTAGAGAACTAGCTAGTATGTGTAGTTGAGCCAAAATGATGTATAATACTTTGCTTGCCAGAAGCTTTAGCAAGCATGAGCAGATTAGGTTGGGTTACGGGGCAATGATTGCCTGCTTCTTTATTGCATTGAGCACCTGCATTATCTTTAAGCCTTATTTCAGTCCTCTAACAGTTTGTAAGTCTTCCATTTCTCTCCCACTTGAAGCTTTAATTATCAAAACTAGTTTCCAGAAATTTTTATTCTTTATATTTTAAACTACCTGCCTCTCTAACCTGTCAAATGGTATTGCAGTGAGTTTACAGTTGTCAAGAGGAGCGGTGCAGGAGTTGAAAATTATCAATGATTCTCTGTTGATAGAAAGAGGTAATCGACGATGAAAACCTTGCGCATGATCTTTCCATCACAAGTCATCATTGCTTTTCTTGATTCTGGATGCAGAAATCATAAAAAAGAATGCGGTACCCATCAACAGTACAAGCAACTCTGTGGTCAGGGGTATGCATTCACTAATTTATGTTCATTACCGAGAGAATTATTAGCATAATTCGTTTTCTGTTCGCTTATGCTATATCTGACGTTGGTTTTGGTCAGCTGGCAATAAGCTGACAGCGAAGAAAACTGGAATGTCTCTTCAAACAGAAAGGGGTAAGTTTTTTCTTGGATATTGGAAATTCATTTCTACTTTAGTTTTCGAAAATACGAACAAAAACTCGGTGTCATCCGCAGTTAGGTTCACTTTTGTAGATTACTCGACTAAAGTATGGTGCATGCGTTATTTCTTGAACAAGCAGATGTTATATTAAAGCATACAATTGAGCCTGTATGCAATTTCACAGAAAGATCTGATTTCTGTGACGTCAAAGGGAGCATCAGGATCGATTCAAGTTCCTCCACAGTTTTTTTTGTCTCATCCGAAATCAACGTATTGGGTGTAGAAAACAGCTCATGGAATATCAAGGCTTATGCGCGAAAAGATGACCGTACAGCAATGAGCACGTTGAAGGGATGGTCTGTTAGACTTGTAAATAATAACAGCCAAGCTGTCCCTCAGTGCACCAAAAGTCACAATGTCCCTGCCGTCCTATTTTCTGCTGGTGCATACTCAGGAAACCACTTCCATGCCTTCACCGACATTATTGTTCCACTGTACTCTACTGCTCGATCCTTCAATGGAGAAGTGAAGCTTCTTATCAGCGACCAACCATCTTGGTGGATGAAAAAGTTTGAAATCTTGATGAGGGCACTGTCTAAATATGAGGTTTTGAACATTGATAAGAGACGAGGTGTAGATTGCTTCCCAAGTGTAGTTGTTGGCCTCAAACGTCTAACCAAAAAGGAGCTCCACGTTGACCCTTCAATATCAGGCTATTCTATGAAGGACTTCAGGGAGTTCTTAAGAAGCTCGTATTCCTTGAAGAAGGCTAGTGCAATAAAAATCAAGGATGCTCAGAAGAAAAGGCCAAGATTATTAATTATTTCACGAAAGAAATCGCGAGCTTTTACAAATGTTGGTGACATCGCTAGAATGGCAAAAAAATTGGGATTCAATGTAGTTGTGGCAGAAGCTGACGCCAACCTGTCAGGATTTGCAAAAATCATTAATTCCTGTGATGTTGTGCTGGGTGTTCATGGAGCTGGTCTAACCAACATTCTCTTCCTTCCTGAAAACGCAATACTGATACAAGTAGTCCCATTTGGAGGAGTAGAGTGGGTTTCAAAACATTTCTTCGAAGAGCCTTCGAAACAAATGAACTTAAGGTACTTGGAGTACAAGATAAAGGTAGAAGAGAGCACTTTGATACAGCAATATCCAACAGACCATGAGGTTTTAAGAGACCCCAGAGTGATTCAAAAACAGGGTTGGCTTGCATTTAAGTCGATATACCTGGACAAGCAAAATGTAAAGCTTGATCTGAACAGGTTTAGGTCCACTTTGTTAAAAGCAATAGAGCTTCTGCACGAATCGTCGTGAATTGCATTTCCTGAGGAGACCAAACTCTCCTTCCAGGCGTCTAATTTAATATTCTTACTTCCAAGCTTCATTTCTGGAAAATAAATGTGCTTCTGGAAAATTTTTGTTCTTTTGTTTTTCCATTAGATCCTGCATCCTATAATTCACACATGTAGCAAAACGATCGTGTCGGTTGATGCATACTTCTTCTTTGCATACAATTAACTGCTCTCAACAAGAAAAGGAAAAAGGCGCTGGATGATTTCAGGAGCATGAATTAGTCAAAAGACACGTATCTTATAAACGACTGCCACTCTCTTTCTTCTAGGTATGTAAAATAAACTCTACAGTCTACACCAATAATGTTTCAAGTTGGCATGTAACTCTCAGTAGCTACTCAAGACCAATAATTGAATCCAACCTAAACCATATTTGATTTGAGTTTTGAGTAGCAAAACCAGAATTTAAAAGGCTTTTCATTTTTCAAACCACGCCTCATGTGGTTGGTTAACAAACTCCTTGACATTCAATCCCATTTAAGTCACACGACTTCACTTAAAATTGCACACTACAATTTATATATGTTTTCATAAATTAATCAAGACAGTATATAAGTCCAACTGAAATTTTCTCATTTCAAATCCCTCACATAATCTTTTGTACGTAATTGTAATTTGGTACACGCTAATCAAAAATCTAGCCGAGTCTTCCAAGTCCAATAACAGGAAAGGACGAAGACCGCCCGCACAGGTAGCTTGATTGGCCAACTAACACGGTCAACGAAAGACATATTCTACTACTTCATTATGACGATTCATCATAAAGGACAATATTTGCACAATTCACTTGATTAACTTTCTTGAACACAAGCATTTTGATGGAACAAACGAAGATCGCTTAGATGGTGTGGTGTCCAGGGCTAGACATCAAATATTGAGATTACAATTCAAATGAGACAATTAAGAGAAAGGAGGAAAGAGATTGAACTAGAAGAAGAACCAAGCTCAAAGTTGTTCACTTCTTTAGCAACTAGTACTACTACTACGCAAGGGGAAAGAATATAGCTCCATATAAGGTAAGGCCTAAATCCTAAGCTAGCAAGTAGAGATCAAAAACCCAAAACCAAATAATTCAGAAATAGAGGAACAAATTTGATATTTACGGCAACAGTAAGTTTGTTCATAGATCCCATTTACAAGTTCTACCAAGCACTTTCAGATATATATGCATTCCAATAAGATACACAAAAACAAATATAAACAACTATGAAAACTGAAAGCATACAACCAACCATAACCGAGAAATCTGTTCATTTTCTTGGTTATAGTACCAAAACTACACCTCAGAAAACAGGAAACAAAATACCTGTCGCCGTGTATGAATTTCCAAGTTAGAACGCATTACTGCACCTGAACAGACAATTACTTGAGAAGACAATAAAGCCCAGGAAACCCTTTGGACTTCCACAACAAGAAAGCCATGTCAAGCCACTGTACAAACCACTAATATGACCAAGGAGAATTGTAAAAAATGCAACTGCCATTATCTGTGATCATCAGATATGGAATCTCATGAACCTACTCTTCATGCTAATATAATCAGTCATAAAGACACCATATTCCTATATTGATTGTCTTGTGAACTCTTACCAAATTGTGACAAAAAAATTCCAACATCAAATATGTGTTCAGCACCTTTGGTGTCCAAAAGTAATCTTGTCGACACTTGTCTGAAACCCATATACTCTGAAACCAATATACCTATCAATTGTACAATCCAGCAAAGACTTAACCTCTGCAGATATCCGCAAGCCATCAGCAATTTACATAGCTCGATAAATGAATATTGAAAAAGTAAATGTCATTTTCTCACTTTGCAGATGAATTCCACCATACTTGTGGTTCCTTTTATGAGTCAGTTTTTCAGTCCACCATCATGTTTAAAATGTGAAGTGGCAGAAGAGGCTTGACCGCTTGGGACAGTAAAAACTTCGCAAGGGTAAAAGCATTTCAAATGAGTCCAAATCTAGACAATTCACTTTCAATCTTCAATTCAGCTGATTAAAATTTGAAGCTTCTGCCTTCGAAACTTACTATCTCTTAGGACCTCACCATGAATTCGGAAAGCACCGATAACAGGCTCAAATTGTGTATCTGATTGATCTAGCTCCTTATTGGTTTGAAGATTTGATGCTCTCCTTCATGAGTAATTTAGGCCACAAGGTCACAGCAAATGTTCTATGAGGTCTGACCACAGAAGGTTAAAAAACATCCCAATCAAAAAGATCCACAAGGGCTGGTAGCAATCTTCTTCCTTAACAAACAGGATTCTGATAGCATAATATTTAATCCTGCACAGTCAAACTAACTCCATTTACCACCATGAACTGGAGTCCTGCTTCCAGTTTTGTTCTTGGTCTTTTTTAGAAGAAGTGAAGCATGATCAACATGTTTGGCAGATGATTTCGTCTCACCCTTCAACCACAGAAGAGCCTCCGCCGCTGCATCTTTTTCAGCAAGTTTCTTACTGCTGCATGGCTGCCCCACAAAGTCCAAACCGTTAAAGCACACAGTGGAACGAAACTGGTTATTTTTCAATTGCTTTGTCTTGTATGTGGGTGCTCCATGCCCTGCCCTAGCAAGTAAAGTCTTAAGTTCATTCTTAGAGTTGGCATCACCAACTTTGCTTGGTAGTCCCTCTTTCATTGCCTTTTTTGAGTGTGATGGCGACTGGCGACCGAAAATGAATCTACCTTCACATTGATCCTCTGAAACCAGCAACCTTATCACCATTAATAGCTGCTCATATGACTGCAATTCTAGCGTCGGATTCAGAAGCTGTAAAATGAGTATACAGCAGGAGAAGAAGAAATAAATAATATATCAGTAACTCAAATCTGGAGTTAAGTTCATTTCCACCAATGCATAGACAAAAAAAAAAAAAAACATAGGGAATAGAAAGAGAATTAAGCTCCAAGAGATTTAGGTCCAGTGGGTTAAAACATCAAATACCAAATAAACAGCTTTCCCAAAAGATTAGAAACTTACTTTCTCCTGAATAAGTTCTTCAAGCTCTTTCTTTAGGCTCAAGTACATATCGGCTATTGCAGGTTTCATGAAGAATTCCAAATATCCTCCCAACATTTTTAGGTGTCCATCCTATTAAAACCGCAAATAAGTGCACAAGAAATAACTGAAAAGTACATTCAAAAGCATCCACTTCAAAAAAGTAATCAAGCAGATGAGCATAAGAAGTTTGAACTTACTAGCCCACCACTCGAAATCTTTCCTCCAAATAACAGCAGCACAGAGTCAGATATACCAGTTGAATCCCTGAGAAATACGGTGTTCACTTTGACCTTTTCATTGAAGACTAACCACGGAAAAGGAATTTTTGATACCGCACCATTTACAGAATTCTGCAGGTTTCAATCCATTATCGGTAAAACAAATCACAAAAGTCAAGATTTAAAAGGAGTGTAAAATCTGACATATCAATGTTTTAAAAACAGAATCAAAAATTAAACTAGGATGACAAAAGATTTAAGATTTAAAAGGTTCAATCATTATTTGATCGTCATAAAATTAGCTAAAGATTAAATAAAATTAAATATTTTAAAATATGATTGAAAAATATTGTCCTTACCTATTGAAAAATTTAATTTTTAATTGAAAAATATTATATAAAAACTTATTGATTTATTTTAGTTTATAAGAACTTATTAATTTATAACAACTGACCAATTAATTAATAAATTGATTAGTTTTTAACAACAAGAGTTTTTAAAGTAAATCAAACCAAAAAGTTAAAACTGAACCGAAAAATTAGACAACTCAAGATTTTTATGGTTGAACTGGACAAACTGGTTGAATTTTTTAATCATTGGTTAGCATAGAACATTCATGGACACCATGTCCAAAGATTAAGAAACTTACCGAGTACAGAAGTACCTGACCATCCTCCATTGTTTTCAATCCTATTGACTTCTCCTTGTTCTGTACATATGATCATAAAAGATTAGGTATCACTCCAAGAGAGGAGAATAAGTTTAGCCATCGGAGATTTATCCTTAATTCCCAATCAATAGAAAATTTAGAACTGTCACCTTTCCTTCTTATTAGTAATGAAACACTCAAGAAGAACTTCACCATTATACACTTCTACTGCAGGAATTAATGTCAGGGTGCTCCCTGACTACCTCCAGTGCTTCAGAAAAGTTTAAAATTATAACAAGCATGTGAAACAGAAGCACAGAATAAGATGCTTTGAGGAGAAAATAAGGATACGACAAGGACTCTCATGAACATTTTACAGTGACATATTCAAAGGAGAACATAAATGCATAGGGAAAAAATTGAAGTATGAAAAATTGACGTACGACTTACCACAACAGAACATATCCCTGGGAACAAGCCAGCACAGATAACTGCACGGATAAGATGCTCATCATGGCTCCATGTATTGCAATTTTCAGTCCGCTGATCAATTAGACCAGTATCCTTCAGCAAGTAAAAGAATTGCTTCCGAAGAGAATCAATAGCTTTCAAAGTCTGGGCAGAAAGAAAATTTTTCCAGCAGTACTCGTACCCAGATTGTTGTGCTTCAGAAACTTTCCAACCATCATAGGCTCGAATAAGAGCAACATGGTCACTGTAATCCTGGGCAGAGAATTGTGCTTTTGCAGACTCTGCAAGCTACCAAGACAGGAAGAAAATTTATGCTTAGACATATATAAATACGGACATATGATCAGAGTCCAGTTTGCTCCCTTGTTTTATAAAGTTAATTCTTGATGACATCAATTCAAAAATTCAATATTAAAAGTTTAAGAAATCAATAGACAAACAAGATAAAACAAAGCCCAATACAGAACCACCGTCTATGGTTAATAGTCCACTGCATATCACCACCATGTTATGTTTAATAGTCCATCACATATCATTAGATAATTTCTATTGAGTATTGACTCTAACTCCACCCCACACCAGGATACATGCATGCACAATCATAGTGTATATACATTCACATTTTTAGATATTTATCCCTATAAACCTGACTTTTCTGGGAACAATATGATTGATTAATATGACAAAGAAATTTAAATTTTAGATTCTCTTCACAGTAGAAACAAGGAAGATTTCTATATGCACCCTTTGTCAATTGAAACGCGCTAACCCTCTTTACGCAGAATTTCTTTTTTTCTTGTGTCATTGTAAACAAATATTTTGTCTCACATTCATATACTTTTTACATCACACTACGATAAGGTAATATCTTTGCTTTGGAGACAATAAAGTAAGAAAATAAAACTTACATCCTTCTTGTCAAATGGCATCAAGAAAGGATCTCTCACACTAAGACCAGCAACAACAGTCATTATTGGATCAAGACAATTAAAAACAGCCCCATATATGAGCATTTTCCCAAGCTTTGGTTCAACTGGAAGTACTGACAAGTGGCGTCCTATAAAAGCAACCAATCCTGCTTTAAAATTCAGTTCCTAAAGTATTACACCATATGAAGATCACAAAAGAGCAAGAAAAAACTGATGTACCAAGAACTGTCAGATTTTCACTTTCATCAAGAGCTCCAATCACCTTTAAGTACTCAACAGCATTTTGAACCTAAAAAAAAAAAAGAATTACAAAATACAGCAAAGAAGCGTAGAAAAATTAAAGATGCTAAAATAGCAAAAGATTCCTGATATGATTGACATTTAAACTCCTAGCAAGTGAAAAGAATGCAATGTTAGCAAGCTTTATAAATTTGCACATTTCATGAAAATAAACTCCAAAAGGGGAGCAGTTCATGAAAATAAACTCCAAAAGGAATTACCGATAAAGGTTCTGGAGGCTGCAAGGCTCTAGACAAGAAGTTTGAAATACTTCCAAGTTGGAGGCTTTTGATTTGCAAACACAAAGACTGCAAAGGCGTCCTCAAAAGTTCTGGTAATTGATAATCAGAGAAAGCTTCGTACACACATTTAGGATAAAGGTGATAACACTCGCCAGGTTGAACACGACCAGCTCTTCCTCTTCTCTGAATCAGAAGTCCAATTTTATATTACAGAACTAGGCAAGAAACTAAAATTTTAGAAAGCAAACTACAGCATTGGCCCTCTAAGAAACAAAATCTTTGTTTTAAGCATGATGCAAGTCAATACATGGTATAAAGTGGATCTGGCAGCTAAATTTGCAAGAAACCAATTACTTCTTTCATACTGAGCATTATACAAAAGGCTTGACAACTAAATAAAACATACTAATTTAAAACCCTATTAGCTAATAATAATTAGCAAATCCTCAAACTGGAACACAAGCAGTAGTTATTTTTCGTGTCTCAAACTTGTCTAATATCCTATTCCTACTAGATATGCAGCAAGAATAATATAGATTATGTCATTGCACTTCTCAGTGTAATGTTTAGCTGAAAGTCAATGTAAAATGCTAATTCCACTGTAATGAACTTGGGAATGATGCAAATAATGAAACTTTAAGATAACTAATTTAAGAAACGCCATTGGTGCCACGTATATCTAATTTACTGAGAAAACATCTTAAGCAAGACAATAATTAACAGCCCTATCAAATCCAACCGAGAATTGAAGTCAATATCTTAGTCGCTCCCACATAGATACAAATGTAACCTGTTTTTGGTCTGTAAAGTTACTCGCTGCTTTAAAGCCAGTTCCTTATTTCATTTTTTTCAAGCTTAATTAACTCTTTCAACTTACCGTATCAAGCACAAGGGTGATAAAGTACCACTTAAAGCATGAGTGAATTAGACTGAAGTAGACCAAGGGTAAAGATCAAAGCCATAATAAATGTAAAACTCACTCTAAATAGTCAATCCTAAGGCATCCCAATTATCCTTAACAAATTATAAGCCAAGGAGCATAGGTACAAAAATAATTTGTATTGCGAAGGTAGGTCTACCTGCCGGGCAGCAGCCTTTGAAATCCAGGAAGGCAACAAGCAAGGGGTATTATTCAGTGCATCATAAGATGTCTCCTTTGCCTTCCCACAGTCAACCACAAAAACAACATCATTGATGGTAATACTTGTCTCTGCCATGTTAGTAGCCAAAACAATCTTCCTCACACCATCTTCAGGTTTATCAAATATTAACCTCTGTATGACAGCACCAATGAAAAGAAACAAGAACAAAAATGAATATCATGTCAGACTGACAGTTCTCCAGATCTACTTCCGGGAGAAAAACATGATACTAACAATAAAATATGCTTACATAAGGAAAAAAAACATCAAATATTTTTAAGTGAAAAAATGAGCAACCCTGTGACATTGGTGATTTTAAAATAGCAAGCATTGTACAATATTTGCAGTGGGGTCCCTATAAATTTAAAGTTCAGAAAGATCCATCGTGAATCTTCCACAAAAGAGTTATTAAAGGATATCTTTCCCTTGTCTACCAAAAGCAACTACAGCTAGAGTACTATCCTTGACCTAACATTACAAAAGAATCTATTCCATGAACTATGAAACCGAAAAGGACCCCCATATTAATTTCATACTGCAAAATGTTAGGATCTTCGGGAGAGAGAGAGAGAATTATTCCAAAACAATGGGCCAAGGAGGGAGTTAGTTATCAGCTGATGTGGTAATTAGTTAGGCATAACCGAATGTACCTAGAGAGGGGGGTTATAAAGGGGTAGGCAGAGAAGGGAGAGAGGTAGGCAGAAAGATTGAGTGAAGATAGTGGCAGATTTGGTTGGAGCCTGCATTGCTTCCGTTCCCAACGTCAACTCCTGTACCACGGCTGCTGGCACGAATTAAAGTTTCAAGTTGCTGCGATAATTGTTGAAGTTGAGCCGCCATCCGTGCCTCTGCAGTGGCCCGTCTTGATTCTACTGCTGCTATCTTAGCATCAGTTTCATATTGGTTTTCGTGCAGAAGATTACGTAACCTTTCTTCAACGATGTTATCATCCATGGTGAGAGGCTCTGATACCAAATTGTTACGGTCCCGAGTCTGGGATCGAGTCACCGGACGATTAACCGGAGATTCTTCTCCCAGCAAAGGGTTTTTACCCTTGTTCTTCCTCCTGGATGTACCTATAATTGGTAATTCAACACAGCTCGTTGAAGGGAGCTGTAACCTTAAAACTCGTTAAGAGAGAATTTCAGATCTCGTGGTTTCTAATAAATTTTGCTTGTTCTTTTATTGCTGAATAACTCCCTATTTATAGGGAAATCTCCTTACAATCAAGAAGATTAATAGAACTAGAATTCCTAACTAAACAATGATTCAGAATCCTTGATAGACTCCCTTTCCTAAATAAACTCCTACTGCCAACTGAAATTCCTAACTAAGCAAGGATTTAGAATCCTTAATAAACTCCTACTGCTAACTAGAATCCCTATCTAAGCAAGGATTTAGAATCCTTATTTCACTCACGACATTAATATCTTAGGCAGTAAACTTTCTGCGTCGTTCATATTTTTGTCCCACGAATGCATCCGTAACAATATACTTGTACCTATGTATTGACCTAGCAAGATCTTGAGAATAATATACATATGTTCAGAATTTCTACATTATACATGAACAAAAGATCACCTGTTCTGAGCTGGCCATTGAACCATGGCATGCAAGTAACAATACTCTGCTTGGATCACCAAAGATTGGATGAGCCTGTAACTGATCCTTTAAAGAGTTTATGTCATCCCACCCAGTCATAAAAACTAATACAGCTCCAGGTCTTTCTCTTCTAACTATGTGACAGAGAACATGCTCAATAAGGTTAAAACCAATCGAGTCAGGATTCCAACAAGACAAAGAGTCCTGAGTGCGTGAGCTATAACCCTTAAAGTTAGCAGCTTCAAGTGCATCCTGTCAAAGCATTAACAGCTATGTATAGATTGGTCAACGGCCAAAATTAAGCAACAAGAACTACGTAGCCTCGCAAGGTACCTCAACAGACGAAGCAATATGGCTCTTCCTCTTTCTGAAAGCTTGTGCCTGTTTTTGCATTTTCCACGTCTTTTCTTGTCCATAATCATCAATCTGATTATACTGAGTCAGTCGGTATCCTGTCATCTCTACAATATCCTCTAGAAAATGTGCTCGAACTGGGTAGGTAAACCCCTGAAATAGACCCAAGAAGCCATCCCCAGGCCCCAAACCCCAAGGGGAGAAAAGAGGGAAAGGAAAGATGAAGTTCAATGACAGGAGATCAAGAATTTCCATCATCTCTTTTTTATAGTAAGAATTAGCAAAAAAAAAATGATACAAATTAAGCACAAATCCCGTATATTAATCCATTCAACAAAGGAAGCAAAAAGGAATGCATATAGTCAATTATTACCTACAAAATTAATGAAGAAATGACAATCTTATGCATTAATGAAGATGAATCGAAGATGTCGAGTAGCATGTTAAACCTGTAACTGTACCCTAACAATTATGATGATCCATCTTTATTATATTACAGAGGATATGTTAAGGGAGCTTGCAGAAAAAAACCATACAACAAATGTCTATTTCATATCACAAAATGAAAGATGATCCCTTTTCTAATAATCTACCTTCCCCAAAACCATTTGGGGGCATGAAGTATGTGCGCTTAGAAGGAATCACATAAGCTTCACTAGCCCACTTTTTCAACCATAGTTACTATAAACAAACCAAATACAGGCCTGGCAAACATTCAATTTGCACTTGTTGGCTTAATTAGTGTGTGGGTGATTCAGCCAATGGGTCAAATTTTAATTACATTAGTCACAATGTTCAAATATTTCAAATGAATATTAGCAAAATTGATAATCATAAGTTCATTGAACTATTTAGATGATTGGCGATCCAGATTTTTGCGTTGTTTCTAGTCAATCCAGTTGGTTTTGGGTTTATCAAATTCCTAACCAATTCCTTTCCAATCACATGTTTTTAAAATTTGAGGAAGCCCACAAACTCCTTCTAGGATCAATTTGTCCAGTTTAATTTAAAAAATTAAAGAATGGTTGGCTCACTAGTTTTCCAATATATGAGGCTTGGAAAGAATTTAACAAAGTCATTGGGGATAAGATTTTTGCAGTTGATATATATTGAAAGGGGAAGAGTCATTATGGCACCTTTTCACAAAAGCCAACAGCAAGGGGTCATGTTGCTAATAATTGCATAAGTTACAAAATAATAATGAACAACACTCCTATGTCCTTAAAACTCCACAAAGAGCTAATTTTGGGTAATGGAAATTATATATTCTATATCTACAAATTCGGCAAAAAAGAATATTAACAAAAGGGATTAGTTTAATGCTAGAATGCGATAAAATTATTATGTATCCCGTATAATAAGTATTCTACATTGGAATAGTATTATGTTGGAATATTAATTTTTTCCGTACAGCCCTACTATTAGAAACAGGTAAACTAAAAATTAATTAATAATGTCATACTATTATCTATTTTATATACTACAAGGTATAAGAGCAAATAAAAACTAGTGAAAAGAAAAGGAGAGAGAGAAAGAACATTGTCATATGGCATGATTAGTACCAATGTAGTCCAGTTCACACCACTGTTTGTGGGATGGTGCTCTACTTATAGTGAACAGTACCCTTGCAATCAATATCCTCACAGTATTGTTTCTATTTTTTGTTTGTTTTTAAGGTTTTTGTTTCATTCTTCTGGAAAAATTTCAAGTTTTTTTGTCTTGAAGTATTGTTTTGGATTGCCTGAGAAGTTTTTTATTATCTTGGAGTTTTTGCTTCAACTTGCCTTTTAAAATTAATGTCCTCTAATTGATGGAATTTCACTTTGGCACTAATAGATCAAACTTGCTATCAGTTTGTTGGGAGAATTTTATAGTTCGCGCTGATTGGAAGATATTAATTGGAAGTGAATATTCCTAAACTCCTAGGGTTAAGGCAGTTTCTCACATTGAAGCATATACATTCCAAGTATATTGGATGGACAATTAATATTCTAATGTTATGTATCCAATATAGGAAGTATCTTATAATGCAATAGTATTATTTTGGAATATTAGCATTAACTTTTAATTTTTATAGCCCAATTATTAAAAATGGGTAAACCTAGTTCATAACAAGCCAATTTGTTGTTCGTTTTTCTCGTTTACATGTAACAAGTATGAACTCTGAAAGAGAATTACTCCATAGCTGAATAATAAATAGAGAAAATCTAGCATGAAGTGCTGAAGATGACTAGACAGTCTGGAATACTAAATTCGTTATTAGAAAGTCAAATGAAACATTTCGCCGTTAAAATTTATAGGAACCTAAATGAATATGTAACAGGTCAAGTGGTTGCCAAATCAATGAGATTATACAAGAGTAAAACAATCAGATATGCACTATACATGTAAGCTAACAAGTCAATATTGCCACAAAATTGAGTTGCACTGAAGTTCACAAACTTTTGAGAAAGCTATCAGGAAGAGAAATAGATATTTCAAACAATCTGATATAAATTAGGCTTTGATTCCACAAAATTAAGAGAAAAAGAGTCCACTTTTGAATTGAAAATTTTGGGAACGACATTATGACCACTGTCTTCAGAAAACAGAGAAGGATGAGCAATTAGGTAATCAGAACTTACAGGAATATGGATGGTTGGAGCACCGCCAAAGTAGGAAGAGAAGAGCTCTGCATTTAGTGTTGCACTCATCAAAATCAGTCTCAAATCTGGTCTTTGAGGAAGGAGATCTCGCAGAACAATAAGAAGGAAGTCTGACATTGAAGCAACTTATAGTTATTATCCATTCACTGACCAATAACCAAATAAATAGAGATTCAAACCACCTTCATTCATTCCTCGCTCATGAATTTCATCAACAATGACATGAGTTACACCATTTAAATTTCTGTCAACAAGTAATCTCCTCAACAATACACCAGTAGTGCAGAACAGAAGTCGAGTATCCCTCCCTTTCATTCCTTCCAACCTTACTTTGTATCCAACCTTTTAACAACAAAGAAATGATACAATCAACCTAAGTCCAAAATAGTCATATTTCAAAAAAAAGAATCATGAGATAAAGGCCATTATTAACTGATTCTCCAAGGTTCTCCCCTTGTTCTGCCGCAACTCTCTCAGAAACAGCCATCGCTGATATTCTTCTAGGCTGGGTGCATATAATACTACACGCAGCTCCACGAGCAGCTTCAATCTCAGATTCAAGTATGTATTGAGGAAGCTGAGTGGTCTTACCACAACCAGTTTCACCAGAGACAACAACTACCTGCAATATGCATTAGTCTTTTATGAGCCATATTGCCATCATTTAACAAGGTAAGACCTTAAGGTTCATTCTATTTCCACGACAAGCATCCATCACCACTGCTCCTCCAAAAGGAAAAGCATAGTGGAGACATAACTATGCAGAATTTGGTCTGGAGGATATTAGTGATTTAATAATTAAAGTATCACATTCCCTATAATAGTATGTATGGAAAGTAACTGGGCATTTTAGTATCAGTAACTAAATTTTCATTTGGTGAATTCTGCTATCCACAGTTGACCAACAGTATAAATTACTACAACATGATACTCTTTTTTTTTTTGAAAGTTAAGGTTTTGATTGATTAAAAGTAATTACACCTAGAATACAAAAGGTCAGGGATAATCCAAAAAGACTACATTACAAAGAGTTGCGGTTCCATGATACTCATTTTGTGAAACTACAAAATAAAATACTGAAGCAAGCAACTTATCAAACTAGAGCCTAGAGGAACTTCTAGCAAGTTAAATTCTAACCGCAAAGGGTTTTTCCTGAAATGAACACATAATGCAAAATGTCTTAGTTAATAACCCAAAAGAAATTCATATTTTACTTGATTTTCAGAAATGGTTTTCAGTAGCATATCCCTTTCTTTAAATGCAGGAAGACTTTTACGAAATTCAAGCATCTGTTGTCCTTCAGAAGAGTCCTGCAGAAGAATCAACATTTATCAAGAAAATTGCATTAAACAAAACTCAGTATCCAATAATGAGTACAAGTAAATGACCAATTCCTACTCATAAAACATAAAACTAAGAAATTTGCATTGAGGAGAACATAACATTACAACCAGTAAGAGTAAAAGGAAGGAGGAAATAACCAATCCAATCAACTAGCTTTTATAAAAAAATAGTAATAAGTATATGCAGCTCCATTGTTGGTTGTAAATAATATAAAGCATAAGGGGAACAAAATAAGATAAGACGATAATACCCAACAAAACGATACTACCCAACGAACTAAGGAATTCAATTTGACAGAATAACATTATAAACATTAAAAGGAAGAGGGAGGCAACAACCAATCCTATCGACTAGCTTTTACAGGGAAAAAAAAGTAACATTGATGTAGGACAAACAGAAGAAGTATTAACCAGCAGTTAAAAATCACAAAATAGGAAATATGACAAATACTAGACTGCTGGGATTTCAGCTTGGAATGCTGAAATTTCAAATTAGGTATAGGTGGGATTTTAGGGTTTGTTATTGAAAATTTTAGACTAGGATTTTAGGGTTTAATATGGCTGGAATTTTAGGTTAGGTTTGCTGGAATTTAGTGAGAAACACAAACAATAGAGAGTGGAAACAAGGAATCACCCTTAAGGTCTAACATTTCACTCTTAGAAGAAAGCATCACACCTTCTAGTTGAAAACTCAAGTTTAAAAAAAAGATTCATGATATATTATTATTGAATGGCTGAGTACACATAGTTATAGAGAAGTTCTTAAAACCTTTATTCTAGTAGGAAAGGGTTCTTAACAAATTTAAATCTATTCTAATAAAATTTATGTAAGTTTAAGCCATAAACAAATATGATAACATACTTAAAACTAGAATAACATATTTTGCTTACTACTACTTCCTATCTAATAAGGAATCCAAGCAAAATCTAAAATTCAGCTCTTATTGTATTTGTTGACAACTTAATTCCCAACCTTCATCCAACCAAATTAAAGCTTTTGGTTGACTAATTTTTGTCTCTTTTCTTTCTTCTATAGACTTAAAGTTTCTTTTGCATCAATTGTCCACAGCTTGTCTGAAGTCTTCCTAGATGTAGAATGTGACAAATAATAATCTTATAAATCGAATGTTGTTTTCTAGACTAGTTCTTGGAGCATTTTGTGATCGAGGATCATTAATGTCAAATCTGTCCATAATTCTCAAAAGTATTTCATCTCGCTCTTGGTTGTTGTGTATTTTTCTACTCCCTTCTTCCATGTGTTGTCATTGTGAACTAGTAGTCAAAAATGACAAAATTGGAAAATATGGCTGATATTAGACTACTGGAATATCAAATTTTAGGTCTAAATTTCAACTTGGAATGCTAAAATTTTAGATTAGATATAACTGAGATTTTAGGGTTTGTTGTTTTTACTCTAAGATTGTATGGTTTAGTATGGCTAGAATTTTAGGTTAAGTTTGAAGGAATTTGGTGAAAAACATAAACAGTGCAGGGTAAGAAATTGGAAATGATAGCAATATGGATCCTAAACCCATATTGACATATTCTAGGAGGAAGAGGGAGAAGGGACCAAACATGGGCCACAAACCCATGTTGACATATTCTAGGAAATTCACTAAGGCAGGGAGGAGTGAGTCATCAAACGGTTAGAGAAGTTAGTTAAAGGAGAGAGAGCAAAGGACTATGTAAGGGATGGGGTAGTGCAAGGTGGGGAATATCTTTTCACTTGCTTGTTTTCGGCTGCTAGCTGAAGGGCCAATAGTGGCTAGTTAGCTTGGTGCTTGTAGATTACACTACAAGGCTGTAGCTAAATATCAATAAAAATACCTTAATCACATCCATTTGCTTATCATTGGTGCTTTCATTGAGAGTCCTGATGTATGCAAACCAGAATGGCGTCACAGAAGTGGGAAGCAATGGATGCTCGAATGATAGCTGTAGAGACGAAACTGTTGGATCATTCGGCTCAACTGGGGAGCTTGCATAAGGGGGTCGACGAACTCTCCAGGGCGTTAGCGACGATGCACGTCGAGATGTGAGAGGGGTTCCAACGCCAGAATGTACACCGATCACCAGAGGCAGGGTCCAGCTCTGTTGATCGTGGGAAGTCGGTACAGACGGAGGAAGGGCGTAGCGGAGTGACCTCCATGATGTCGGAGGAGTATCAGCTCCGTGCCAAACGAATAGAGCTCCCTCCATTCCAAGGCGACGACCCGGTAGGATGGGTCTCACGGGCAGAAATGTATTTTGCAGTTCAGGGCACACCACCCGAGCTTCGGGTACAGCTGGATCAAATCTGTATGGACAGCATGACTTGGCACTAGTTTAAGGTTCACTTAGCATCAAGACCAGAGTTGGATTGGGAGACCTTCAAGAGGGCCTTGTTCGATCGGTATGGAGACCATTATATAGGGAACCCATTCTCCCAGCTAAAGGCGTTGACGCAACAGGGAACCGTCGATGAATACGTGGAAACCTTTGAGATGTTGATGGCTCAGGTTCCACCTCTTCCCGAAGATCAGTACATGGGTCTCTTCCTTGGAGGGCTGCGAGAGGATATCCGATTGGAGGTGGTAATGCTGGATCCTTCTTCTCGCTATCGACTGATAACAACAGCTCGTGCGGTGTAGCGGAAGTTGACTCCATCGGCACACCCCAAGACGACTATGGGCTGGAGGTCCATGGGTAGTGCGCGAGTCGGGCCTCCCAACCCGACTATAGGAGGACGTAACTGGGTCGGATCACGACCCGGGCAGACCCGACCCCAAGCGCCCACCAGCAACGGCGCGGATCAGTGGGGAAACCGTGAGGGAGGAGTTGATCGACGTCCCGGCATGGAGAGAGCCACCGATGGACGACCTAAAGGAACCAAAAACCTTTCTTACCAGGAATTGATGGATCGGAGGATCAAAGGTTTATGCTTCAAATGTGGGCAACACTACAGCCCTAACCACATCTGCCCCAAAAACACCTACGACTATTGATTTGGGAGCAAAATGGAGAGGAAGAGGGACCATCCTCTAGAGTTGAGAACAAGGAGGAACCCGACGAGGGAGAG
>JANZLF010000006.1:24714794-24728562 GCA_026546835.1 Erythroxylum foetidum | reverse complement strand
AATGCTTTCGTCTGCTTTTCTTCAGCTTATTTTTACTTTGGCTGATTTTTCTCCTTCAGCTGTTTTTCACTTCTCATGCGTCCATCTATTTTTCATTTGCTTATTTCTCTTTGTTTGTCATCAAAATTATTTAATACGTGAAGTCTGTTTTGACTTAACACTTACAACAAAAGGAGGTTCACTTTTCTTATGCCTTTTGCAATTCTTTATCTTTCTTCCATTTTTTTAGTTAGAACAAAAGTCATGTGTGAGTAAACTCAATCTTTTTGATTCAAGGGAATTTGATATTCTAGTTATATCCTTGTGAGGTTTTGTATTCCAAACTTTTATCCACGTTTTAATTTAAGTATTTCTTATTTTGAGTTCTCATATTTCATGAATGATTAACATTTGATTAATTTGACAATTTAATTTAATATTGATTATTCTATCACTATCTAAAAATTCAATGATCTGTAATTGTCATGAAGGATTGATACAAGTAGCAAATTGGTTGTTTATGAATTTCCATATTTAACATATGATAACCAAGAAAACTAAATTGAATAGTTGAAGCTATCTTTATTATTTAATTTAGGATTTAATCTTTTTCTCATAGCTTATTGCTATCATTTACTTGATATGGAATGCTTTCATACCCAGTCAATAAAAGATAAGTTTTGGTTTGGATGTTGGGATTAAACTAAATAATTTAGCAAAATTCAGACTTATTACGACTATCCTAATATGTTTCATACTAACTACTTGAATCATGAAAATATTCTCTTTAAACAAATGATCAATGTTACAATTAGATGAGATCTTTCCCTTGAATCAGAGTTTGGTAATCATGACTTTCTTATTTTTAAATTCAATTTATTTAATTTGTTTTGTATTAATTTTAGTTAATCAGTTATTTAATCAAAACCAAATTTACTTTTATTAATTGAAATTAATAAGCTAGTGTTTAGTTCTCTATAGATTCGACCTAGTTTCATGACTACTACAAAAGTTTAGAGAATTGAAATTATTTTGGGGATTCCGACAACTCAACAAAAATTTTCATGCTTCAAACTTCACATGAGGGAGATACTTTAAGTTTTAGTATCTCGAGTCATACGTTCAGTGTTTGAAATAGCATGATAGTCACTCGGATTAAGATTTTTTGCCACAAAAGTCTCAAATAAAATTCATAGATAATGTTTTCAACAATAGTGTTAGACTGTGCATGCGATGTTTAGCATTTGCTGATGATATTTAGTCACATACGATGTACCCATAAAGAATGTGAGAATAACATAAAGATGCATCCCTTTTGTTTGTAGACCTTTTGGGTATTAATGAGAATGTAGTCACTAAAATGGCCTTTCGAGTCAGTATTTTGAATTGTTTTGCTTGTATGTTAGGGGATGTCTCTAGTTTTATATTTGGTTATTCTACCCAAAGGTGTTGGCCTTACATAATATTTTAATATGTGCATAAAAACATTAAATGGAGGAAATCCATTTCTTAAATGATCTGTTGTCCTAAAGGTGGTAACGTCATGAAAGTTGATGGTTTGTACTTTGATCGCTTTTAAGTAGAGGTCTAATTGCATATATTAAGTATTAAGCCTAAAGGTGTTTCATAATATATGTGATCGAATTCTCGGTACATATACTATTTAATGGCTTTGAGTATCAATGTTAACCTACATTTGTGTTGATCTTTGCATTATCATTTTATAGTCACCTTTTCGGTCAGCAATCACAGTGTAATTATTGAAACTCTTACTGGTTTCAATTTGAAGAATAGATAGAGGATATGTTGAATGCTATGGTGATAGTTGAAATTTGATATAACCATACATACAAATAGACCATGTCTACCTACATCTAGAAGCTTGAGAGCTCACAAAGCAGCCTATGAAGCTTAGGATCGGTTGAATAGAATGTGTTGCATGACCATTAAAAGATCCATACCTGACCATCTGCTTAGTAGGCTTTAGGACACAAACATAGCGAAGGAGTTTCTTGATAATGTCTCCCAAATGTACACAATCTCATCTAATGTTGAGATAAGTGCCTTGATAAAAAAATTATTCTCCCTGAGGTATACTAGAGAAGGAGGAGTGATGGAGTACATATCAAGAATAATCTATCTTTATAGTAGACTGAAGATGCTGTATATTCTTCTTCCTAATGTCTTCATAGTTCAACAACCTCTATAAAGCCCTCAAAACAACCAAAAGAAAGGCGAAAGTGAAGCCTATTAAGTTCAAAGGTAGACAATCTAAATCTTTACCACATGCTGATGCTAGTCAATTCAGTGCTGGTAAAGGTCCTGCGAACATAAAGAAGTCAACAGTATAAGGCCTAGAAGGAAAAACCGATGGTTATCAATAATGAAGAAGCGGATGTAATATCTATAGGGGATGTATGTTCTGAGCCTTGTTGCAAGGTTCATTTTGGTTTTATGTAACACATTTTATATTTGATCTTTGTATCAAATTTTGGAAAAAGAAAGTTATCGTTTTGTAGTTAATGCTTCTGTTGTACAGTTGTCATTTAATACAACACATATTGGTACAACTTTTTTATCATATGATTTATATATAATATGTCTTACCCCAAATTAGATATATATTTCTTCATTTCTTGTCGAACAAGTCATAACAAGGAGAACCTTGATGAAGGATAAGTCAAACAGAACCTTGATGAAGGATAAGTCAAACATGTTGCGGCATAAAAGTTTGAGCGTCACATTTCCAGAGCTAGGTTAAGAGATTGATTAAGAATAACTTTCTCACAACTTTGGATTTTGATGCTCTGGAAACATATGTTGACTGTTGCAGGAATAAGTTGATTAAAATAAGGAAAGCGAGGTCAACTTATGCTTCTAGCTTGTTAGGTCTGATATATACAAATATTGGTAGACCTTATACAGTTGTATTGTGCAATTTTAGATATGATCTGACATTTGTTGTTGATTATTTTCGTTATAGTTTTTGTGCGCTTGCTTAACGAAAAGTCTGAAGTTCTTGATGAGTTCAAGATCTTTAAGACTGAAGGTTAAGAACCAATTGAAAAAAATTATCAAGGTTGTCATATCTGACCATAGAGGAGAATATCATGGCAAGTATGGTATTTTAGGATATGAAAGGTTCGTTTGCCAAATAAAAGAAATTGATTGAAAAAGTAACTCGGTTCACTATACCGAGTAGTCCTTAGCAAAATGGGGCTGCCCTACTGAGGTTCGCTAGTATAATCCTTATGAAAATAAATTTCAAGCTTTCATTTGTTGTTATTTAGTATGATATCCCAACCACTCTAAATGCTACATATTTTTTTGTAGAGAAGGAAGGGTAAAATCATAAATAGCTAAGTTTTTAGAATACGATGTCTATGATGAGGGTGGGTCCTTTCACCCCTCTCATGATAGCAGAATGGATACTATGGTTATTAAGTATCCACCACTCATATAGTAAGGTCTTGTGGATTAAGTTTTGAGTATTATTCCTGTAAGGGAACAGGAACCCATAATTAAACATTCAGAGGTTCCTAGTGTACAAGAACCAATATAGTTGTATAGATCCACTAGAATGAGGTGAACTGCTATCTCATCAAATTACATAGTCTATTTGGTGAACAAGACTATGATATGGACAAGTTTTAGATCCAGTCACTTTTACAGAAGATATTTCTACACCCTATGCAAATTTTTTAGTGGGATACAATCCATAAAGTATAATAAGGTTTAGAAGTTAGTTGATTTTTCACAAATTGCAAACCTGTCAGTTACAAATGGCTATTTAAGATCAAAAGGTTTTCAGGATAAAGTTTGGAAGTTTAAGGCTCACTCAGTTGCTAGAAGGTTCATTCAAAGAGAAGGCTTTAACTTTAATGTTACCTTCTCTTCGTATCCTTAAAGGATACATTTCGAGTGATTATGACAATTGTCACTCATGATGATATAAAGTTGCATAAGTTGGCTGTCAAAACTGCTTTTTTCAATAAAAACCTTTATGAAGAAGTCTATATGGTACAACCTAAAGGATTTCAGGATCTAGATATAACTGACATAGTTTGTACTTTAAGCAGATCAATATATGGTTTACATCAAACCTCTCAAAATTGTTACCTTATATTTGATGAGTTTTTGACCTTTTTTGGCTTAATGGAAAATAAAGTTGAAAGATGTTTGTACTACAAGATTAGAGTAGCAAAGTTATCTTCCTATTATTGCATGTGGATGATATATTGCTCATGTCGAATGACTTGACCATGTTGCATGACCTTAAACAACTTTTATCCAAGCATTTTCACATGAAGAACCTTGGTGAAACATCTTTTGTCCTAGGCATGCATATTCATTAGGACAGATCTTAGCACTCATTAGTGCGCATACATTGAGCATGCACTGCAAAGGTATAATACGGTTGATCGTAAACTTGTTGTAGCACTAATCTCTCATAGCAATAAATTATCTTTGGCACAGTGTCCGAAGAATAAAGTAAAGAGAGGCTATGAGGAATGTTTCAGATTCTAGTACGGTTAGTTTCCTTATGTATGCTCGGGTGTACTAGACTGGACACTGCATTTATTGTTGGACTACTGGGTCAATATCTGGCTAACCCAGGAATAGACCATTGGAATGCAATTAAACGAGTGTTGAGATACTTAAAGAGAATCAAGGATTATATATTGACATATAGAAAAATCAATAGTTTAAACCTAATAGGGAATCCAGATTCAAATTTTAGCTATGTGTCCATAAGATAGGAAGTCAATATCAGGATAAGGCTTTAAGTTTACAGATG
Organism: Erythroxylum foetidum; assembly: GCA_026546835.1. NCBI lineage: Eukaryota > Viridiplantae > Streptophyta > Magnoliopsida > Malpighiales > Erythroxylaceae > Erythroxylum > Erythroxylum foetidum. Next base: position 24,723,785 of record JANZLF010000006.1, on the reverse strand, counting down.
GTATAATTTCGTGAAAGATTGTTAAAAAGATATGGGTGACTTCCTCAACCATACATGCAGAGTGTATGTTATGGGACTGCTTCACAAGCTGTTTGAATCAGAAACTTGATTTCTAAGTTATCTGTGGTTGATTCAGTAGATAGATCCATTTAGTTATATTGTAATAATCTCGCTGTTGTGTTATTTAAAAACAACAATAATAATATAACAGGGTCTAAGCATTTAAAGGTCAAATATTTGACCATAAAGAAGTTGATACAGAAAAAGTGACATTAAGGTGGAGCATTTAGGGACTAAGAAAATGTTAACTGATCTTTTAACTAAAGGACTTTGTCTACTTATGTTTGAAAGACAAGAATATAGTAAGTATATTACAAAGTCCTTAGATATTGTTAGTTAAGGATCGTTATGTTTGCTCCATGTACATTTGTACATTTATACTTTTTGATATATTATGACAATATAATGATTCATCAGTAAAGATGATCATCGTTTATCCTCAATACTACATGTTATCATACATAGTCATAACACATGTGAAAGTCTTAAGATTTGTGTTGATCTTAAGCATTTTAAAGGTCATTGAGCATATATAAAAATTGACCTTTAGCCTATATCATTATGACATATACAATTTAATATGTATATCTATGGATTTTGATATGACATAGGGGATATAAGTGTTCAATCCGATAAAAGTTCTCTAATACAGCTCAACATTCAGTTACAGAACATAAAGGTTTTCTCTAATGTAGTTTTTACATTTGGAGAGAGAAAATAAGATTTCTCTTATTCAATTTAGCATAAAGTTTATAGAAATCGAGACCTACAAATAGAAAGATGATACATATTTGATCATACATGTATCATCTGAGTTTGCCACACTTCATTTTTTCATTCATGTTAGTGAGATATTAGATATTTGTGATTATATTAGACCAGTGTCACATATTACATATATGTTTGACATCTTTCGGTGTCGAAATCCTTACGAGATGGAATGATAGACTTTCATTATTTTTGGATCAAATGTTTTGTTTTTAAATTTGATCGATCAATATAATAGCGTGACTTAACGAATTTTAAACTAGTTTTTAAACTTAAGTCAATAACCCAATTATTTATTGTTCAAAGGGGAGAATGTTAGAAAATTTCCATCAATATAGTAGTGTGACTTAACAAATTTTAAACTGGTTTTTAAACTTAAGTCAATAACCCAATTATTTATTATTCAAGGGGGAGAATGTTAGAAAATTTTCTCTTTAGTGGACAACAATTAATTGTAATTTTTTGTTTTTCAATAACTTATCAGTTATTAGTTAAGTTACGTAATTTGATCCATATAAAAATAATAAAGTGGCCTAATAAATAATCTAGATTAATTAGCTGAAATTCAGGATAAAAATAGATCTTGATCAGTGTGAACCAGACTTATATTAAGCTTGTGATGAGGAGACCTAATATGAGTGCTATATATAAAGAAGGTTAAGGTCTTTTGTAGCTCATTCAGAGGTTCACGTATACAAAAAGCTACAAAAAGACTTTGATGCGTCTCGATGAGTAGATACCGTGAAGATGTCAGTAGATTCACGTTCATTTTGGCTTCAGAAAGCCTGTTTGAAGTTATGAAAATGAAATTAGATATTTTTCATATTTCTTCGTTTATTTTTCATTTATGTTCGATTTGAGACATATACTGAAACTCTTGTTATGTGTTACAACTAACTTATTCCATTTTTAAAACTGAGTTTAACTAGAAGTGCAACATATCTAATGCTTTAACAACCTACACGTTCAGATAATTGGACCAAAACTTATGAGTGGGTTTATTGTTTATACTTAATACAAATCTTTCCTTTGGCATTGCTTGTGTCCATATTTTATTATCATTTTTAAACGGAGGGACTTGCAGTTGTTACCCTTAATTTGTATCAATTAAACATTAAAGTTTTTTAGAAATAAAAGGTAGCCTATTACTAATTCATATGGCATATTAATGTTGCATTCAACTTGTTGAAATCACAACCCAAAAAAATATAGAACTTGAAAATTATTCAAATTAATTCAGTTATATACATATAGTATAACGTTTATAATTTGATTAAGTTAATTTATTTTGGAATTTGACAGTTGATTATTATTAAACAAAATTTAACATTTATATATTCAGCTAAAATCAAAGACATAGGTGAAACTTTTTGCTAAGTTCAAAATTTTATACATAATTTACAAAAATGTACTATAATCATCAAAATAAGTAATTGCAGCTAAACACCTGCCTAGGCAATTGTTTGCTTTTGACATTTGATTTGTGATTCTGCATGTACCCATGAAACGCAAGTGCTCTACTAGAATTTGAGCATAGCAGAGAAAGAGTTCTAATCTTTTATCTCATTAAATTAGTGGTGCTATGATAAAGCTATCTTGTATTAGTTAAAATTTAATGTTATTAATTTTATTTTTCACATTTATGTGACATTAACCTCATGTTAAATTACTACTGATTGAATTTGTAATTAAGGTTCAACATTATAAAGGCATAACGAATATGTAGTTAAATCACTTTTAACTTAAATAAGTTATAGACTATAAGCGAATAGATGAAGCTGCTGCTAATATAAGTTCACTTTTTATGTGCGCACAAGCAGTATGGTGTTCCTAGGAAAAGACTCTGATAGATGGTTTTATACACACGTATTTCCTATATATGATGACTAATAAAACAAACTCCACTATAAGAATTGAATTATAATGTAAGATGATGGATGCTATATTGAGCTTTTACATTGGAAAGTGTTTTTAGACTCCAGCACAATGATGATGGATATGGACACTTTTAGCTGGGGCCAGAGGGTCCCTACTCTGTCTCCCTTCTTCTGAATCATCTATTTATATAGGATCCATCAAAATAAATGACTCAGATGGAGAGAAACAGAATAGGAGGCCAGAGGATCTCACGCCCTTTCGGCTATGGGAAACGGATGGCAACTTAAATTAGTTGTCCTTTTCATTAACGCAAACAAAACACGTCGCAGGTCGCACGCTCAAGTGGTGGCCGAAAGTTAGCTCATTGAAGCCGTGGTCCTAATCCTATCCTTTCCACTGACAAGGAGGAGGTGGAAGTAATGATCGTGGGATTGGCAGCATACATAGACTTGGAAGAGGAAAAAAGTAATGGCATGAGCAAAGCATTTGTGCACTCTCACCTTTGTAGTTTGTCGGCGCCTCCTGCTTTTGAAGTGTTCACATGATCACATCCACGCATGTTTAAAGGATTTCTGCATTTTTTTTGGGCGTTTTTTAAACATTTTATGAAAATCTGAATATGCTTTCCCACAAATTTAGGAGGTTAGCCGTCTGTGTGTATAATTATATACTTGACAGTTGAAAAATGAATTAAAGTCTCAACACTGGAAAAAGAATGAGCTAATTAAGTAATTCTTGAAGTTGTTCCTAATTGCTTTACTGGCTATCCTGCAATTCATTGCTTAGGTTGTTGTTACTCCGATATATGTGGGCTTGAAAGATGAAAGCAAACTTATCTGCTTGCACACATGAAGATTCTAATGGTATGATTGTGACTCTGTTCAAGATGTGAACTTACGATACAGATCATTAAAAAAAAGAAAGGCAAAATGTACTTACACCAAAGACATTTATGTTTCAAATTTCAATATCAAATAGAAGATGTGCCAAAAAGAAGAAAAGGATTGAGATGGCTCACAGTAAAGATTAATAAAAATGCTACAAATTTCACCCACAATTGCTTAGCTTATCAACAAAAAAAAAAAAAAAGCTTACAGAGACAGAACTGAAAACCCCAATAGCACTGCCGTCTAGCTAAAAGCAAGAGTTGGTCACATACCCTGAGTCCGGAAAACTAAGGGTTAAAAAAATTTAACCGCAATGGATCTTCAGACAACAGTTCTTTGCATTGTTCTGCGCAATTGGGATAAGACAAATCAACAAATTAATTAATTAAAAACGGAATATTCTCCAATTTGGTAGTAGATTTCATAATAGCGTCAACAAAAAAATCAGCACCTATTTTGAGTTTATCATAATACCTGCACCATGCTCTACTGACTAAATTTCAAGTATCTTAGATAACATGAAGTAGCATGAATAGCAGCAAATCTGTCAAATAGTATGAAGAGAAGGGGATTGGAGTAATACAGGGACCACAACACTTTGTAATCCAAATAGTACCCCTAGATATTAAGAAGCAGACGTTTACTAGGAACCACAACTCTTTGTAATCTAGTCTTTTTTGGATTATTCTTCATCTTTTGTATTCTAGATGTAATTATTTTTAATCAGCCAAAATTTTAACTTTCAAAAAAAAAAAAAGTAGCATAAGACAAAACAATTTGACTTCTGATATGATGATAGAATTCTGCACCTCCTAGTACTTGGGAACATGACCTTCTAATCAATTCAACCAAACGCAATTACAGAAAGAAATATGTAAAAACTTAAGCTGTTAAAGGATGCCTCCCTCGGAAGTCAGAATTTCTATTTTAAACCCAAACCAAAGGGCTCTTAGACTGAAAAGTGCAATATCAAACTGTGAAGAAAGTATCACAAAGATTGGACGGTATGACTCAATAGATCTTTGTATACCTGAAACCACCATTACAAGTAAGTAAAACACCATGACATAAATTTTCCTTTCCCCCAGAAATTCAACATCTGGCAATAACTTGCATAAACAAATACTTCCCAGTCAAAAGTACCAATTATATTCACGTAAAACATTCTTTCTTGCAAGGCACTTCTCGACTCTTAGCCTATGAGCCTTTATGAAAATTGAGTATAAAAAATCAATACCTAAGTACTAATGGGTAACAATAGGGCAACACAGGTGATACAGAAAGGAATTTCTTGACCCTTAGCCTATGTCTTATGGGAACTTGATATAAACAATCAAATTTAGCCTATGTCTTATGGGAACTTGATATAAACAATCAAAACCTAAGGGCTAATGGGAAAGATTAAGGCAACATAGGTTACAAAATATATCTTGCTTGAAAAGATAACTGGGTGAAAGGCAAAGCCTATGCCATTGGGATGAATGTTTACCCTGTTTTTAATGCTAACAATTTGAAATAAAAAGAAACTAGTTATTTGAAGTAAATTAGGGACAAAATTTGAGTTGATTCATTTAGCAGCAAGACTCCATAACGTCACATATTATAGTCAATGTACCCGGTGCACAAGGCTCCCGGCTTTGTGGAAGTCTAGGGAGGGTCGTCATGTACGCAGCCTTCCTTTTATATTTTTACAAAGAGACTGTTTCAATGACTTGAATCTGTGACCTTATGGCCATAAAGGAGCAACTTCACTAGTTGCTCCAAGACTCACCCTCGACATCACATATTATAGAATTTTCTAAAAGTCCAAAACTTACACCACGTAGATGGACTGAAAAATAGCTAAAGCTTACCAGAGAACGTTCTCCCAGTGAAGGAAACCACCATGCCCTCTTGCATTCGTGAATTTGTAAAGTGCACCAGATACTACAAAAGTTTTGGGGGGAAACAAAGAGTAATTTATCAAATGACCAATCTGAAGCTGATAGCTTGAGGACATAATTGATTGTCACAGAAACCTAGATGATCAACGCTAATTAGTTGAATAGTTGGAGTGGAGTTAAAGGAACACCTTCATAACCTTCAAAAACAGGATCTTCTGATAGCAAAATGGGAGTATCCAGGTCAATATACCTGTATGGGACAGATTTATGACAAACGAATCAAAAGGGAGAGCAAACATGAGACTAAAACGAAAACATATTGAACCAGAATGCAAACAGTAAACATGTAAGCTTCTAAACAATTCCATACATATTTGTATTCCCAACTAAGGTATAAACTCATGGTGCTTACTTAAAACAACCAAGGCCAGCAGCAAGGTGACCGGCAAAGCCCATGGCCAGCCTAGTTTCTACCATACCACCAATCATGAGATCCAATCCTGATAATCTTGCCTCCTCAATAATTTCAAGTGCCCCAATAACTCCAACTTTAGCAAGTTTAATGTTAATAACATCTGCAAGATTCCCTTTGACAATTTTCTTAACATCATCTATACTTCGACAACTCTCATCTGCTGCAACAGATATCCCATATTTGGCTTTTGCAATTTGAGTAACATGACCAAGGGCTTCCCAATCATCTCTATCAACTGGCTGTTCAAAGAGAATAGGAATAACCCCCATTTCTGTAAGCAATATAGCATTAGTTTGCAGATGTAAAAGTCAGGGAGACCCCAATATTAACGTAATGTGATGAAACAACATCCTTTGCTGAGTAGTTATAAGTGCAAGTTGACAAGTGCACGTGTGCATAGAGAAAGAGGGTATCCTGTCTTTTTATTCTTTCTTGCTGGATGGCGAGGAGGGTTTGGTAAAGATAAAATCATGTGCATACTAAAGGTTTCCAAGACATCTTGGGATTGCAAAAGGCTAGTATTCAGCAGAGAACAGTTTATACATTCTTACCATCCAACTTTTCTAGGACTTCAATTGCTTCATCAGGTTTGTATCCCTCGTTAGCATCCAGGATAAATAAACAATCAGGGTAAACCAGTCTTATGGCTTGAAGAACTTCAATGTCTGCCTTCAGATTCTTACCCACTTTGAGCTTTAAAGTTCTGAATCCTTGTTTACGATACTTGGAGGCCAATTCAGCAGCTTCAACAGGTGATACAATTGGAATCTGTTAGACATAACACATGTGAGCCACAATCTTATGGCTGACACACTTGTTTATTAGCATTAAAAAGTGGTTGTTTGACAGTTTTGAACTGAAGGGAAAAAAATTTTTACATGGAGTACAGATTTAAATGCTAAAGCCAACATTGCTAATAATTTTTTTGGACGTAAGGCGATGTGAACTGCCAAAAGATAAACAATATTTTAACTATGGAGAGTTGGAGAAGCACTGAACTGTTATATCCGTGGTTATGTCGTTAGATACTCCACCAAATAGTCTCCACAGTGGTATCCCAATGCTTTTAGCTGCTGAATCAATGAGTGCCATTTCAACTCCTGCCCTTACCTTCAGTTGCAAAAATAGTTTAATTAGACATCCGAAGCTTGTTTCAGTAACAAATTGAACTAAATTATAAAAAGAGCAATAATTTTCCATCAGAAAGACATACTGTGCGATTTTCAGACATGCCGTTTATTGACAACAGTGCACCATTTCTGTTTGCATTCAGATTATCAGTGGAAACAGCAAAACTAACAATCCTACCAAATAAAAGCGAAGTCTAATACAAGGTATCAGGACATCCCTTAATACTTGCTATAATGCCTGATTTTTCATTTTGTGAAGTCAGTACCAACTTAATCTAAGCATAGGACTATATACTACTACACGAACTTTGGTCATATTCGGTATCACAATTTCACTATTGTTTGAAAACTTAGTCAGGAATTAGGCGAGTATCCATATGCTCATCACAGGCATGAGAAATCTACAATTGAGACACTTGGACGGATCCAGTACCCCAGAAATATGATGGTATACTGAGCAGGAAAAAGATAAAGATAAAGCCTTGCGTATCAAGTGTCCAGTTTGTCTGTTTTTCATATTTTCTCTAGCGCTACGAAAATCCTTGTACAACTAAATCTAGTTCAGACAATTAACAAACGCAACGCCCCTTCAAGTTAAAACACCTAGTTACAAGCTACTATAATCATAACAATTAATGATGCAAATCACTGACGAGGTAATCAAACAACCATACCAAAAAAGCCCGAAAGAGCGAAAACATAAACAAACAGCCAGATATTACAATTCACTCACAGAAGCAAACTCGTGTCCTGGAAGAAACCCTCCAACCTCCTCCAAAATAGAACCTAAAGTCATCGACGGACTGCTCCTTAGCAACTCAGAAGCTTCCCTAGCTTTCACCAAAGCTGTTTGCTGATCCTCTGACGTAACAAAAGGCAATATCGGGGTCTCACCCCACCCCACACAACCATTTTTCAATTCGATCCTTATAGCCACATTTTTTACTTTATCAAGCCGAGATGATGCAATTGTAAAAGGTGATATCAAAGGCACGTTCAGTGGCCTACACTCCGCTCTCTGCACATCCACAGTCAAAGTCTCCAAAAGGTTCCCAAATCCAAAACTTACTTCAGTTCCGGGAATCGGAGCAGCCATTGCTTTGATTGTGTAACAGGGTCTTGAAAAGATTGAATCTTTTGGATGTTTAAAGAGGTTGGTTTGGAGGGAGAGTTGGAGCAAGCCACTAGAAAGCATTTGTTGAAACTAAGTTCTACGACTTGGAACAAAGCTATGGTTGGTGGGTGTTTATAAGGCGGTTTTTGATTGGTTTCCGAGAAAGAAATGCGAGAAGCTGCCATTGTTCGGTTGATGTTTGTTTGTAACGTGCTTTGATCTGAGAAGGGACAAAGTTGGCACTTTTTTAATCCCAATTTGCTGCTTTTGTTTTGAAAGATGTTCGTTGGTTTGTTTCCTTCCCTTCTTTCCTCGTCTGCGGTGGTTCCCATGTTAAAATCGAATCTGACACCTAATAGGTCAAAAAAGAAAAAATTAGTATAAAATAAAATATTTATTAAAATCTTACAGTATATCATTATAATTATCATAGTTAGTTACGTAGGATGAATGGTTACTACTGTCATTAATAATGATAGGTTTGTAAAATATATTAAAAATAAAAATTTATTATGTTTTAATTTATTTATTTTATTTTACTTAATTATATTGTGATTAATTAATTGCAATATATTAATTAATTAAAATATTATAATTAAAAATATTGTAATTAATTAATTACAATATTTTAGTTAATAAATTATATTTTAATTAATTAATTAATTTTTTAATTAACTATAATGTAATTAATAATAATAATATTTTAATTAATTATATTGTAATTAATTATATTGTAATTATTTATTTATTTACTAATTAATATAATTAATTAATTATATTTTAATTAATTAATTAC
>JANZLF010000006.1:24666104-24678791 GCA_026546835.1 Erythroxylum foetidum | reverse complement strand
GCTCTAACTTAGTTTCCTTTGAAACTAACTCCCTTAACTTTCATCTTTACAATTCAACTATCTCCAAATCTTCCTTTGATTTCTTTTTCCTATTTTTATAATTTTCTAAAATTTATTCCTAAATTCACCAAAATTTCTAAATATAATATTCTTACTAACCAATAGAATTTTTCACATAAATAAATTCAAAAATATCAAAACTCCAAGAAATCACAACTCAATCTAATTATGCACAGAATTTTTCATTATGGCATGTACAATTATTTTCATAGGCCATGACTTCACTATTCCTATATATGTATATGACATAATATGTATGAACATGGAGATGCATTTTTAACTCCCATAATCACTTACATTTACCATTTTAACATTCCCACAGGTAATGGGATGTTACAGGCTAAACTGAACCGCACCATTATGGTCCTCATACCCAAAAATCCCTTCCCAACATCGATCACTCAATTTCGATCGATCGCCTTGTGCTCCATGATTTACAAAGCCCTCACTAAGATCATTGTTAACATACTGAAACCCTTTTTAGATGACCTTGTCACTCCTACACAATGTAGTTTTGTCTCGGGGCGATTAATCGTGGACAACATTATCATTGCCCAAAAAAGTATTCATACTATGAAAAGGAAATCGAGAAATAAAGGGTCCCTAGTTATAAAGGTATATCTCGAAAAAGCCTACAATCGACTCTCCTAGGATTTCATCCACGATACACTCATCGATATTGGACTTCCTAGATCTCTAATCTCCCACATCATGAAGTGTCTCCTCGGTTTCCATACAAGTTAATTGGGGAGGGGAACTTAGTACAGCTTTCACCTCTTCCCAAGCCATCCGTTAGGGTGATCCATTATCACCTTATCTCTTTGTACTCTACACGGAGCGTCTGGGCCACCTAATCAACCATTCTGTTTCCCAAGGCCATTGGAAGCCCATTAAACTTAGTAGACCAGGCCCCCTGTATCGCACCAATTTTTTTCTGATGATCTCATTTTATTTTCCGAAGCTACTATTAATCAAGCCCAGGCCATCCGGGAGACTTTAAATTTGTTTTACATTGCTTCCGGTCAAAAAATTAGTCAAGAAAAATCCTGCTGCTTTTATTCCAAAATGTCCCCCAGTCCATGGTACGACGTCTGAGCAGAGAATTGGGTTTCCAGCAGACAACAGATTTAGGTCGCTATCTTAGAGTCCCATTGTTGCACGAACAAGTCCACAAAAGAACGTATCAATTTATACTCGACAAGGTCCAACAACACCTCTCGGGCTGGTTTGAAAATCTCTTATCTTTTGCAAGACGAACCACTCTAATCCAATCCATTATCTCCGCCCTCCCTACCTATACGATGCAAACGATTTGTCTCCTTAGACGTCTCTGCGATGACCTGAAAAATTTTATGCGCAATTTCTTGTGGGGTTCTTCTCCTAGTAATAGAAAGCTACACCTCGTCCACTAGGACAAAGTTTTCCAACCTAAAGAAATGGGTGGTCTAGGAATTCGTACTTACCAAACTAGGATGGGCCCTGATCTCAAAATAGAACACGTTATGGATGCAAATTTTGTCTACAAAATACAATCTCAATGTCAACAACTTGCCAACTTCCCTCGAGGTTGCCGGTGGTTCTATGACTTGGAGGAATGTAACTACTATATGGCACAATGTGATTCGCGGCATGAAATGGGTGATCTGCGATGGCTCAAAGGCCTGTTTCTAGTTGGACTCTTGAGTAGAGGATTTGGGCCCCCTCATCTCATATACGCTTGACTCCGTCCCCCCTTCAATCCTCGACCGACGCGTTCAACACTATGTGGACATTTCAGGTAACTGGCTATGGAATGAATTCCAATTTTCACTTCCTCACTCTATTTGTATGTTCATTGTAGGTATCCTTCCGCCCAAGCCACACTTAGGGCCTGATAACTTGATCTGGGGGACGTCAGGTATTGAATAGTTCACTACTGCATTAGCATACTCGATGATAATGGACCATGGCCACCAGACCACCAGTGGATCTTAGAAGATCATATGGCGTTGGGCAAGCCCTCAACGTATTCGATTCTTCCTCTGGCTCCTAACTCAAGACTGTCTATTATCTAATCAACAATGGATGCGCAAACATCTGTCCACGACAGCCGAGTGTCAGCACTGTCGAGTAGAAGAGTCCTGTCTGCACATAATGCGAGACTGCCCCAGAGCGCGTAGTCTGTGGGTTACCTTCCCTCTGCACGTCGTCTCTCCGGACTTTTTTACTCTAAATGCCCATGACTGGCTCCACACGAATCTTCAACGACACTGATTGGTCTGTTGACTCGATTGGTCTGTTATCTTTGGCATCGCTTGTTAGTTCTTGTGGTCCTGGAAGAATAGGGCACTCTTTGACGTCCAAGCACCCTGGCCGACCCCCCTAGCTGATAGTATACTAGACTATGTCCATTAGATACAACAAGCTTCGATTTGGCAAGGTAGAACAATTCCTAGCTACCGACCTCGGCATGAGCAACTTATTGGCTATTATAAACCGACCCCTGGATGGGTGAAACTAAACACGGATGGAGCGTGCAAAAGCTCACCCTACTCGGCCTCAGCAGGAGGTCTTATTCTCGACAATATCGGTGTGTGGCTGGGAGACTTTGTTCAGAACCTAGGATGGTGTTCCTCGTTAGCTGCGGAACTATAGGATGTCTTCTCCGATCTGAATCTAACCTGGGACCTAGGCTATCGTCAAGTGGAATTAGAACTGGACTCTCAAATCGTGTCGGGTATTCTTTCTGATTTCGCTAATCGCACAACATCCCTCAATCTTATCATCTTAGACATCAATGAGCTACTCAATCGCAACTGGGTAGTCCTTCCCCGCCATACTTACAAGGAAGGCAATAGGAGTGCCGATTGGCTCATCAATTTTGTTGTTAATTTTGACTTAGGGATTACCACTTCTATACACGCCTCCTTAGGGTGTCTTCCGATCCTCCTCAGGGATATAACTGGGATTACCCTCCCTAGACTAGTCACGTAATTTGTACTGCCTTTTTTCGATTAATAAAAAAAATTCAATGAGAACACAATTAAGTGTTGTAAGACTCATGTTTGTGTGATCTAAAGGCAGAAAAAGTCTCATACTTGGTGATCAACAGAATAACTCTCCCTTCTGCCCAATTCCAAGCTCCTATCTACAAAGTATGTAATTTGACAAGCTTGGACTAAATTTTAACTGATAAATCTGGTTCTAGATTTTTTAAGGGAAACACGTTAAAAAACTTGGGAGTAACCATGTCTATCAACATAGAAAAAAGAAAAATGGTACAACTGATGATTTCTTCTTCTTCTTCTAAAAAAAAAAAAGAAATTTCCTTTGGACACTGTTATACTTGCTTGAACCATTCCGGCATTAACACAGAGAAAAATGAAGCAATTGCCTCAATCACCATGCTATTATTCTATCACGGTCCATATTTTCCAAGAAATATTATCCTTCAAACTGGAAGGACACCCTAAAACTGTAAAATATTCATCTCTCTCAAACTTTCGGCTTATAAGTAGGTGAAGCCTTTAACCGAATTCTAGAAAAATGAAATGATCATCTCATGGCCTCACAATGATTATCCTTCTGTACAGGTTCTTGATTCAAACAAGTGCCATTTCACTCTTAAGTCCTTTCACCCGTGTGCTACTGATACTGCGTCACACTAAGATGCTCGTAAGTCCTTTGAAGCCTCCATTCAGCTATGGCTCGTCTTCTGCCCAATCATCAATATCTTTGTAGTTTGTCTTTTGACATTTGAACAAAAACAGTATTTACCCCACTAAATACATATATTTCTTTTTTCAATCCTGGGTTTAAATTTAGTGCCAATATGTCATTGGCTTTATTGCAATATATATTGAATTTACTAAGTGATGGCTATGAAGACAGTTGGCATCTTTAGGTACTCTGTTCTGCTTTGTAAGAAAGTACAGAAACTTTGTTTTTAGATAATGAAGATGATACTAACTCAATCCTTATACTCTACTCGGTTTTCTCTCGATTTCATAGACTTGTTATCATAAATTAAGGAAGATTCTGTTAAGTGACCATTTCACCACAATAGCTTAAACTGTTGTGTGAGTCAAATTCAATTGATTTTATATATTCTCTAACAAATTCTACGTATGAGAAAAGATGCTTTGATGGCCGAGACATAATTCACAGCAGGGGAAGCATAAAATTGTATTTATATTTTATTCAAATGCTGATAAATTTTGATTTCGAATTCTAATAGGGTAGGAAGGTTTAATCTCCCATCATCTTGAACCATTAGACCAACAATGATGCGTAACACATTCAAAGTGTTAGGACTTAGGACGCATAATTAACGCTACTCTTGCCCTCTTTTTATAGAGTAATGAACTATTATTATATTGAACCTTTTAGAGCTGTAAATCGGCATTTAAATTAAAACTATTACGGAGATAGTATTCTCGAAATAAGGGTGTCCAACTGACGTGCATGTTTGTCCAACTAAACTGTCATATTTATGTACCAGAGGAGAAGTACTGATAATAATATTGATTTACGCTTTATAGTCAGTCGGGTCATGATAATTTAGTGCTATAATAATTTAAAATTATTTATATTATATAAATTCAGAAGTATATAAAGTCTATATAAAAATATATATTATAAATAAAATTATGATAAGATTAAAATTATGAAATTTATATTATATTTATGTAATATCTGTAAATTGTTCCTAGTTATTCTTCTATTAAAATAGACATTAATAAAGAATAAAAAGACTAGTACGATTTTTTTTAAAGGAAGTAATCGATCTTATAAATTAAAGTATGAAATACTTAAATAACCGTATAAGTACTTGTTAAATAATAAGTTCACTGAATTGATCTTATATCAGAATTTTATTTGAAATACTACTTGTATGATGATTGTATAAGTGATATTTTGACTTTCGATTTTCAAAATTACCTTGTATAGAGATTGTTATATTTTGGCAATATTTATTATCCCTTTTCGTTAATGATAGCTCAGTTGGTAGTCATTAGATATAATATGAATTATATAGAGGTACTTGAGTGATCAATACAAGATTCTTTACTCTGAAGTAATTAAGGAGATTGTTTCATTATCCTCGATTAATATGGATTTAGAAATTATTAACCAAGCTGGAATGGCAGTTTGTAAAACAATTTACAAATGTTATTAATTGAATCAATTACTAACAATGAAGAACTAACATGAATGAACTCAAATAGAACAGACATTAATTTTATGCTCTTATGTTTAATCAGAATATTGTACGATGAAGGGAATGAATTGTATAAAAACAAAGTCATAAATAGAAAAGTTGGTCAAAATTACTTTCATATTTTTAAATATTTAGGTGATCATGTTATATTGCTAGTCATCAACCTTGATCTATGGATATAAATTATTTAACTAGATAATTAAAGATAAATTAAAAGAGTTTAATTTATCTAATCTTAAATATGATTTAGGGTTATAAATATAATTTATATCCATTATCAATATAGTTACGAATCTTATGGGTCATACATTAAAAATGAGTTTAGAAAAAAAGATATCTTAACCAATTTGGGTCATACACTAAGAATGAGTTGAAAATAGAAAATATATTTTAATCAAGTTGGACTTATTGTGAAGTTTGAGAAATTTTATAATTAAGTATGATATATTTAATAAATAAGGATCTATATGAGATACTAGATCTTAATTGAACATAATTTTTATTTAATTAGAATTAATTATAAATTTAATTAAATTTAGAATTTAATTTTAATTAATTGCTATAATGTCTAAAACTTTTTTTAAAATAAATTTAAGCTCTAAAGAAGCTAACACTGCTCACTTAATTCTCTTTACAACAGTTGCAAGATTCTCTCAATGCATTTGGTGGATGTCATTAGTACCCAAAAAATTGCATTGCTTAGATGATTAAGATGAGCTAATTTTGAAAACGATTTAAAAGAAACAACAGAAAAATGATCAAACTTTGAAGAAATAAGATATGAATTACGATTAATGTTTTATTATAATTTATAAGTTAATCATTTTATAAAATTTAAAATGATCTTGATTTTTGAAAATCGAATACAAAAAGTTTTATAATTATTACATTGTATACGAGATCCATTCCTAGCTTGATTTCCCATCAATAATATCGTATCCAATTTTTAATTCTATAGTTTATTGATGGTTATTGATTTTTTAAAATTAAGGTTTAAAAATATCAATTAGTTTTAGTTTTTTGGAAATTAATTGATAAATCCCGAAACCTCCCATGTGTGTTCTCTGTTTCTAAAATTGTTTTACTAAATCAGAAAACACATCGTCGCCTACTCTTTCTTCATATTCTTCTTCTGGAATGTCTTAATACATGCTTCATTACTATATGGTTTCTGCAAAAATAAGATCGCTTGCTCCCATCGTGGAAACTTTGTACGCACGATTTAAAACTTACATTAATTAGATTTTCTAGAGTTACATTAATTATTATAATTCCAAAATTATAATAAATAATAATAAAATATTTTACTTAAATTATAAAATTAAATTCAATTATGATCTCATTGGTGAGAAATCGGGATGACATCCAACCCCAACTATAACGAAATAATTACAAAAAAAAATTTATTCTAATTTCCCAAAAACTAAGATCATTAAAATTTTATAAAATGATTAACACATAAATCATAATAAAGCATAAATATTAATTCATACCTTATTTTAAAACTTGATCATATTCTTGTCGTATTCTTTAAACCGCTTTAGAAACTAGCTCATCTCAATCACCATAATCGCACAAGTGTCCAATCTCTAATAGTATCCATAGAAAAGGTTGAAAGAACTTTGCAACAGTTACAGAGAAAGTTAAACAAGAAATGCTAACTTCATTATAGCTTAAGTCTATTTATAATAGATTTTAAACATTTTAGTAATTTAATTAAAATTAAATTCCAATTTCAATTAAACTTTAATTAGAGTTACAATTCTAATTTTAATTGAAATTTAATTAGAATTACAAATAATTTTAATTAAATACAAATTATTGCCAACAGGATCCAATATCTTATATTGATCCTTATTTATTAATTTTCTCATATTTAATCATAAAGTTTCTCAAACTTTACAATCAAGTACAACTTGATTAAAATATCTTTACTCTTTTTAACTCATTCGTGTGACTTATTAAGTTCCCAAATATTTTAAGAATTGATACAAATTATAACTATAAATCATATTTAGGATTAGATATATAAGTTAAAATCTTTTAATTTATCTTTAATTATCTAATTAAACAATTATATTTATAGATCAAGATTGACGTCTAACATCGCATCATGACTACCTAAATATTTAGGAATTTCAAAGTAGTTTTGACTAACATTTTTGTACTTAAATTTTCTGTATAATTCAATCCTTTTATTATAAAATGTTTCAATTAGACATAGTGCATGAAATTAATTTTTACTCTATTTTGAGTCTAATCACATTAGTTCTCTGTCATTAGCTATTGATTTAATTAATAAAATTTGTAAACTATTTACAAAACATCATTCTACCTTAGTCAAGGATTTTTTGAATCAAGTCTAATCGAGAACATCATAACATTCACCTTAATTTCTTTAGTGTGATAAATCCTAATTTGATCACTCAATTACTTTCATATAATTCATGTTACATCCATAGACATACATGTAATGTTCCAAATGAATTTATCATATGTGGTCAGTTTAGTAAACTTATTCTCTAACAAAAACTTATACGTTTGTTTAAGTATCTTCATAATTTAGTTTATAAGATTGACTCTTTCTTTCATAAGAAAAAAATATAATGCGTGCTAGTTTTTTTATGTTTTATTAATGTCAAATCTTAATAGAACAATGACTTTGAACAATTTATGATAATACATAAATGCAATATAAATCTCATAATTATAATCTCATTATAATTTTATTTGCATTGTATAATTATCTCACAAATTTTATCACATACATCTAAATATGTACAAGATAAAGAATATCTTTAAATTATTTTGTCACTAAACTATAACTAAACTGATTAGTTGTAGGGTATACTCTAATACTATATTATGTCAAGAAATTCATAATCTACAAGTAAGGGCAAATGACAACCTTGAGGAGATATAATATGGGTCTTTCCAAAATCATATTAAACATTGTAGTTCTCCTTACAACAGACGAAAGTTAGCCATTGTCTTGATCTACCATAGGTAAGTTGTTACCTTTAGATGGATTGTTACCTTTCTTTCAACCATTATTTATCTTCTCCCAAAATCGATTAAAGGAGCATTCATAAGTCCAAGATAGTCATCTACTCCTTTTCACTGTTCTCTCCTCGCCGGGTCACAACTCGTCTACCACCAACTACTCTCTAGTTCGTAAGGTCATTGCAGTCTACTCAACTCTAGCTCACCACTAGGCTAAGTCACCATTATCTCCTCACCTAACTGCCCCTCATCAGATCATCAGTTCTCTCCTCACCGTCGCTCGTCAACTCTTCCTACTTACTGCACCATCAATTTCTCTCCTGACTGTCAATGTCAACTCCTCTCCTCAGCACTCTCCAACTCTATCTTGAATTACGAGCTCTTCCAGCACTAGCATATTGTTTCATCATTCTCTATGTTTTTCATTTTGTCTAGTTTAGTTCTTTAACAATGATGAATTTACCATCTGGAAGTTGAGCTTCCGGTATCCTGGTAAAATGTTTTCTTAATGGAAATTGATTTATGTTGACATGCAGCTTAGGAGGAAAAGAAGTAAGTGTAATTTAACATGGATTTGTAAAATATTGGCATTTAATTAGTTCGTAAGTATCAAAAGAGAGATGCAACTACTTATGGATGCTCGTAAGTCAACTTTCGGTGATTTCCGCTGCTTGGGTTGATGTATCAGTTTTATATAGACCTCAAATCAAATTTAGAAATGTCAATGGTAGGCTTAACAAAGGGCTGGGCCAGTCAACTTTCTGTGATTTCCGCTGCTTGGATTGATACATTAGTATTATATTGATCTCAAATCAAATTTAGAAATGTCAATGGTTGGCTTAAAAGTAGGACGGACTAGGTTGAGTTTTGATCGGGTCTAAGGTAGCTTAACTCGAGTCTAAGCCCGATTGGGCCTACTCATTCTAGCCCAATTGGTCCTAGGTAGATCGAAATCTTATTTAGCTTGGTCCGATTTAATTTTTAAAAAATTTTAAATTAAAAAAGTAAAACAATATCGTGAAATGATGTCGTTTTAATCAAACTTTGTGTTGAACCGGTCTTAAACTCAATTTTTTAAAAAAAATTAGGCTCAAAGTCCTATCAAATTAAGTTATCCTATTGACTTTAGATTAGGTTAGTTTGTCAAGCCTAGCCAATAGAGCGTTTTGTTGAGATAGCAAATTGAATTTAGGTGGACGACTTAGATGAAATTAATATCCTTATCAAAATGATTGCAAATGCCTTTAATAAATGGTTAAGGAATCCCTTTGGCATAAAAATGACATGCAAGGGGATAAACTAATAAAATTATCATAAAATATTTGTAAAGACATTATATTTCTAAGTTGTGCTTAAATTTGAGGAAAAAAAATGTCAAGAGTCTAAATTTTTTGCTCTATAAATAATGAAGCTCAATACTTAAAAAATACAATCGAAAGAAGCATTGCATAATGTAAAAATGACAATGGTTAGATGATACTATGATTCAGGTTTGTCAATCAATGATAGTATGAATGGTATTACTTCTTACGGTCTAAGATATAAAACTTTTTTCAACTAATGATTATAAAGATAATCTTCCAAGTTGCTCTATTAGCGAAATAACAAATTATTTGAGTAAAAGAAGAATAACTTGTGCAACTTATGAGTATCTAATCATGTGTGATTGCTAGATAAATAAAATACAAGTATCTATTATGAATTTTATAGTTCATTTTATTAAGGGAAGATGTTTTTGAAAATCTGACGTATTTAGCCTTGTAAGAAATGCTAATACTTAAAAAAATTTATAAAGTTGTAAATGAAATTAAGCAAAAAAAAATTTATAATTTATCAGTGCTACTTAAAAAATAGTTAAAAAGAGGCTGTAAGTAGGTATAATTATTTACATTTGACTTCTTATGTTGCATATTATATTAACCTGGTACTGGAAAATATAAGAGATAGATACTAATTAATAATTTCTTATTATTGATAAAATTATACAAAAAGTGATAATAATAATAATGTATATGTTCAGAGTTTAACGAGAAAGGATTTTACGAAAAGATAGAATGTAAGAATTTTTGTGTGTTTTGATTTAGCATCATAATTAAACAAAAACATCATACTCATCTTTCATTGACTTGGTTTTCAGATATAATACCAAAATATAATTGAATCGTGCAGAATAAAGAAGTCTAATTTCCATAAACGTCTTACACTGTAAGACACAAAACAAAAACTTTAAACTTCAATAATTATTCACACATAAGTCGTTAAAATTGGATGAAGATAATGAAGTAAAATTGAGATAAGCATGCATATGAAGATGCATATACAAATGGTATGATATCAATGTCAAAAATATTATCTAACATAGATTAACATACAAATGTTATGATATCATTGTAAGAAATATTATCTAACATAAATAAACAATAAAATCTTTCAAAAACACATGTATCATCAAAATTTATTATTTGGATGAGTTCAGTTTCTTATTTTTTAGAAAGTCTAAATTATTTTATAATACATTCAAAGCTGTTATTTAGCAGTTTATATCAAACGTCTTATTCTAAATCATCGTGTGTCTTTGGCAGTTAATATCAAACGTCATATCTTAAATCATCAAGTGTGTTCAATAGTCATTAGCATCAATGTTTAATATATTGTCAAAATTATTCTTCTAAAAGGGACTGTGCCAGTCTCTATAATTTTATATTGTGAATCAGTCAAATGGATTGAATATCAACTAGGTGCTCAAAGATAAAAATCCCAAAATTTCTCGAAGAAAACCTTGAAATTGAATTGAGTGGACTGTGGAGCGAAAATAAAGTTCAAAGGGTTGATCTTAAGGTTCTTGAGGAGGTTTGTATGTTCATAAAGTTTGAACTCGGAAGATTGACATTTTTTTGGGTGTGACCTTGATTGGTAGAGGTGGTTTTTAGAGATTCGGTTAGCAAGCTCTAAGTTTCTTTTTTATATTTCTCACGAGATATTTTAAGAGGGTCCTAATTATAGAAAGTTATTTTTAAGTCATCCACAATTAAATAAATTCTCGCTCAAACCGTATGATCCTTTACAGATAGGTCATTTCAGTACTTGAGAGATTATGATTTAGTGTTCATTTTCAGTCCCATCTGGACAACTTCTTTGAAGGAAGAGGCATCAACTCGAACAAAAGTGGTTTGAGTAAGGATTAGCAGGTTGAGATCACTTGGTGAGTTTAAGAAAAAATTGTTGGTGACAACGGTGGATTTGTTATTATTACAGATGCTAATGCTACCACCATGGCTACTGCTCTTGATGTGACTTATCTGGCGAAGGCAAAAAAAGCATGTAAGAGTGCTGTTTAGGTGAGATTTTTGCTGGTTGGTACTTTTTGTTTATAGTTCCTCTTTTTAAATATTTTTGCTACTCTCTTTTATTTTAGTCTTAATTAAGGGTGTTTATGGTAGGATATTCTCACCTGTTTATAAATAACTTGAATCTGAACTTGAATGTCAGGTTCGGTAATTTCACAAACATGAACCTGAATTTAAACATAAAGAATCTATAGGATCGGTTAATCTATTTTCAGGTTCGGTCCTCATGATAACCAAAACATATTCATATCAATATAAACAACAAAAAATTATAAAAAAATTATAAGCTTTATTGAAAGTTTATTAAGAAACGAGACATTATCATAAAAATCTTACGTAAGATTCTGTGTTCAATTTTTGTTAATATAATGAATAACAATCATTTTTATATTTAAATTGAAAATAACATTATAGTTTGTTCTAATATGAATCACTGATATAACAATGTAGTTTGTTCTTATATGAATAATTGATAAAATTGCTAAAATCAGTTATAAATTCAATTCTTCTAAAAAAAGTTAATTCAATCCAACGTCTTAATACAAACATTGTAAATTTATAGCTAAGATTACTTGAATCACAATTGATCTTTTACCAAATATCACAATATGACTTCTTATTACTATGAATCAATGCGGGAACGAATCGCTTTACTAGACCTCATTGATTAAAAAAAAAAGAACTATTCTTTTAACATTATTAAATCTTATTTTATCATATTAAAATTAAAAATAATAATAAACTAATAAATACAAAAAGTATCATTTTTCTTATTGTAACTTAGATAGAAAATGTAATTAATATCATAATTAAAACTTCAAATATTATATTATATAAAGCGTAGCCGTATAAATAAATACAATTCTATGGTTTATTAATAAATCATCTCATTTTTCATTCCTTTCTAATAAATAAAACGATGTTTGTATTTGTACAAGACAATATTATTATATGCTTATTATTTATTAGCAATTATATTATAAATTTTTAAGAATCAGTGTTATTTGCTTGTTTAATGTTTATAATATCTCATAAATATCTAAGCTAATATATGTGCCTTAAAAAACTAAAATTGTA
>JANZLF010000006.1:24638669-24654032 GCA_026546835.1 Erythroxylum foetidum | reverse complement strand
TGATCATTTAATATTTAGTTAGTTATGTAAATTTATAAATTGAGTCATTTATGTTTCATACAAATATGTAAACTTAAATATATTGTCGATTTATTGGGACCTTTTTTTTTAATTTCGCTCAGGGCCTACAAAGCTATAAGAACGACCCTGCCAATGTGTACGGTTTCGTGACTGATTTGAGAGCATACTGGATGTCCTCTGTAGATCTGACTTGCAGATTTTGGTGATGACTTTATGGGCGATATGGGAAGCCCAAAATGCGTTGTTTTGGAACGACAAACGCATGGCCCGATGTAGGTAGCTAAACGTGTGCTTAATTTCCTTAATAGATGGCCACAAGCTAATGAGCCCCCCTCAACTTCTACTATTTCTTTCACTCCGAAAAAATGGTCTAAACCTGCTTACGACCTTTTAAAATTGAATGTTGATGGAGCGCTTTTTGATGGTCTTTTTGTTGGCTTAGGTATTGTCGTGCGTGATTCACTTGGATTTTTTATTAGCGTTATGTAGGTAGCTGTCCCTGGTAACTTTGATGCCAAAATTGTCGAGATTATGGTAATTCGAGAAATCGTGAGTTGGATTAAGGATATCAGGTGGTCTCCTACTGTTCTGGAGTCCGATGCCCAATCTTGTGTTCGGGCTATTCTTGAACCTAACTATATGGATGATTCTACTTTTGGACTGCTAGTTTCAGAGTATAAATCCCTTCTCACTGAGGTAAGAGATGTGTGATTAGTCTTTGTTAGACGGTCTGCGAATAAAATAACTCATAAGCTTGCTAAAGCTGTTACCGTCTCGACGAACAAGGTGGTTTGGTCCCAAGGACCGCTTATGTGTATTTCTGACTCTATTCAACTTGAGAGCCAATATCAATTCTGACCATTTCTTGTCAAAATAAAAAAAGGCAATAAAAGCGAGTGCAAATTTACAATTGTGTTAAATTTCACAAAAAAATACAATTGTGTTTGTATTTGCCCTTTCTGTAACCGTGTGAAGTCTAGGGATGTGATCTTTTTTTTAATCTCTTGAAGATTTGACAATGAACTTACCTGCTCAATAGGCTTCTCTGTCTAAACATTATATACTGAAGCAACGCAACAGATTTCGTGACTAGTTTAAGAGCATGCTGGATGTGCTCCGTAGATCTGACTTGTAGATTTTGGTGGTGACTTTATGGGTGATATGGGAAGCCCAAAATGCGTTGTTTTATATCGACAAACGCATAGCCCCGATGCAGGTAGCTAGACGTGCGATTAATTTCCTCAATAGTTGGCTACAAGCTAATTAGCCCCCCTCTACTTCTACTGTTTCTTTCACTCCGGAAAAATGGTCTAAACCTGCTTACGACCTTCTAAAATTGAATGTTGATAGAGCATTTTTTGATGATCTTTTTGTTGGCTTGGGTATTATCATGCATGATTCACTTGGATCTTTTGTTAGCGCTATGTAGGTAGCTGTCCCTGGTAACTTTGATGCCAAAATTGTTAAGGTTATGGTAATTCGAGAAGCTTTGAGTTAGATTAAGGATGTCAGGTGGTTGCCTGTTGTTCTGGAGTCCGATGCCCAATCTTATGTTCGGGTTATTCTTGAACCTAACTATATGGATTATTATGTTTTTAGACTGTTAGTTTCAAACTATAAATCCCTTCTCACTGAGGTAAGAGATGTTTGATTAGTCTTTGTTAGATGGTTTGTGAATAAAATAGCTCATAGGCTTGCTAGAGTTGTTACTGTCTCGACGGACAAGATGGTTTAGTCCCAAGGACCGCCTATGTGTATTTCTGACTCTATTCGGTTTGACAACCAATAACAATTCTTATCATTTCTTGTAAAAAAAAAGTAATAAAAGCGAGTGCAAATTTACAATTGTGTTTGTGGTTTCCCTTTCTGCAACCGTGTGAAGTCTAGGGTTGTGATCTTTTTCTTAATCTCTTGAAGATTTGACAATGAACTTACCTGCTCAATAGGCTTCTCTGTCTAAACATTTTGTACTGAAGCAACACAACACAATAGGGGGGAAAATGAATCAATTTTTTTTGGTAAGCCCACGAGGTGTCCTAAGAGGGTCTCAACTCATGAGAAGGAGTCTTTAAGCCATCCACTCACAGACTAATCTCTGCTCGTACCGGGTTAGCCCGTAAGGGTAAAGTACTGGCCAAATAAATTTTTCCACTCTCAAGACTCAAATTCAAAACTTCTGATTAAGAGATGAAAGTACTGAACCACTCACACTAACCTATTTGATTGGTATGAGTTTTTCATGTTCTGGGACTTCGGCTGTGGTTAAAAGGTTAAGGATGGTTGGATTTGGGAAGGCGGCAAGGCATGGGAAAAAGCGCATGTAAATTACCAACCCTAGGACCCTACCAAAGCGGCAGTGCGTGGAAAAGAGCTCTTGTAAATTACCAAACTTAGGACCCTACCAAAACATGCTTTATACAGAAGATCTGGCATGATTGCGTTGCTACTATTTATGCCTATTATAAAGATACCCCAGTAGGGGTACATTTTCTGATGGCACTTATGATCCCAAATCCCAATTCACAAACAAACAAACGTGATTTTCTCAAATGGGACCCCATCAAATGTCGTCCATAGTAACGCACAAATCTGACTTTTTCCGTAGACCACTCTCCTCCCCCACGCCTCATTTATAGAAAAGCGAGGGAGATTAATCAAGTTAAGGATGCGTTTAGCTTTTCTTAAACGCATTTTTGTGCTTTTCTCATTGACAAGTTAGCATCAATCTTGGTGGCTAACAAAAGTAAATAAGGAAAAGAAAAAGGTATTAATAAATGGATGGATAGTGTCCGTCTGCGTTTGCTGTTTGATAATAAGCATATGCCCACACACACACACACCTTCAAGTTCAACAATAAGACAAGCCATAGCTCACCTAACAAACTCGCTTGAAATTAAACATAAACATGAAAGTAAATATGAACTGGTTTTATTTGTTTTTATATAAAATAAAATCAGTTCTTGCCCACTGAGTGACTCTAAAACCAGTGAGCGTCTCTCTCCGTCGCTCTAGTTGACAACCTAAAGTAACATCAACAACTCTTACACAAGGAATGGACGGTCCGGATGCAGCGTGTTTTCAGGGAAGACAATCAATGTGAGAACCATCTTGCTCGCCTAACTGGGATGAGAAGCCAGGGTCTCTCTTTCCTCAACGAGCTCCCCTTTGACATTTAGGAGATTCTTTGCCGTGATGCGCAAGGCGTTATGTACCTCATACTCATAGTGTTACATTAGTATAGCTTCTTTTGTAAAATAAAAAAAGTAACATATATATTCCAAATACCAGAATTAACAAAAACCAGTTTTTCCCCACTTTAAGACCAATTTACTTTGTCTCACAGTTACATTATTACAAACACCAGACAAATTCTATCCCTTGGACTTGATAACGAATATCTGCATTCCATTTCCATTTTGTCATCTCTCTCTCTCTCTCTCTCGCTCTCTCTCTCAAAGAACAAGATCATGCCAGCTTTTACAGAAAGCAGCGCATCATCATCGTCAACAATAGCAGAGCAAAACCTGTTAAGAAAATCCAGAAACCATTTCAACCATGAGCACCCCATTTCCACAGGAACTGATCCAGACCCAAATATCTCTCGCTCATCCAAGTCGACAATTTCCTCTCTTTTTATCTCCCCATTCTCAACAAACGCCGGTGAGTCCACCACCACCACAAGCAAGAAGAAAGGTTCAACCTTTAGAGGCCTTGGATGCACCGCGTCGTCGGCGCAACAAGTGTCGGTGCCGGGGGTGATACGGTCGTCGGCGGAGTGGGAAGGGAAAACGGTGAAGAAGAAAAAGAACCTACAACAACAGAAAAGAAAGACAAATGAGAATGTTAACAAAGGAAGCCATTACCAACCTGGTCTTGGTTTAGGTAGTAGCAGTAACAGTAACAGCAACAATGATGGCAATAGTAATGGTAGCTTTAATCATGGGAGTTGTATGGCGGGTCAGGATGTGTGGTGCGGACCTGGAATTGGGTTGTCAGCAGATACTGTTGTTGGGTCTGTAGATTGTGTTGTTGCGCGGAGGAATCTGAATGGAAGAGGCAAGTTAGATGGGGACAAACTCATTCAGAGGGAGCGAGGAAAAGAGAGGGATAGAGAAAGGGAGGTAATTTTTCTCCATCTACTGTGTACTGCAGTTTCTTCCCCATTTTTGTTGTGCACTAAGTGTTGACACTTGCATGGTCTACTTGTTTCAATATTGTTCTTTGTTTCTTTATGTTTTATTTTTCTTGTAAGGAAATCCTTTTTCTGTTTTAGTTTGTTGAAGTTGGTTAGGGTCTTCTAATAGTTTATTGGGATTTTTGATGCATTTCAGATTTTTAACCTGGGATTTTTGCCTTCACTTTTTTCGATATGCATAATGATTATTACACATTTTTTATAATGCGCTGTTGTTCTCGTTGTTTCTCTTTTAATATTTGTTTGGTTTGTTTTTCATTTTTTATCGATTTCTCTTCAGAAATTTCGTCTAGGTTATTGGTACTTCCATTTATTTTTATGTTATGGTCAAGAAAGTTTCAGTTGACTGCATATTAATGAAGATCTTCTTCACGACTTTTAGACACGGTTTCATTTATGATAATCCTTACCTGCCCAGAAACTATGTTCTAAGTTTCTGATATGGTCCAGAATCAATAACAAAAGAATTAAGAACTAAGAAGAGAAGATAAAAAGATTAAGAGGAGAATTAAGAGATTGAAGAGGAATCTTTATTAGAGAGAAGATAAAGTTTTACAACTGATTTCTGATAATTCATCTGGTCTTGAGTCTCCTATTTGAACTGCTTCTAACTAATTCTCCTACCTTATTCCTATACAGCATCCTTTACCTATTTATTCACAATTCCTATCCTTTATTCTCTCTGTACACTATATTATATCATTACCCCCTTGCGACACTTTCCTTGACCTCAAGGAAAAAAGATATCAGGATACTAATCGCATCTCATCAACAAACTCCCACGTGACCTTAGTTGGAGTATCACCCTGCCAATGAATGAGGACCTGGGTTGTGGCCTGATTACCCTGGTTAACCATTCGATGCTTGAGTACAGCCTGAGAAAGCAACATTGGCTACATATGGAATGCGGAAGGGAAGATTGAACCTCACTGGCAGCAGGAGCTCATTCCAACTGAAAAACGTGAAAACCATTATGAATTTGAGCATTCGCAGGTAATTGTAACATGTAAGCTACTTTTCCTATCCAATCAACAAGGAAAGGACCATAGTACTGCTTTTCAAGCTTACGATAGGATCGACTGCCATTTAGAACTCCGTTGCCTATAAGGATGAACTTTTAGATAGAACTTATCTCTAATAGCAAGCTCTCGTGCAATAAGTTTGATGTCAGCCATTTGTTTCATTCGATTTTAAACTTTAAGTAGCTGGTTCCGTAAATATTTAATCAATACCCTCACTTTGTTGCAACGATTGATCCACTGTGGCATTCTTAGAATCATTAGAAAAGTAAGGAACATGAATTGGTTCTGAAAATCCATAAAGAGCTTCAAAAGGTCAAATTGATAACAGTATGATAGG
This sequence comes from Erythroxylum foetidum, assembly GCA_026546835.1. Lineage (NCBI taxonomy): Eukaryota > Viridiplantae > Streptophyta > Magnoliopsida > Malpighiales > Erythroxylaceae > Erythroxylum > Erythroxylum foetidum. The sequence continues at coordinate 24,648,456 of JANZLF010000006.1, read as the reverse complement.
TGGTATTATACCAAAATTCAACCAAAGGCAACCACTAACTCTAAGCTATTGGACGATTACTTGTCATGCACTGCAAATATGTCTCTAAGCAATGATTAACCACTTTTGTCTGCCCATTTGTTTGGGGGTAGTAGGTAGTAGATGTTTGAAGTGTTACCCCTTGTAAAGTAAAGAGTTACGTCACAATATTGCTAACAAAGATAGGATCATAATCACTTGTTATAGTAGATGGCATCCTAATGAAGTTTGTATACTGAATCAATGGAGACCTTGGCCATATCCTTACCATGGTAGGTGTCACGAAGATCTGCTTTGAACTCGATCTTTTACCGCAATTCGTGCCCACCTTCGTGCGACAATTTCGCTTAGGTCTGCTTAAGCAAGATTTAGCCTTCTCAAATGAATGTTGCCGAACAATTCCATTAGCCCTTGAATACCTCACGCGCATACAAGTGTTTAAAGTGTTTCTCACACACACAAAAGAACACAAATGTAACAAAGTAAATAAAGCAACAAGAGATATATAATAGCCGAAGCTACTCTTTCATTAACTCTCAACAAAATATTAACAAAAGATACAAGGAACTCCCTACTCGAAGCCCTTACAATGAGAACTCCCCCAAAAGCTCTCAACTCTCAAAGCTCTCTTCTCTGAGTGATTTCTCTCAATGATTGCCTCACTGATTGAATTCTTTGGCTCTCAACTCTAATGTGCTATTTATAGACTCCTCCAGATGACTGAGAGCCCTAATAGAACTCTACTAGCTAAGATCACAATCATATCTTATCTTATCCAATTGGATTAAGTTACATCACATTAACAAGATAAAAGATTACCCTATCTAGGAATGATTATCCTTATCCATGAAATTCTCCTCTATCTTTAGATGATCCTTCCATCTGATCTTTATCTCTTAAAGCTGATGTTCATCCACTGTGATCTTATCATCCATGTTATCATGTGCCACATCATCCACAGCTTGCCACGTCACTGCTGATGTGTTTTCACCATAGCCTATCCGCACATAAGTCCATCAATGCACATCTATGGACAAGTCCATCTTCCATGATCAAGCTCAATTATGGTGCAGTCTCGTCGCTCCATGACTAAGTATAAATCACAATCTGAGTTAGTATAAAACTTCGTTTCACATACCATCGACCTGCCTCATTGAAGTCAAGTGCTTATGCTTCTCGTTGTGCTCACATGCCTTCACGCATCCTTGCGGGGTCTCATAGGCCTTAGCGCATTCTCGTGCACCCTCGGGTCTCGCATGACTTAGTTCGTTAACTCCACACGGCCTTCCATCCGAATCTCACATCTTGTCGAAGATTTCCGCCAATGCGTGCCATACTCTCGAGATCTTTGTCGATACTTACCGCATCTCTCGCCTACTTCGTAAGTTCCTCAGGTTTTGCTTACCAACTCGCAAGACTTCGCCTTTGTTCCCTTATCAACACGCCTTCCTTGTGCCAACTAACGTGTCAAGCATTGGCCAAGACTCGCCAACACTCGTACGATCCCGCAGTCTGGACTTAGGGGTTTAATAGTAGGGATGATGCAACTTCATAAAGCGAGCATATTTGGTTAATTTGCCAACAATCACAAGAATGATAGATTTGCATATAGAGAGTAGTAATCATTCTATAAAATCCATACTAATGTCAGTGAGAACACCCTCAGGAATTGGCAATGGTTGTAGCAATCTAGGAGAAGCCACATTTTCATTCTTATTTTGCAAGCAAATTGTACAATTCCTGATATACTCACTTACATCTTTGCAAGGGTCTTTCCAGTAGAGAATTCCTGCAATTCTCTTCGTAGTAGCTCCAGAGTGCCCTCCAAAGGATGAAGCATGAAAGAATTGAATTAATTGTTGCCTCAAAAGAAAATTTGCCCTAACAACTAATTTACCTTTCCTCCGCAATTCATCTTTGTGCCGAGTAGAGTTTGGAAATTGTCGATTCCCTTGAAGCTTGCTATCAATAATTTGTTGAAGCCTAATATTAGACTTCCAAGTGGCCGAAACTTGAGGCAAGAAATTAAATGTAGGATCCTTAATAGTTGCTGCATAGACTTCTACCTTGGAAAATCGTGATAAAGCATTTGTAGCTTGATTTTCATTACCCTTCCTATATTGAATTTCATAGTCAAATTGCATTAGCTTAGCATGCTTGCTATGTTGGTGTGCTCCAACTACTTGAGTCTTTGGTGATCTTTGTGAATGATAAAGTGCTTATTAACTAAATATGGCTCCCATTTTTTAAGAGCCGATAGTATTACCAACATCTCCTTCTTTTGAATTGAAAGGGATTTGTTCTTGGAAGATAATGTCTTGCTAATGTAGCATAATGGGTGGCCCTCTTGGGTCAAAATTGCACCAATGCCATTGCCACTAGCATCTATCTCTATCAGGAGATCCTTAGAAAAGTTAGGGAGAGCCAAAGCAGGAGCTGTCACCATTGCTATCTTGAGTGTTTCAAAAGCATGTTGAGCTTTATTGTCTTATGAAAAGCATATTTCTTTAACAAATTAGTGAGAGGGCCTTCAATTTTCCCATAATTGGAGACAAATCTTTTGTAGTAACCTATCGAAGGAAACCACTCAATTGTTTGATGGTGCAAGGGACATGCCAATTTTGGACTACTACAATCTTGGTTGGATCTGTTCTTACCTCCTCTTTGGAAATAATATCGCCTAGGTATTTTCCGCTTCAACAACCAAAGAAACACTATGCATTTAGCGTACAACTTATGCGCCAATAGCTTCTCCAAGATAGCCCTTAAATGTCTTAAATGTTCGTTCTTGTTTTGACTAAAAATTAAGATATCATTGAAGAAAACAAGAACAAATTTTCTTAGGTAAGGTTGGAAAACACGGTTAATGACATGTTGAAATGGAGAAGGCATGCTTGTAAGGCCAAAGAGCGTTACTAGAAACCTGTAATAACCCTCATGTGTTTGAAAAAGCAGTCTTTTCAATGTCAGCACCATGAATTCTAATAAGCTGATATCTTGAACGCAAAGCTATCTTACCGTTGAATGTCCTAATTCATTCAAGAGCTCCTCTACCAAATGAATGAGAAATTTTCTTTAATGGTTGTATGATCAAGTGCGTGATAGTCTACACACATACGCCAAGTATTATCTTTCTTCTTAACCAATACTATTGGGTTAGCATTAAAGGACTGTGACTACGCCTTATGACACCTGCATCAAGCATCTGCTTCCCCATCTTCTCAATGACATCATTTTGGAGACTAGCATAACGGCATGGTCGAGTATTAATAGGCTAACTTCCTTCCTTAAGTTCAATTCGATGATCCAACTCATGAGGTTGAGGCAATGACGCAGAATCCTCAAGTACTACTTTAAATTCATTAAGCAATTGTTGTAACTCAGGCCAAGAACTATCTATGATTTCCTCAGGCAAGCCATTGACGGCTACCAACTTTGGCAATGAAATCACTCGATCGAAAGCCACTAGTGTTTTATGGATTTGCAAAGCATTTACCACTTCAATTCCCCTAGTCTTGGATCCTATGAACATATGTTCTTGCCCATGTAATTTAAATGTCATTGTCAACTGTTGGAAATTTCACAAGATGTCTCCAATAGTTGAAAGCCATTGTACCCCCAAGATTAGATCATAATTGTCTAGAGGAAGAATAAAAACATCTATTTCAAAATTTTGACCTTGCATTCTACACTGGAAGGCCTCACATTTGGATTTACACCCTATTTCTTGACCATTAGCCACAGTAACCTTGAGATTGCCCATTTCCTACACAACACATCTCAATTTGTATGCCATATTCTCACTCAAGAAGTTATGAATACTCCCTGAGTCAATTAGAATATACAATCTCTGCGTACCATGATACTCGTCTATTCTCATAGTACAAAAACCTTGTTGTCCAGTTAAAGCATGATTGGACAGCTTAACTTCACCCGCTTCATCGTCAATTGCATCCTCATGAGTATCAACCTTGATCATAAAAATTTGTCTTTTCTTTCATTTATGCCCATGTACATACTTTTCCTCGCACCAAAAGAAAAAACCCTTAGCTCGTTTTCGTTCATTTTTTTAGTGGTGAGTGTTCTGTCAAGATTGTTATTCAAGGGTTTAATAGTAGTAGGTAACAGACCACTAGTTTGTACTTTTGGATTAGTCGTTTGTGTTTTGGTTTGTGTATTGGTTAGTGATAGTAGATGGTACTATGGTTGATGAGTTGGGTAATGGCTTAGGTTTAATAGTAAGGGTTGTATGGGTGTTATTGGTAGTAGGTTTGGGCTATTGAAATAGTGCAACTATTTGGAGTTCTTGGAGCCTAGCAAAGGAATAGGCTTCAACTAGTGTTTTGGGCTTGAATATGCACACGGTCATTTGGATTTCATCAAGTAAGACAGATGGAAACAAGCTAAGAGCATTACCTTCGGAGATCTTAGCCTTTGGGTATAATTCATCAAAAGCATCAATATACTCTTGTACAGTGCCTTGCTATGTCAAATTCCTCGGTTCTGATAAAGGATATTCATGTGTTGAATAATGCAGTTGAGCTCTCATATTATAGATATATTCTTCCCAATCAGCATAAGCTCGTTCTCCCTTCATCTTAATATAACCAGCATGCCAATGCAATGCTTTGTCTCTCAAATGGGGTACACTTAACTTTTTTTTTTTTGGTAAGGTACCTTCTACATCGAAGTAGCTCTGCACCCTGCAAAGTATTCCTGTAGCCTATGAATTGACAACTTCGATTGAAGATTTGTTGCCTTGAAAGAATTACTTCTCGACATTGCAACTTAAACCCCCTAAGAGAGTCTTGATCTTTGCAATTGCTTGATTCAATGTGTTCTCTTGTCGCTTCTCAGCTTCTTCTACTAGAGTTATGAGTTCTCGTCGATATTCTTGGACCTGCATTTCCTCAACCATAGGAATTGAATGCTCTGATACCAATTGATAAGGTCCCAAATTAATAACAAAAGAATTAAGAAGTACGAGGAGAAGATAAGAAGATAAAGAAGAGAATTAAGAGATTGAAGAAGAATCTTTATTAGAGAGGAAAAGTTTTACAACTGATTTCCAATACCACATCTGGTCTTGAGTCTCCTATTTTAACTACTTCTAACTAATTCTCCCGCCTTATTCCTATAGAGCATCGTATTAGTTTTCAACCTTTTCGTAATCTAGCAATCGTCTTTTGCCTTTATTGGACTTCTTATATTTTTGTTTCAATTTTATCATGAAATAATTGAAGCAAATCCCTTGACTTAATTAGAGTTTGACTTCTCTAAACACCTGCACGATACCTACAAATACCAACATTTTTATGATTTTCAATAATCCCAGGAATGGGGAAGTCCTTGCAATTGGAGGCTAAACACTCAAGATGAAAGTTGAAAACGGTCAAACCATTGTTTATTGTATGTATGCAATTTCTTCAAGTAAAGTTAGTTGAATGTAGTATCCTGAAGTATGTAAGTGGAGCAAACACATGTACAATTTCTCTATGCTTTGTGTACTTTCAAAGGAGATGTTTATTTCAAGGGGTTGATCAAGTGTTTGTTCAAATTAGTCTTATAGCTCAATGGCTTGTAGAATTTAGTCTTTAATTTCTTAGGATAATATCAAATGATGTGCTTATGCGTGTACGTATGATTTACATGGCTGCTGAAGCAAATCTCCCACTTAGATTAATGGCAAAATTGCGGACCCCACTATTACCTATAAATATGTTTGGATTTAACTATACGTAGCTTCTGTTAGGTACATACAGTCTTTGAGTTAGAGAAGGACAAAACTCTTCTCCTGTAGTGTAAGTACACATGGGATTCCTCTTACTCTTTTTCTTTTAGAGTTGGAATCTTGCTTTGAAAGCCTTAAGCACGTAGTGGTCTACTTTTAATTTTATATTTGTTAATTCTTTACACTGTTCTTTTGTTACTTCTTCATGTTGTTCCTTAGGTATTTATCTGTTGTCTCAACCTTTGCAGCGTTCTTGTTTACCAAGGAGAGTTGCGATGAATCCTGATACTGTAGCACTTTTGGATATAGACCCTCTTTTTGTACCTTTTCAGCCTGAACCAGAAGTCTTTGGCACGAGGAAGTATCATCATTATCGGCATCCTTCTCCTGATGGACTTGCTGAGGTGTGTTCATTGCTTCAAAATCTAAAGTTTTTGCCTTTTACTGTTGCTTATGCTATGTTTATTAGTGTCTGTTCTGAAGAGGCATTATAGGAGCCCCAGCATCTCTCTATTAGATGGGGCATACTGAATTTCAGGCTGCATTTGTAATTGAGGATGGTTGTCATCATCCAACGTACATTTCACTTTAAGCAGAACATATACCTGAATTTTTATTCATTATATTGCTAATTGCAACTGTTTATAAGTTGAACGGTTCATTTGATATAGACAAAAGATTTTGTTATTGCTTTACTTACTAATTTTTTCTTTAATTTTAACATAGTTTTTGAATAGGTTTTCAGCTTTTTTTCTTCTGTTGAACATGGGTCTTGTTTTGAGCATTGAGTTGAGAGCTTAGTTTTAAACATAGGTAAGAGACAGCACTGGCTTATTGACTTGATAAGACTTTTAATTGTTACTTGGACATACTCTATGCTAGTAGAATTATAAATTGGAAGGAACTCTAATCTCCTTCATTATAAGGTTTTGACGCCTTTCTTTTGTTTTCCATAAAACTTTCTGTACTCTCGAGGTCATACACACCGGGATCTTGCTTCTCCTGTTTTAGAAGTGAAATTTGCAGAAGCAGTATTCTACAAAATCCAATTGTTAGGGCTCCTCATAAAACAAAGGATGGTACTTTTTGTTTAGAAAATATTATGTGCACCCATTATTTTCCATCTGGAGCTTCATTGTCTTCATTGTGAGAACAATAATGTTGACTCTGGAGGAATTATTAGAGTAATGATTGTGCCTTTTAACATATGAGGTTTGAATCTCCCGTTACCATATCATACGTTCTGAACGTGACTTCTTAGGTTACATGTAATATGCGATTCTGATATTTGAGTTCAAACTTCATGTTCCTTCCCAAGGATGCATACAATGCTGCCTTTATTGCTTTGTTTTGGCCGTTTTCAGACAGAAAATTGAACATTTGTTTTTGTCAAATGATTTTGTTTATTATTGGGAGCAATTTGAGGGATAATGAATGATAACCTTGATCATTCGATGCTTGGATTGCCTTGAATATGTTATAGATTAAGGTTGTTAAAACATTGTAGCTGTGGTGCTGGCTGCATGCAGATATTGATGCTCCAAAATGGTTTCATGATGGGAGGACGATTGGATCGATTTAGTGATTGGAGACTTGACATTGACAACATGTCATATGAGGTATGCTTAAGTTTGTTTCGATTGTGCTGCTTAGAGAAGGGTGGAAAGCTTTGACTGCCCGGTGCAAATATCAGTTTGCAGTTGGCGGTATTCATTGATGTGTACACGTTTTTGTTGGCACTCTGTTATGAGGGACTATATTAAATCCCTCCTGATCAGATACACCATGTGGTGTTTTTTTTTTTTTTTTCCTTTCATTCATGTGTTACGTTACTCTGGACAGCTGAAATTCATCTTTCTTTTTGTGTTTGTGTTTTATCTATTCTTATGCAAACAGGAACTACTTGAGCTAGGTGATAAAATTGGTCATGTTTGTACTGGACTAAAGGAAGATGAGATAAGCCATTGCATCAGGAAGATTAGGTTCTCGATTCTAAATGATCTATCAACCCATTTTCCCACGATTGTGGATAGGAATTGCAGTGTTTGTCAGGTAGGGTGCAATCTTCTTGGTTCAGTTCTTTTGGAATTTCAACCTTTTGTTACCTTTCCTTTATATGATTTTTGTGTGTCGTTGGTTCTAAACAGGAGGATTATGAAGCAGATGATGAGTTGGGGAAGCTGGAATGTGGACATGGTTTCCACGTACAATGTATAAAACAATGGCTTGCGCATAAAAATACATGCCCAGTTTGTAAGGATGCGCCAGTTGCCCGAGGCTAGTGTTGGTATTCTTTCTTTTATATACAATATATCTCGATGCCTCTATTTGGTGGTATAGATTCCACATGCACTACCAGGACGTCTACCCTAATTTTTATTCTTTGGCATGAAGCTACCGCCCCCATTTTCCCATGCCCTGTTTGTATGAATTTGTGGGATCATACTGATTTCGCTATGGAATTGATGGAAGATTCCTACTTTTATAAATGTTTGTTTGGAAGCTCGGTTCCTCCATAACAGTACAACGTATGTCGTTCATATTAGCTTCTTTTTCTGTTGTCTTTGCTGATAAGAAGATAGATGGATAGCTAACTTATTTCGAAATTGTCCAGACCTAACTTTCTATAATATATATAATTTGGAAAGTAAAGCTTCCTCATAAATGATTCTGGTGAAGAAGATTTAATCTCCTCTCATGTAGTCACCAGCCGAATGGTATGGACTTTATATAGCTTTTACAATGTGTTTGATTTTAATAGCCTACATAACATAATTTTTTGTTTACTTATTAGCAAATCGACATATTTATGTTTTCATTTTAATTAATCAAAAGCTTATGGTTTCCCTTAATTAGTAATTTACTTTATACAACCAAATACCTGATGATAGAAGCGCGTAATATATAATTTCTTTGGTCACTCAGGTTACCTTTGGTTAGAGGAGTCACCAGATTTTCGTGCTTACGAGCAAATACCATTCGAGGGAAGGGATAGACAAAGCAAAATTGTAGTGTAAGGGGGCGTTTGATTTGAGCACGGGATTGGGTATGGATATGAGTATAGTAGTAGAAGAGGATGTGAATGGGTATGAAAAATAAAAAATGATGTTTGGTTTGTAACTTGAGTTTCTGTAATAATATCAACAATGTTGTTTGGTTTGTTGTATTAATGGGAATGAAAAATGATATAATACTATTTTTTCATATCATATTTAAAATGTAATATAAAGCATAAAATATCAAAATAAACTTTAAAACATAACGCATCAAAACATAAAACAAGATTTCTTATAGTACTTAAAACATAAAGCATCAAAACAACATCAAAATAAACTTAAAACATAAAGCATCAAAACATAAAGTAAGATTTCTACCTAAAACATAAAGCATCAAAAGAATATCAAAATAAACTTAAGACATAAAGCTTTTGTATGTCAACGGGAAGGTTGAGGAACACATCAATCTTGTTTTTATTTGAGTTGAAAATGTTAGCTGCTTTAAAGACATCACCACTTGGAAGGCCAATTTTCATTAACTCTTCTACCACGTCTTTCCTTTTTTCCAAAGCAGCTTTGTAACGTAAATTTTCATCTGCAATAGCATTTGCTATGGTTGCGAAATTGCTATTAAAGCCTTCCACAAAAGTACGAAAATCAGAATTGATTTCTTGCAATTGTGCCTCGACATCTAAGGAAGCTAAAATAGGCGACATTTTCTTCTTTTTTGTTATATTCCCTCCACTGCTGCTTGATGGTTGTTTCTGCTTTGCACTCACATTTCTCACATTTGTGTTGCTTGTGTAAGTTGGAGTTGCTTGCGAATCCGAACACACATCATTGTTTTCTTCGTCAGATAATAAATCATATTCACCAACATACTCACCACCACTTACTGTATTTTGATCATTCTCCATATTTCGAACAGAATTCACATATCCCTGAACGTTCAACCCAGTAGCTCTATCTCTTCCATAAACTGATTCAAGTTGATTCAAGTATGGGAATTTAAATTCCCACATTCCTTTTGCTTCTTTATGCG
>JANZLF010000006.1:24605210-24618202 GCA_026546835.1 Erythroxylum foetidum | reverse complement strand
AATTGACAGTCAAACAGTCAACTGGCTTTTAAAAAAAGCTCTTTTCAGAAAAGCTCTACTAACAAAAGCTCAACTAATAAAAGCTCAACTGATAAAAGCTCAACCAAACAGGCCCTTATTCTGATTACTGGAGAGTGGTAAGATCGAATTTCTTATCACGGCTGCAAAATGAGGCGCAAAAATCTTGTTCATCTGATACCGAAAATAGCCTCATTCAACCATTTTCCAAACAACACTGATTCTACAAGCAATACATGCTCTGAAAACAATTGATATCAGTTCCTCAATGATTATATATTTGTTTCGGACTGCTATTCCCCTCTACTGCTACGTTTGATATTTTCTTTACGTACTGTAAGTACAACAAGAACATATACAGGCACTACAATATATACAAACCGAGCCTGATTCCTTTTATGAGAATTTACGAAGCAATTGATCTGTCACCAACTTTTCCTTCATGGTAAGAAGCCAGGCAGCTAAAGTTGAGTATGCTCAAATCAAGTCAAACATCGTGAGTGTTGAGGAAATTGACTATGCACGGATATACCTGGTGTGCAGCCTGTCGAAAAAAATTGGTTACTATTGCGTGGAATGAGTGATATGATGTATAAAATTGTTGCTCATAAATCAAGTTCTACATTTTCCTAGCTTGCTGAGTATGCAACTAGATGTGGTTCAATCACATCTCTTTTTGTTGTCTCTTTTTGATGCCCTAAGAATTGTGAAGGGAAAGGAAAAAGAAACAAAAAATCTACATCTTTCAAAACCATCATATTAGCTCGTACCTGTCGACCTCCCACAACATCATAATGAGCATAATGTGGACCACCAGACTTTCCAAAGACTTTATAAGTAACCAAATTCTCAGGGATGGTCTTTATTGTATCTACTCCATTGTAATGGCGGGAAAGAGAATTAGATTGCAGATGAAAATCAATCAAAAATCACATGACTAGACATTACCATATACTGCTACGGGCGGACAAATGAGATCATGATCTCCAGCAACTGCTAGTATAGGAACATTGCTTTTGCTTAGATGGTCTTTGTAACAAATAGTTCCATTCCGGCTTCGTAATCCACCCTCTTGGAATGCTGTAGCTAGCTGCAAGAGAAGTTTAGCAGGTACTGTGCCTGTGGATTATGATCAAACCTTCCAAATTATTGAAGAGCCGCAAGGAGGCAGAGAAAATATATTCCAAAAGAATAATATAATTGGTACAACATATTAACGATTTCTATCTTGAAGTCAAAAGGTTACCAGTCCATTATACACATAATGTCAGTAAAACTAATACATACTTCTAGGGATAAGCTGGATAACACTGGGTAACACTACACTAAATCCTTTCACTGTAGTAACCTTGCCCCTAAAATCTTTATCCGCTTGCATGGAGAGCCTGGAGAGTCTTGTTTTTACAGATTCCAGGAGCTAGCTAGCTCAGGACTGCCAAATTGTTTGAAGCTGGTTAGTAAGAATTTGCTCTCTTATGCCTAAAATTAGCTTCCTCAACACCTTCTCCCTTATATGCCTGAGTCCTCGAAATAGTCAAGCATTCCATTCTTTCTAAATGTAGTACATAGAGCTTATAAAATGCAATGTTTGAAATGGTTCTGTCAGCTCTCGTAGGCCCTATACCTTCCTCTATTATCTTGAGTAGCATCAAGTAAGATATGCTTCTTCTCATAGATCTGCATAGACTTGTATGTTATTCCAAATGAATGACAAGTAATCAAAGTTAAAAAATAAATGGGAAATGGATTAATTAAGGAAATTTAGCTTATCCAAGGTTGCCAGTTTCTCTTGGTGCGCCAACCACATGTGGAAGGAACTTATACGGACTTGCTTGCACCATATTGTTATATACCAAGGCAATTGAATAACACAAGAATGGAATGCCTTTGAACAGGAAGCATTAGTGAATGAACCTGATGGGTGATTCAACCAGATGTAAACATCTTCCACATACGCGTTTAATACCAAAGAGGAATTGATTAACCAGTTGCCATTCCCTACTATTAAGCTCACATTAGCATTTGAGTGGAATAGATTACTTAAGCTTTGAGCTAGTTTCGTCTTATATAGGAGACCTAGTTTGTACCAATTATCGAACTAGAAATAAGCTTCTTTCCTATACCTTATTCTACAAGCTATTAATGGAGAGAGTGGTTCTCTCAGCTTTAGGAGTCGAAAAATGAACCATGATGAAGTGGTTTTGCATTCCAATCCCCACAAGCTATTCCCCTTGTGATAGTATTGGTAGATCCACCTAACCCATAGGACTTCTCTATCATTAGGGATCCCCTATAATCGTTTGACTGATAAGGCTTTGTGGACAAATGAGACTGGTTTTATACCAAGCCCCACATTTAGTTTTAGCTTGACGCACTTCAGTCCACTTCACAATACAGTGAGATTTCTTAGAGGCCTTACTAGACCATAGGAAATTCCTTAGCATACGTTCAATATCCTGATCAACCCTTTGGAAAGGGCGATGTAAGTCGTCCAATAGATGTGCAGGGCGCAAAGAACAAAATTTATGAGCTAGACTCTTCCAGTATGGGAGAGTGATCTATTACTCCAGTGACTATTTTTCTTTTGGTTTTCTTTAGCAGTGGCACGCAATCCCTATGCTTTAGCCTCCTTGTGGTTATTGGTAATCCCAAATATGTAAATGAAAATTTTCCTATAGGAAGACGTGATTGTTGAAAACCAAGGCCCTAGGTTTTTAGCTCCAACAGACACCATTAGAAAACTCTTACTCTTGTTCGCACCCAAACCAGACATCATTTTGAAAATTTGATGGGCTGACATGAGAATGGATATTGATTTATCATCTGCCTTAGAGAATAATAGCAAGTCGTCTACAAATGCTATACAAGAGATTCAATTTCTTACACTTGGTGTGAAACCTGAAGTTCCTATAAAGCTAAATATAATGGTGTAAAAGTCTGGGGAGAGATTCCATGCAAAGAATAAAGAGACAAGGGAAAATGGGATCTCCTTGTCTTAACTTGTTGGTTCTCCATTCACAAGAACTCCATAAGAGGTGGTTGAGATGCTTCGATAGATCCAGTTAACAAACAAATTAGGGAATCTGAACGCTTCCAAAATGTGTATTGTGCAATTCTACTATATTGAGTCAAAGGTTTTGTGAAAATCCACCTTAATACAACAGTTTTTGGTTGAATTTACCCTTCCATATCCTTTGAACAGTTTTTGTGCAAGTAGAATATTATCTCTAATTAGTCTACTAGAAATACAAGCTCTTTGAGTATCAATGATGAGATTTTTCAACACACTTGTCTTAAAGCAATAAGCTTAGTTATTATCTTGTATATGATCTTACAATTACAATAAGATATCAGCCTATAGTCTTGTAAGGAACAGGGATTGGGTACCTTTGGTATTAGTTAGATTTATGTTTTGTTGAAGTTTCTGAGCATCTTATCACTGCTAAAGAATTTCAGGACAACTTCTGTAACAATGTCTTTTATAAGGTGCCATGCTTTTTGAAAGAAGAAAGAATTCCATCCATCAAGTCCAAGAGCTTTTTAGGATTGGAAGGTTGTGTTAGGACATTAGCTTCATCTTTTGTGATGTGATCTAAGAAGAGGCTAGCATGTAGAAGAGGAATCATCTATTGAGTATTGCATCCTCAAATCCATCATTATCAACCAAGTAATTATTAAAGCGGAGAGAGGATCCCATAGTGAAAGCCTCATTCAGGTTTGAAACGATTATTAGTGAGTGGTCTGAAAATAAGGGTTATCAAAAGTGGTTTTCACATCACGAAATTGTTCAAGTCATACATCATGAACAAGGACCATATCCAGCTTTTTACGAATATTCCACCCATCTATTTATTATTCCAGTTAAAGAAATTACCTTCCAATCCTAAGTCAGTAAGTTCCTGTGTTTCCACAGACTTCCAGAGTTCCTCTATAAAGTTTCTAATACTAAAGTTTCCATCAGCCTCAAAAGGGAACACTGTACTATTAAAATCTCCAATGAGTATCCACAGTGAGTTGTTCGAGATTTGGAGATTCTTTAATTTGTCCCATAAGGCCCATCTTTGGAAAGTATGGTTAGAACCATATATGATAGTAATGAGGACATCCTTTCTTTCATGTACCATTGAAGCAGTTGCACGAATATGTTGTTCTGAGCTATCCAGGATCTTAAGGTTAATTCTACTAGAGGCATATGCTACAATGACGCTACCATAGGGATGGAAATCATGATTTCTGATTATCCTCCAGTGGGTAGTAATGTAACTTTATTCCGAGGCATCTCCCACTATTTATTTCCAACTCACTTTGGGGTTACCTGAATGAGAGCCTATCTAAGTAGGGGGAGTGCAAAGCTGAGTCTTGGACTGTCCCTATAGAGGGGGAAGGAATGGAGGATTCTGATAGTATTAACAAGCTAATAGGAGAGGAGATAGTATTAACAAAGCCAGAGTGACATGAGTCACGGATAAGGTTGGGGACAAGAGCAGGCTGGAGGAGAGGGAAGTTGGTTTGGTTGAGTGTGACATCAAAGACTAGGTTAGGTCATTATTGGAAAAGGTAAAAACTAACCCTAGCCTCAATGAAAGTTTGAAAGTTAGTTTTGCAAATGGTAAAATAGAGGGGCAGGAAAAGAGGGGCTGAGAATGAAAACAAGGTAGGTTGAGGAAGGAGAGCAGAGAACAAAGCTGAAGCTACAGAAGCAGAAGGGGTGTAGGTCTGGAGCAAGAACTCAAGATGAACAGAAGCTGTTGATTCAGGGTTACATGGGTGGAGAATCTCTAGAGAGAAGCTAGAGCTTCTCACTCTATATTCTCACCGTTGCAAAGGGTTGGCACTTATTGCAAGGAGGCATAGAAATTGCAGTTTAAACACCAGTACTTTAATGCTCTTGAAGTTTGTCTAAAGGTTTCGTTAGTTAATTCCCAATCCATGGAATTTGTTAGTGCTTTCCAACTTGCCAAAGATCAATCACCTCGCTAATAAGGATAGTGCAAATAAACCACATAAAACTAGTAGAAGCTTAAATTGCTCCATAAACGGCATACAAACAATGGGCACAATTACTGAATTCAACTTCTGATTTAAGCTTAGTAGAGACAATGCTGCAGACAGATTGCTGCTGCTGTGCTATTTAGAACTGGAACTCACAGCTAAATGTATAAAAGATATGACAACAGGTACACAAAAATTAGGTTCAAAAGCAATTTTCAAGTCACAGGATGCTTTTTCAAAAATTGTGATTTTTGACAGCTATATAGGTAAAAGTTAGCCAAAAGAAAGAAAAATAGGTAATAAACTAGATCAACAGAGGTATCTTAGTATTCCACCCATGTTCTCTGATAAATTAATCAAGTTCCCTGATGTAAGTTACCATCTAACTAACCTCAAACTGATCAAAGGGCAATCGTTTAACATCAACATAAAACGACAAAAATCACGAATGAATTAATAAGATTCCTCTATAAATAATCTTCATAATAATGCGTATGAACAACACAACAGTAGTAGTCTGCGGAAAAGAAAAGGCACAATGCATATTCAGGTTCATCATCAGCTGAGAGAACAAAATCATTTTCCTTCGTGCGAACGTTCTATTGGTTTGATCACAGTTGATGCAATGATAACGAAAAAGTCAATGACATGAAATTCCCCAGGCAGTATCATACTAGTTATGCCCTCTCACGTTGTTACCATCTACACTTGCAAATTCACTTAGATTATACTTTCCTAATATGTGGGTGCCAAAGTAACTTCAAACATTTTTGTTTGGAACACTTTAAAGTATTTATTAGTCAAGATGAAATACATTACTTACAGAAATTGTTCAGGACAAGTTTTTCAAACAACTGTGGATCCATCATGCCTGGATAAGAAAATTGATGAGTTAACCAAGATAAAATGTAAGGAGGATGGCATACAAGAGGATGAATGACAGAGATGAATTCTCCAATTGGAATTGCAGGGATATTAAGAGCCCTTGCAGGGTCAGCCTGAAAGTACCAAAAATAGATTGGAATCAGTTATGTTACATAACTGAAGAGTAAGTTTTTAGAAAACCTAGATGTTCCTATCACTTACAACTGGTATGGCCAATTTTAGTGTAGAATGTGAAGATGTGTAATCAAGTGACGACCCCAAAGTAGTGACAGATGTCAATCCAGATTCCCTTCCTTCAAAAGCTACAGTAAATATCAGTTTATCAGGTTAAACACGCCTAGTTACGTGATCTATTTAACTAATTTTTACAATTTGATGAGTTTTATTTGCTTCAAATTCTAAACAGTATTTATATTATCATTCGAGAGAAAAAAACATGAAATATATCTTTCGAACAAAAACATAACACGAAATATCTGCATCATACTTCTTTCATGAAATAAACACAGGTCACTTGTAAATGTTGCAGACATTAAACATTAAAAATTAAACATCAAACTTTAGTAGACAACTAGTAATAATAAGAAATGAATAGTGAACAATGCAGATTAATTCAGACGCCAAAGGATTGAAGTAAATTAATAGCCTTTAAAGTAGGAACTGGACTAGATCTTTTGACCTTAAACATGTTAGTTAAATACAATGGGATTTGACATTCCTTAACTTCCAGCAATAATTGGTGCCTTTTTAGTTTAAATTGCTGGAGTTTACTTCTACACCAACAAAATGCACCGTCTGTGCTTAGAGGTAGTATTGGAGAAATTGAAATTTTTAGTAATCAAGTGTTCCTTTGTATATCCTGCTGCTATACAGTACATTCAAGTCTCCGTTATACATCAGGTACAATAAACAACAGCCGATGAGCGGGCAAGTCAAATAGGACAAGGCTATCAGTTGAATTTAGCCTTTGACTGCATGACCCAAACAAGTTGAAATCCTAATTCAGATAATCCAGAGTTCATTTGAATTTAAGTATGAAGAAACTTTGCATATTTGACAATTCAATAGAAGGCTTCTTAATAAATTATCTATATGAACTTAATGTCAAGGGAATGAAAGACCCAACTAACATAATATACTTGACGGCCTCTAAAGGCTGAAAAGGCTTTTAATCAAATATAAAGCCATAACTTGGTTGATTCTTGGGTAGTAATGCCATATTAAACCTCAACTTTCCCCACATAAATCATGATCCGAAGTAAGAAATTAAAGGAAGCCAAAGACAGATGAGATGATCAATAATAAAGGTAACCAAAACAGGTAATAAACATCTTGCTACTAATAAGAAACTCCATATGGATTATTACTACATGGCTTTCAACGGTAACACATTTAAGAAGCGTAAACTGAAGACTGTCTTACAGCATAGTGAGAGCAATGAATATAGAAGAATGCCACCCATGGAGTGCCCAATGGCAAGCAGCTTTCCATCTTTGGGCTTGCATTGAGTCCTTACGTACTCCATCTAAGACAAGACAACGCGAGAAGGAAGATCCAAGAAAGGAGAGTAAGCGAAGTACTTAAGGACTAATTAGTAGAGAACAGAGAACAGTGTAGATGAATGAGAATGGACTAGTAATTATCAGGCGAGAAACATAATATATTTACACCAACAGAAATGACACCTCACCGCTGCTGGCAAATCCTCTTCCAAATAGTGATCAAAGTCCCAATTATACTTTCTCATTTGTTCAAATTGTTCAAGAAAGTCGTCCACTGGCGCACGCTCGTGGAAATGAAAAAATGACGGCCTGATATATTGTTGACTTTCTTCAATAAAATTCAGAAGCTTTTGGCTGAAATCCCTACTTAGGCCTGTGATAAAAGAGTTTTGACCTGAAAGCATACATGTTTAGTTAACGCCATTAAACCAACATAAATTTCACAGAGTCCAATATCACAGCTATTTGTACTAACCTCCGTCCAGGAAGCCTGAGAGTCTTTCGGGAAAATTTATTACAGATTCCAATAGCTTGGAATGCAATTTGCCAGATTTAGATTCCATCACATGTGCACTCAACCCAATTCCTCTAAGTTCAAGAATCCAAGTATCAAATCCTTGGGTTGACATGAAACGCGCAAATGACGACTGTATTGCATAATAGTCAGTCTTATCAGAGATGGAAGAGTTCAATCACAATCACAGACGATTCCACAAAAAAGACTTGTATCGTTTAAAAGTCTAGGCAAAAGTTACGTTTTTTGCTCGTAAAGTTTCTATTGGAAATGAAAAAATCTAAGAAAATCATCCGACTAGGAAGCTTAAGCTCCCGTCAGGTTGCGTTGTGGATGTATCTTCCTTTGTTGAGTACGGGCCCACTGCTGCTGGCGTTGACATCCTATCCTAGCTAATTTCAAAAATTCCAGCTTCTCCACTCTTGGGATTCAACTTTGTGAATCTATCTCTTGTCTTGGCTATGGCGGCCACCAACATACTCCCCCCTTTGACACCTCAGACGCCACCCCAACTCCACGAAGCACCGACCACCTTAAAGAGTTTTGTTATTCATTTATTGAATAATAATTTTGAGACGTCAAGCTTGAATAATACATTACTTGCGTGGTCAGAGTGTTCCTAAATATTGGTGATTTTGAAAGTTTTGATTTCTCAGCATCCGAAGCCGATCCGAGATATATAAATATAATAGAAAAAGGAGAATGTTACCTGAGGCGACAAATCAAATCCAATTGCGTTGGTAGCGACTCCCGGCAGCAGTAACAATGGATGCTTCCTTGGACGTGCCTGTCAGGTGTCAATGACACACAACACAGCAATAACAGTGTCAATGACTCCCGGAAGCGGTAACAGTGGATGCTTCCTTAGAGAATTGATTAAAAAAAGAATGACTGCAAGTAAGAACGTGGACAAGAATTGACAAGCACATACATTAAAGCAAACAATGCGTCGAACCCAGTTATTTCTACTATTTCTTTTTAAAACTTCAAATATTTACTTTTAGCATTAATGTTAAAGGGAAAAATAAAACACATGACACTGCTGCTGCCGCCGCTACTACACCTATTGTTATGAGGCTACGTCGTATATGCGATCAGAATGTAACCGTCACCCCACCCAGTACCTTAGGAGAAGGCAGGTAACGCCAGAGGGCAATTTTCCACTCAGAATTGGCTACGTCCACGTAGTGAAGCTCGTCGGCCGTGCAAATTTCAGGCTTTTTCTTCTCACTCTTCGTCGTTTTATCATCTGCTGCATTAATTCTTTTTGTTACTAAACCTGCCCGGGGCGAACGCACCGGCAATAGACCGCGGTGGGAGCGGCTAAACTCTGTAGGAACGATACCAAGTTTGAGATTGAGAAGCGCCATTGCTCGTTGGTTCGCTTGTCTTTTGGGTGTACCTGTTTATAGCAGGGACAGGCATTGTTGGATGTTGACTTTTTGAATTTTGATTCATGAACAATCAACAAATAAATGTTGACCAGAAATTAGAAAGAAACTAGATAAGCTAATAGTTAACCAGTCTGGGGGCATGGGAAGGATATTGTGGGAAACTTTATGCGTGTCATGATCACACAGTTACAAGTTTCGATCAAAGTGGTCTAAAAGATGACGTGCCAATAAAATCTATTGCGAACTGCATGTGTTTAATGAGATTATTTGAGTCAAT
Organism: Erythroxylum foetidum; assembly: GCA_026546835.1. NCBI lineage: Eukaryota > Viridiplantae > Streptophyta > Magnoliopsida > Malpighiales > Erythroxylaceae > Erythroxylum > Erythroxylum foetidum. Next base: position 24,608,620 of record JANZLF010000006.1, on the reverse strand, counting down.
TGTGGAGAGCAAGCTTGAAATTATTATTGTTCCGTCTCTGATGCGAATAGGGATGGATCTAGCGGTGGCTATTAAGGACTATAGTCCCTATAAGACTAAAATATTTTTAAAATATGTGTATATATATAATAAATTAAGTAGGGCTATAGTCTTATAAAATTAAGTTCCTCACTAGATGCGAACACACTACAAGATATTTGTCCCTACGAAACTCTTCCTTTTTCTACGTGCCTAAAACCTATTTTTATAGTGGTATTATTAATACTTTATTTTATTTTTTACTTTTACTTGAAATTTTCATGCATAATAAAGTATCTAATTTGTTCTTGCGGAAAGTAGAAGCAATTTACGTGATATCTTGCACGCATCACAGCTCTCATGTTATTGCTTTACTTTTACTTTACTCAACTGCCCTAGTGTTAGTAGCAGTAGCAGCACTCATTTATATATGGCAAAGGCAAACGCAAGTTTTGTATCAATTAAACGTAAATGGCTAAATTTTAAGGCGTTTGATTTTACATATTTTACTTTTTATTTTTAATAAAAATATGCTTATTTGAATTTTTATTTTTTAATTTTATTTTTAGTTTTTTCTAATTTTCAAATTTTATAAAAGCTAAAAAAATTTGTATTAGATTTTGTTTCGATTTACTAAAATCTTAATAAGTAAGTTGTTTAGTTCTTTTTTTATATATAAAGGAATAAAAACAAAGCCTAAACAGTTGACTTTAGAGTTAAAACCTCACACGTATCCTCAAAGAGGATAGCAAGATATCCCAAGAGAGGAGACTGCAAACTATTAAATCTAAAGCCAAAAGACTCCGCAGCAGAAGCCAACCAAGCAGCGCAACAATTTTCTTCACGAAACACATGACGAATATGAATTGCCTAGGATTTAGCTAATAAAACATGAATAGTCTTCACCAAGGAAGTAGTATGGAAGAGGAAAGAATGTTAATGCCTACTAAGGAATCAATTTCTAGCTCAACCTGCCGATAAATCCCAAGCTAGATTCAACCCCGAATAAACACCCCATAACTCAGCATCCAGAGGCGAGCAAAAGCTAATATGATGAACGAACCCTCCCAACCAAACACTAGAGCTACCGCAAAGGAAACTATAGGCAGAAGCAGTCCGACTTAACGTTTACTTCACCCCATTCGTGTTCAACCTGATCTATTCCTCACTCGATTTAGCCCAACCAATATGCCTAAAGCTACTAGCGCCATGCAGCTCAAGAAGTAACCATACCTGCTTTCACAACTCAATCGGTATAATCTAGAACAATAGCCTTACTAGCAAGTTGTTTAGTTCTTTAATGGCGTCGTCGACACTAACATATAATTTTGGGGAGTTGTATTCAAATCTCATTGGATTAATCCGTGAATAAAAGGTTAGGTAACACCATTAAACCCTTTTTAGCTTTATAGGAGAAGAGGCTAAATGATAGAGGAAACTTGTAGAGATTGTATTATTTACGTATAAAGGTAAGAGTTACAACTATAGACCCTCCCGAGGAATTATCCCAGGCCAAAAGAATAGACAATTCACAATCGATAGATCCCCCTCTGTTTTCCTATGTTCAGTCATATACCCCTCCTCTCTTCACAATCTCTCTCTCTCAGCATAACAAACTCCTAACAGAACTGCCCAATGGCCTGACTATGTGGCCATGCTACTTTTCCCCATCTTACCCCTACGAATGTATGTTTGAATGGGTTTGGGCTGATGTACTATGGGCTGGGATTGAGTACTAACACTAAACATCTCATTGCCATAATTCAAACGAAAGTGTATAGACACAATTTATGGTCCCACTAAAAGACCGAAAGGTAGTATAGGCGACTCTTAAAAGTAGTTGAACGGATAATAATGGAAAGTCGTGTTGCTAACCATTTAGGAGAGTAGGCTGCGACATCTAATGGTCTAATTTGGTTATGTATACTTGTATATGAAAGGGAACAATAGGGGGCTTGACAGCTTTGGGAGGATGGAGTAATTTCTCTCTTATTATGATTGGAATCTTTAGTAGGTACAATAAGACGGTTAGTGGGTTTTTAATTATTTTTATTTCAATATTAAAAGATGGGGTGTTTTTAATTATTTATAATTTATGTGCAAAAGAAATAGATGTCTATGTAAGGCAATTATAACTATTTTCAATTGTAGCATTAAGATGAGGTGTTTGCAGTTATTCTCAATTTCAATGTAAGAAATACTAATAAAAAAGGGAGAATATTTTTATAAAATATTTCTAATTCTACTATTGGAATGAGGGCTACTTATAATTATTTCTCAATTTAAATTTGGGGATGGAAGGTGTTTATATATAAATATTTTCAATTTTCAATATAGAAAATATTGAGATATTTAATCTATTATCAACAAGTTGAATCAAATCTATCTACTCATTCTTTTTTCAAATAAATTATTTAAAACATGTAATTAAATAGATTATTGCATATATCTAAATTTTTATCTAACAAATACTCGAAAAATAGTGATTATACATTCTCTTTCTATAAAATAATTATCAATAGAAAAAATTGAGAAAAAAGTATTATATAACATTTATAACTATTTCTCATTTTCTTCGAGGCAACAATTATGATTTTTTTCTATTTTATCTTTAAAATTTTGACTTTGTAATCCTTTTCAAATATTTATGTATTGACGAGGCATTTTTTAACCATTTCCGATCGGGATATGAAAAACATTGTCAGGAGGAACTTTTTTCATAATTATTTCAATTCCAGCAACGTAATGATTAATTAATTAAAAATATAAATACTTTAAAGAATATATATTTTGAAAATTTGAATGAACTTAAAATCTTTCATATTAAGATGATTTGAAGATAATATAATTATAAGATTATTGTAGTACCCCACTCCCGCAAGTCCCGAACCCGACATCGATGGTGATATCCTAGTCCGTGCCCCGTGAGGGTGGCGTACTAAAGTACTTAATACATTCAAAAATCGGTATAGATTTTTTTTAAATCACAAACACAAAATGTGGAAATCAGTAATCAAAATTGGCCCATTTCTTTCATAAACATTTTTAGTCCATAATACGATCAATAAAATTTCAATAGCTAATTGGGTCATTTCACAAATACAAAACACTTGAGTCATTTCGGAAAACAAACTTATACAAAAGTCACGGAAGGTACACTTCAATTCAAAATGAGAAAAACACAAATGCAGACGCAAACTGATCCCAACCCCTATCCTTCACTGAATGCTGCAAGTATACTCCCATTGGCCTAACGAGGTATTCTTCTGATCCTGAAAAATAATTACAAATTTTGGGTGTGTTTTGCGAACTCAATGAGCGACTATCATCGATGACTTACCTAAATCACATAACACATAATTCACATTTTGCATATTTCACATTATTTCATC
>JANZLF010000006.1:24462596-24478272 GCA_026546835.1 Erythroxylum foetidum | reverse complement strand
GCGTATCTATATATATATATATATATATATATATATATATATATCAATGATTTATGCTCCAAAATCTTCAACTTAAGATGATAACTTCTTCATGTATATCTAAATTTCAACTCACATCATCCACGCACCATTACACTTCATTAACATTAAACAAATAAAGTTTTTATAACGCTTTAGTGGGCATTTCAAGCCATCTTACATCATAGTCCAAAAATACTAACTTTACAAGAGCAATAATTTCTCAAAATGTGATTAAAGCCTTATTTTACATGATTAACTTCAAAAGAACAAAAATACAAATTGGAGTGATGCCTTGACTCTCAACTTGATCACTGGATATCTTATTCATCGCCTGTAGATGGGGAGGAATGTGGATGAGCTTAAATATCTTGGGTAACAGTTTTATAATTGGTAACAAGCAAAAACTATTTAAAACCTTTATGATCAAAGCCAATCTCCCATTGAATCATAAAACACAAAAATTCTTAACTTATTAAGCCAAATCACATAAGTCATACATCCATCAAACTTTCCAAATACATCATAACCAATCAAACACTTCAAAATCAATTAAACACATTAGAATGGTTTAGGTGGATTCGTAATAGAACGTACTACACATTTCCCATAAGGGTCCTGTGTAGCCGTGAATAGAACGTACTATTTCAATCCTACAAAATGATCTTACATAGTTGTGAACTTGTGGGAGTCCGTGAAGGAGCTCCATGCCACTAGCGAGCAAGAGGGAGAAGCCTTTTTAATCAAGTACACTTGACTGACAGAACAGATCACCACAAACCCACATAACATGTTATTCATGAATGGAAAACAATTTGCCCAATTGGCACATTTTTTGAAAACTTGATTTCATATATTTGGTATCTTTTCAAAATCATTTCCATTTTTGTTTCATAGTTCATGCACAAAATCCATACACACAACATGTAGCACGTTCTCAAGCATTTAAAGAACAATAAATGCATATTTACAAGTAGTTGAAAACATTTATTTCCTTTTCTTGAAAGAAATATTGATGATTTATTATTCAATTATAAAAATGTCCACCTTAGTCTCCTTGCTTGAAAACTTGCTCGAGGATGTCTCTCCTCTTGCTCCTCTTGCCTCTCTTGCCTCCTTTCAAACATTAGCAAAAATTCCCATTCAAAAGAACTCCAATTAGAAAACCCAAAGAAACCTATGCATGAAATTAGCCCTAGAATACTTAAACTCATGCATTTCCTAAGCTTTTTGAACTAACATCCTTCCAAAAATCCAAAAGATTTAACATAAGCTTACTTTGAATCTTCACCAAACGATGAATTTCTTGGCTCTAATAGAAGCTCTAATCTTCCTTTTTCTTTTTCCCTTCTTGAATACCTTCAAAATCACTCTTTAGAACTAAGAAAAATTGAAACCTAGTTGACGTCCCTTCTTTTCTCTTCTTTCTCTCTTTTTCGTGCTTCTCTCTTCTCTCTTTTCTCATTCACGTTTTCGGCTTCTTCCAAATGCAAATCAACAATTCTTCTCCCCTTTTATACCCTTAATGATTGCACAATGTTCATTTTGCCCTTCTTTTAATGTTTTATGGTTTTTAAGCTTAATTGATCTTCCCAAAATACACTTACCACCTTAACATTTTAATTCTCTTAACCTATATCATATTATCTTACTCACATTAATCTGCTAATTAATTCCAACATACATTAATCTAGCAAGACTTCAAAATTAATCAAATCATGCTTATTTATCATTAAAAAAATTTTAGGGGCCAACATATATATATATAAAAGAGCTAAAGAGAAAGAAATTAAAATATGATTTTTGTTGTCTTCGGTTGCCTCCCCATAATGCCTTGGTTTATGTCGTTGGCTCGACGTCCTCCTCCACTGTCATGGTTCTTCTAGCAAAATTTCTTCAAGCATTTATAAACAACTTCAAAAACAAAAGAATTGTTAGTTATGATTGAAAAATAAATAAATAACCAACAACGATGCCAAAATTTAATACGTGTCATTAAGCGATTAAAATTAAATCCTTATTTGTTTTCAATTTATTAATCAATGTATTAAATAATGTAGTATATAGCAAATAATAGTCGATCCCACGAGGAAAGTTAATTTACTAAATTAGTTTATTAATTACAATTCTTTTAAAACAATCCTAGTTTGGAATTTACATATCTTGTTATATTAAAGTACATATCTTTGCATAATTCAATTAATAAAACATTTTCAATAAACTAATAAACTTTTAAAAGAAAAGTTCCAAATTGGTCACAAACATGTTAATCAATATATTAGTATGAAATATCCATTGCATAGTTCTTTTTAAGATAATACATTAAGCTATGATATTTTACGAATTAAAATAAGTTAAACATACATAATGAAACACATATAAACATTTCATCCAATTATATTCATATACAAGATTAATATCATCAACTAGGAAAAATTCAAAAACTAAAATAATTATAATTATGGAAACCTATGAATTACGCTAAGCTAATATGTAAATAAAAAAAGGGGGTCTTTGATGTTTGAAAAAATCAAATTTAGGAACCAAAGAAATAAAATATAAATCTAACCTAATATTTACAAATGATTTCATAAATGTTAAATCCACTTGGTCATTAGTTTAATTAAAATAATATCATAAATAATCAAAACAATATAACTAAACTAAAGTTCAACAATTAATCATAAATTAAACATAGAAAACTAGAAACAAAAAGAGTACGATTTCTAGAAAACTCATTGAATTTCTGCCTTCACAGACCTTGAACTAGCCTTAAGGTATGGAATTTCTCCTCCATCAGTCACGAACCAGCTCAAACATGTGGGAATATGGCTCTCCAAACACTATTACACCTCTTTGCACTAGCTCTTTACATTAAACTGCCTTGGAAGATAAAATCTCTTGGAAAACTCTCTTCCCGCATGATTGCTTAATCTCCTTTTTTCCTCCTCACAATGGCCTTGTTAAGCCTCTGAGAAACATCCCCATTGCCACATGTTTCTAATTTTTTGATAAGCTTTTGCTTATCTCTTCCACTTTGAAGAGATTTTGTGTAGAGAATGTCATGTGTGTGAGTCTCCTCCAACTACCCCCCACCCGCTGATGCTACTTCTTGTTATCTAATCCATTTCAAATGGATTTTCAGTTAGGATTTTGTGTATTTGCTTCTTTTACTGCTCTGCGTTTCGTTTGTCTTGGCTACTAGTTTGCTTCTTTTATTTTTGTGTTACGTTTTATTTGTTTCCTCTATTGCTATATTTTTGGTTCTTGTTCTGTTGCATTTTATTTTGTTGTTTGGATTGTGTCGATTTGCTTCTGTGACTGCTTATCTACTACTATTGTCGCTTTTACTTTTGTTGATGGCATTTTGGTGCTTTTATCCAACTGTTGTTTTGTTCTTCTATTAGGTTGTTTTAGGTTTTCCTTTTGGGTCCATCAAACTTATAAAAAAAATACAAATTAGACATATCTATATTTTTAGCAATAACATATAAAATTAAATATCTTGAATAAATAATAAAATGCATAATTTGACCCAAAAGTGCTATGTGAATAATTTAAAACAGTATAAAATATGGGTGTAAAATATACTATAATTTCTACTTGTTAGGCCTTCACCTTCAGCTTTTAATTGACTCTTATTATTCTCCTCCTTTTTTCCTTCTTTTTTTGGAAGCTCTTTTTCACTCCTAAGGGTGATTGCCATTACACGTTCTTCAAGGTTTGTCTCCTTGGTACTAGATAAACTACCCTATGGTCTTTCAAATACTAAAGTTGTGATTTAACTATTTTGAACCTCCAAGTTACGTATAGAAACCTATATTCCTTGATGTCTTGGATTAGAATCTTGAGCTAATTTTTTTTATCATCATCTCCTATGAAGTAGGCTTCTTATCTTAAGTTAGTTGTTGATGAAATCTAGGTAGAGGGGTTATTTCTTGCTTACCCTTGATTTCCCAAAGAGAAATTAAGGTGATTCCTATATCTTGGATTGTAAGTATTATAGATTGTTTTGGGGTCTACGAGCATTCCCTATATAATCCACATGTTTAGTCTGTAATGTTTGACAGTTTTGACTTGTATGTTCTAACTTGCATACTTTTCATTACATAACTTGACATTATGGATTCATCGTCAGTCTATTTTTTCAGTGTTTCCACTTGATTTGCCTACTGTGCCATTGTGTCTACTCTGTATACTGCCACTGGCTTATTAATTCTTTCTCGAGAGGATCATCATTGGTAGTTGTTCATTTTTATGTCTTCAATAATGTCCTAGGCTTAAAGTGTCTTATTATTGATAGTACTTTAATAAAAAAATTCTCTGCCACTTGATATCATGTAGTGGGTGTTGATCTTTGCATTGAATTTAATCATTTCTTCCCCTTTACTGTTAATGAAAATGGGAATAAACACAATTTTATTACATCATCATTAACTTCATTTATATTGAAAGTGTCATAAATCTCCATGAAATTTGAGATATGTGCGTTCGCATCTTCATCTCGTAGTTTATCAAATTGGATAGACTATTGTATCATCTGTATAATTGTTGGACCCCGCTTACTTCCAGAGCCCAACTCTCTTGCGAAATCATAAAATTTGAACTTGCTTTGATACCACACATGTTGGACCTCACTTGCGGAGCCCAAGTTTGGATGTCTTAAACCTTGTGCTTAATACCCTGTAGGTCATTTGCGGTCATTCCACAATAGTGGTGAGCGCACACTAATCAAACATCAAAATCACAACTTGACTTCTTCATAGAAATTGGATCTCTAAGCCTTTATTTTATTTTTGAAGCAAGAATCACCTCAATCGGAGCTATATAGCTCAAGATATGCTTAAAATTTCAAAGCGTGTTTATACCTCAATCATGCTCTCTAAACTGACCTCTCATTTTATTACAATCAAACTTTCTCAAATCAAATCCAAAAGCTACCAAATTTCATAGAGAGATAAATACATGTCTTAGGAATCTATCACTTTAAGAATCACTTCATTCAGAGATCGGATGAGGGAGTTATGCCCAAAAGAGTAAACCATGTTTACACCCAAAATCAATTTAAACCTCTCTTGGCGCGATTGTCATAACTTTCACCAAAAATGTATGATGGATTTCGTTCTTAGACCATTGAAAAGAAGACTTCGAGATCTAAAACTTTTATGAAAACCACAAAGTCATATTCTGCCTCTAAAATGGTCAAAAATGGCGATTTCATGAAGCTGTCCTGTGAGTGTCCGTTTAACGAACACTGTCGGGCCAAAATGCACCTTCTCACCCGAGAAAGTCCGTTTCCGTTAAACAGACATGGGCGATACTTAGGGTCCTTTTTGACCCATAAATGTCCGTTGAACGGACCTAAAATACGTTAAACGGACATGGGGGTTCCCAAAACTCCTCCAAACTCTCTCCAATGCTTCCTACATCCAATCTAACATCATGTACACTTATAACCTTCACTAATTCACTTCTTCTAATGCAATCACACTCCTAAAACATTCAATTACCACTTTGGGTGCATCAAACTCCCAAATTTAACTCAAATAATTCATCACAAACTCAAACTCTCATCATTCACCATGATTGTTGTTGTGTAAACTTCTTATGCAACATCTTCACTTATTATGCTCATATCTTTTCACTCTGATATCCTAAATTTGCATACTATATAGCGTCGGAAAGCTAAGAGGATCATCTATAACTTTTTGAAGACATCTGGGTCAAAATCATCATAGATTTACACAGAATTCCTTCTGAACTCAGAACACACAATTTACCCTCATGAACACAATATAGTAAGCAAATCTATAAAACAATACATATACAAAAACGCTCATTTCAGACATTTGATATTTCTAAATTCCACTAAAATATCGAGGTCCAACAAAGCACCTTGGACTCAACACACAAACTAATCAAAATTTTAATGTTGAGTATATTCACTCCTTCACTTGCACACACATATTGATAATCATTCAGTTAAAACAAAAGTGTGGCTATTCCTCAGTAGGCTTTCATGAAAAATCAGGCTACTAACAAGTTTGTTAGGTTTTTATTTGAAAACATTCTTTTTGTTGATTTTTCTTTAAGGGCATGAACCTAGTCTTTAACACAGAGGCAAACATTTGTGATGAATGTCAATCTAGTTACCCAACTAAGTCATACTGTTATTAAGCTACTTGGTTAGAATGTCATTATAGCCTTTTTACACGAAGGCACACATTTATGATGCCTGTCAATCTGGTTACTCAGCTACATCAGATTCTTAACTGGCTATTAGCTCTATTCATAACCTAAAGGCTAGCAGAATAGTTATTTTAGTTATACAACTTTTTTTCACACAAAATTTTGCCTACCTTATTGTTTTAACTAATCATTCTCATGAAAATGTACTAATGATGCCAGTTATTTGATTGTTCTAAAACTATAAATGACTATGGTAAATTCCTAGGGTGAATGGACTAACATCATATCCTAATTAACCAGCATATTTAGCCCTAAGTAACTTAGGTCACTAATTTCACAAGCTAATAAATCTCACAACCTAAAAGACTATGTTTAAGGCTAAATCTATCCTATTAGGTCTTAGCCATTGACTCATTCACAAAATTCACATCATGCAACCTACACAAACTATCATACAATATGCAAAATTCATACTTAAGGTAAAAACACACAACCCTCTCCTCACTTGAACAACACATTATCCTCAATATGAGAAGGGTACACAAACACACCAGGGGAAATAAAACACAATATATAAAAACATAAGAAGAAAATAATAATAAAAAATGAAAAGAAAAGAAAAGGATTAGAATACGAAATCGTCATGTTAACTGAGGTGCTGGTGGTGATGGAGGCAAAGATCACTTATGCTTAATGCCCATAATTACTGCCCTAACTTCTAATTGATTAAAAAAGAGTAAGAGAGTTAGCAATCCAAAGCATTCCAAATTATTAAGAACTTATTTTGAAATTCAAAACAAATCTAAATACAAAATAATTTAAACCTGACTACTAAACGTGCTAATTTATGGTCATTAGCTTAACCTTCATCCTGTAAACCTCATCTAGGGTTAATTATGAGCGACTTGCTTCCACCCTTCTCATTCAACATCAGTTTTATAGCCTGTGAGTAAGCAATAAATTGCAAAATGATCAAAAGGACAATATTGATAAAGTTGAGAAAACCATCTCAATTCAATAATATGATTTTCATTAACAAATTGTCAATAAAATAAGGAATAGCGAAACTCCCTAAGTTTTCCATCGAATCCAAAAGTTTGTCCTGTAAGAAGGTGAGTTGTTCTCTTTCTTTCTTAATCACCTTCATCTCCTATGCTTCTTCGGCCTCACGAACAAAGATTTTCTTAGCTTTTTCAAATTCGATGTTTATTGTCATCTATTCTTCATACTTTTATTCGTTAGAAGATTCGAACACATCAATTATCCTAAACGTGTTATTATCCTTTCGATTCTTTAATACATCATTCATGTTGAATGTCACTTGGTCATTATTAATCGGAAGGATAAGGTTCTTTTCATGAACATCTACCCTAGATTCTTCGATCTTCAAATATTGTACGTCAAGAACAGGTGAATCAAAGTGAGGGTTGGCATCCTTTTCTTCATCTCTTGGTCTTCAATAAGGTGGGGTTTAAGTTGGTTCTCCGTTGGTTCTTTTTCTTCCCCATTCTTAAGTATGATAGCCTCATATTGCTCTCATATATGTAATTCCATATTTCTCAGAGAGCTTTCCATACTTCTCTTACAAAATTCAAGGTAAAGCTATCTTCTGGTTCTCTTCTATGTCCGTGAGCTTATCCATGATTTTGTTCAATTTAGAATCCCATGAACTGGACTCGTCTTGCTGAAATTTGTATAGGGCTTGATGTCCTATATGAGTACTTACATTGTTGGACCAATAGAAATCTAGGTGTTTCTGCTACCCTGTAGTGTACATGTTCCAATAAGGATCATTACTTCCCCATCCATACTATGCCTTATTGTAATTCGCAAAGGTTCCTTGCTCCCTATAATATCTATCCTCCATCATCATTCTTTCTATTTCTTTTTGGCATCTAACTCTTCAGATCTCTCACTCCCACTCTAAGATGTGTTGATGTGTCTCTATTTTACACCCTAAACTTCTTCTTCTTTTCTTTTTATTATTATTATTTAAAATGAAAGATAATGAAGAAGTCTTAGACTAAAGAACTAAACTAATCACCTCCTCGACAACAACGCCAAAAACTTGATCGTGGTTTTCTGATATGAGTAAGTTTTAATATTTAACCTTGATATTTTGCATACATACAGATCGTTCACATAATACCTAATGTGTCAATCCCATAAGAATGGTTAATCTAATCCTAGAATCTAAGGTTAGAAACTATTAAACATAAATTTAATGGAAAATGAATTTAAACACGAGAACTAAATAAATTTAACAAACCAAATTAAATAACAAACAATAGTTGACAGTTAATACTTAACAAAAACAATCAACGAACAACGTTTAACAATTTCATATTAAAAATGAATAACAAATAATAGAAATCGATTGATTTGTTGAACGATGATAGTACACCCAAGAATTTGACCTAGTGAGTTCACCATAAGAGAGCAAGGAAAAACTATCTATCTTTAATGCTAACCAAACCGAATATGATTTATTGAATTAATAGTTCTAGATGACCCTAGGGTCAATTACTCTCTCTGAAGCTAAAATTGAACCCTAAAGAATAAACCCTAATCAAATTATGGGAAGTTGTAATCTCTCAATTAAGAACCTATCCAAAAATTAATCAGTTATTAGGTTCTCTAATAAACAATTGGAAACCTATACATGATCTCTTTACACAAGATTTACCAACCTGATTTAATTTTGAATCTATTAAATTACCTAACTCTCTTTATCCCAATTTAATCATTTTCTCTTGATTCACCCTCTCAGTTTATATCGAGATATGAACTGCATAATTAAACCATAATTAATTCAATAAACACATAAAACAATCAAATTTCATTAAATTAGAAATAATATTCCAAAGGTGAGTATAGAACATCAATCAACAATTTAAGTCTATCATCAAACTATATATCTCAATTCTACAATCAAATAAAACTGAAATACATAGGAAATAGAACTCGAATGGATGATGGGAGGCCACAACTTTAGAAAGATTCTTATTTCAGGAAGCACGTCGAGTCTGCATCGTCTTCCTCTTCTCTCTTGTTCTTCTCTTTCTCGATCTCTTAAAGTTCTCTCCTTTAGGGTTTCATTGTGATGGCTGATCAAAAGTTCCTTCTTTTCTTTCTTTTTGTTCTATTTGTGTTCTTTTGTATTTAGGGATGAACTAGGGCTTTTTCAAGAAAGGCCTAAAAAATCCCTCAAAATTCGAAGTTTGGGAGTAGTTGCACGTCTGCCCGACATAGGCCACAATCGTGGCCTACTTCTAAGCCTTCTGTGCCACGATCGTAGGCCAACTCTAGTGCTTCTGTAATGATCATAGCCTATTGATATGCCATGATCATGAGTCATTATTTTGGCCTGAATGTCTCCAAAACCTCTACATTCTTCGATGTTGACCCTAAAATGCTAACAAACACATCAAAGTACCTCAAAAACAAAATATTTATGCTCAAAGACTTGTACTAACCTATAAAATACTTAAAACACAAATAGTTAACAGAATAATACAATTCTAACCTAAACACATACTAAATGATTGAATAAATAGCTAAACACATTTCAAACTATACCCTAAAATATGATGCATTTCACACCTATCAATATTCTCGAAGATCCTCTCTTTGCATATGTTGTAGCACCTTCTCCTACTATGATCAGAAATCCTCTTCCTAAACCCTAATTTTGTAGTAATTGTGCGGAAGGGAGAAAATGTGTTCTAAGCTTTCCAAATTTGTAACTCTTCGTCTAATGGAAATAGTAAGATTTTGTGACTCTCGTTCCATACGTTGTTGTTGTACTAGCTGAAATGATTATGTTTGCCTCTAAATGATGTTGTGGATGTAACTGAGCTTTATCCTCTAAACGTTGTCGCTACATGACATGCTAATTATTCTTGATCTCAAATGTAACTTTCTATTTAATTTATTAATACAATTTTACTTATTAAAAAAAAAATCTAGACAATACAATCTTCCCCCTTCACTCAAGATGGTTTGATTTATTTCTTCACAAATGGATCTAGGGATAGAGTTTTGTATGAATATCTACTTGTTAATTAGTGTACTGCTACTGTTGCTCTCTTACCAATGATAGGTTTGAGACATTCCATATCTTGTAATTTATAGAAAGGGCTAAATGATGTCCAATTATATATCAAGCTAGGAATTAGTTTGCTTAGCATCTTTAATGAGATGAGTAAATTCATTCCTCAATAATTCCTTGGTCTTTAAAATGGTTTTCAAGGTTGGAGAATAAGAAGATTTAATTTTTATATTCCAATTAGTGCATCTTTTAATTACTATTCAAGATTTTTACATCAACTGTGAGTTGTAATTTTTTAATGTAGACATATATCTCCTCATCTCAATAATCTCACATTCTTTGAGTGAATTATTATAGGGATTTAGAGCTAGCTTCTCTTGACATTTATTAAGTGAATCAGGGGCCTCATTTTTCTTTAGGAACATTAGATCAATATTTACCTTTTGTATGTTGATAATCTTAGACCTAATATCCTTTAGCTTTTGCATGCATTTGTAAGCATGTGAGCCTTTAGCTTCAATAATTACTTCTTTAGTAACTACCTCCCTAAAATATGAGTGCTTTAATAGAGAGTTAAAGAATCTAGAAGGAGATTTTCTTGTGACCATTACTTCATTAGTTTATATGAGAATCATGGTATGATTAGAGTGAGATGATTGCCAAAGTTAGCAAAGTTGAGGGGGTAAGTAGATAGCAATATAGAGTTCACTAGGCATCTATCAAATTTTTTATGTAAGAATTAGCTTCCAAATTATTTATTATTCCAGGGAAAATTATTTCTTATATAATACTATTTTGTTAGCTCAAATTCTTTCGTCAGCTAAAGTAATTCATCTATATTGATCCTCATTTTCTTCCCATTTCCTTGAACTTCTAGTAAAGATAAATGTAATTAAAGTATCCAGGTACTAGCCAAAGCATAGACCTAGAATTTAGGGATTCTAGGTTATTCCATAATTGCTTTATGTTGAACTCCCAATCAAAAATATAAATCACCATAATGAGCAATAGAGATTAAGTTTGTAAGTTTAGAACTTCATAGTGAATAAATTGGTCAAAGAAATACCATCTAATCGATTGGAATATTGAAAGATCAAATGAAATGCTTAGTCTTCCATTAAAGTGAGCATCATGATTGTTAAGATTTGTACATACCTTGCCCAAAAACCCGGAGACCTTTTTGAAGATGATCTCTCTTTATTTTGGTTTCTACAAGACCAACAAAATAAGGCTTCTCTAGGCATAATAAATTCTTAAGTTCAATACATTTATTTGGGATATTCAAGCCTTTAATATTACAAACAAGCAGATTTATGGAGTAGAAGAAGAACTAGCTTTTTTCTTTTCTTTTCCTTTTAAGTTTACTCTTACTAGTACAGGGGTCAGGTGATCAATTATAAGTCACTATAGTAAAGATGTTTACCTTACTCCTTTCTTAGAGAGGAAGTGAGGTTTCTTGTGATGCCAAATATGGTAGGTACTTGTGCTCCATTAGTGATTTCTATTTGTGCTCCACTAGTGATTTCTACATTGTTGGAGTTAGTAACATCAGCAGTTGTAATTGTAAGAGTATATCTCCTATTTTCAGGGTATCTTTGACTGCTTCTTTTATCATAGCTTTTGCTATAACCATGTGTATTGTTTCCCCCATTTAAGGAGCATCGTTTCCTAAACATCATTAATAGGTAGGGGCAATCTTAATTTACTTCCCTTTATATCCTCTATATTAATGGACTGAGTCTCTTTATCTTTGACTCTCCAAACCATCACCCAGTTATTTTTCTTTGGTTCCAACATATAAGAAACTTTTATGGAGTCCTCCACCATTTGTCCTACTTTGTTTAGCCTCATTATTTTAATGTTAGGCAACTCTTTACTTAGCTCTACTTTAGCATAAATATGACAAAACCAATGCATTTTAGGATCACCATGTTCTCATCAAGACTGAAAGGTTTTCCCAAGGAATTAACAATATAGCTCAGGCCTTCTAATGACCAATACTCTAATGGGACTTCATAGATGTTTTCCCAAGAAGGCATAGTTTTTAGTTTGGTCTTATTTAAGGAGGAGCTAGCACTCTAGTTCCTGGAAAGTAAGGGCATCCCCTAAATATGCAAGGGACCCAAATCCATCATCTTTTGTACAATATTCTCCAAATTGAACTTAAAGATGAAGAAATAATCTTCATTGACCATTAAATTTCAAATATCATGTTTTTGTCAATTAGTAGTTGCCCATTGTTACACCATTGGAAGACATGTATTAAGGAAGTGGCCAAATCCATTATCTTTTGTACAGTATCCTCCAAATTGACCTTAAATATAAAGAAAAAAACTTCATTGATCGTTACATTTTCAAGTCCCAATTAGCAGTTTCCTATTATTGTACCATTAAAAGACGCTTATCAAGGAAGTGGCCAACTAGGGAGGTTTGCCATTTCCTTTTACCCATTTATAGCACTTAAATGGAGGCCTAACTGGAGCTTTAGGATTTGTAGGAGCAACATAGCAAATTTTGTTGAAACAATTAAGGTCCCTGACCACCTTGTTGTACGCTATCTTTTAAGGGTGGATCTTAGTTACCTTCTCATATAGTCTAGAGCTAAGGAAAAGGTGGAAAGTGTGGTCTAAGTGAGGCAAAGTGTTAGGTAGATCAATGGAAGGAAGGGATGAGAGGTTTCCAGGAACTTATTGTTCCATTACCGTTAATGGTAAAAAAAAGGATTGGGGGCAATAAGTGAGAAAAATAGGAGCAAAAGTTAAAGTCTAACAAAGGACATGAATTCAAGTTTGTAGAGCAGTTTAACGAACTGTATGCTAGACCGATTAGAATTGCATGTTCATTTGTGTTTTGGTTTTTGTATTTTGTACGATTCAAAGTCGAGTTCTTTGATGCTTTATTACTCTCTTATCATCTGGGTATTAGTGCTTTTCTAAAAATAAAGAGATGTTATATTTCGTTATATTTTAGTTTTAAAATATTTTAAAAAAAAGTCGAGTTATATTTTTTATTTATTTATGTATTTATTGTAATTTTATTTATATAATGATTTAGCGTGCCAGTTTTACTTATTTACTCTTTTAACCTGCATCACTCCTTTATTGTCACATCTGCATATGGATCTACCGAAAATAGACTCTCTACTATATAGGGATCAGGTTACGTACTATCAGATCTTCCCAAACCTCGCTTTATTGTAGGACTTCAAACTGGGTCTGATGATGATGATGCTAGACCGATTAGAGAGATGTTGGAAATTCTCTCTCTAGCCCATTTTAATTTTTTTAATTAAGTGAACTTTATTTTCCAAGTAGCATTCTCTACACCTTTGTAGTCCTTGGATTCCAAAGCATTCTGTAATCAGTCTTTGGATTATGGTTTATAGTAGTGTATTTCAAACTTAGACCAAATTGGTTAGTCCCAAGTTCTACAAGTTAGAGTCTTCACATGTTTTTCATATTAATTTGTTTATATAGTCAAATTTAATTCTTCAAAACTCAAAACACTTGAAAAGTGAAATAAAAAGGTTCATATAATAATATTTAATGCTACATGCCTAGTAATGTCTTCTAAGATTAAGAAAAATTATAATTAGATGTGACACAAGAGTTCAAATATATCATAGTAATTCTAAAAGTTCTATAACCATCATAATTAAGCTTGCATATTTAATTACAAAATAAGAAAAGATTGAATATTCTTAAGCAAATGGGTCAAATTAGACCCTAAGATTTTAAGCAAAACCGTGCAGAAAAGGAACCCTAACATTTCACAAACTTTAAAAATGAGTTTGACCTAACATTTCTGTCAACCATCTATTAAGAAAAATATAGGTGGCATTATTTTCTTAATTTTTGTGAGTCCTATGTCATATATGTAGGGGCACCCAAAAACTAATGGGATGTTTGGTATAAGGGAATAGTTATTCTATTCCCACCTTATTCCTAGAATATTATTAAACCTGTGATTGGTTAAAAACCAAACATAGAATAGGGAATCATCTGGAATAACTATTATTAAAATTTGCAGAATAGGTAAAACCGATACGTAGCTATCTTTATTTATTCTGAGAATAAATATTCGAAGACAATTTTTATCTTCTTAAGTTTAACCCTCCCAAAACTCTTCCTTATTCGAAGTCTTCCACTTCTTCGAGCCTCCCTTCCGAAGCTTCTTATCCAGTGTCGTGGGTTAGTCCCTCGATCTTGTAATGTTACACATTCTTGTCGTGTTGGGTCCCGTTCCCAAGACCCAACTTCTTTCACTTAAACGCTACACTCATACCCCGTTGCTTATACACTTAACATGATCACTCTTGAAGCGGAAATAAAAATCGAAAAATCAAATCGAATGAAACGAATCAAATGCGAAGCTAATGGGATCGAACTACAAATTGTAATCGAGATTCAACTAGAATAAAAAGAAACCAATGTGAAGCTAATAGGATCGAATCCAACTGACATCGAATATCAAATAAGTCGAATAAAATCGAATACGAATGCCAAACAAATAGATCAATTCGCTAGGATCGGATATATATGAGATCGATTCGAACTGAAATAAATCAAGATAGATTCACATCAGATACCAAATGAATTCAAACGCAAATAGAAAAGGAACTTGAAATCCAAGCATACAAATGAAGGGTTCGAACAGAATTTCAGATTCTGACATCCGAAGTGAGAACATAAAAACTTGACGCGTTGGAAACCCTTATGACTAATCCATCCGAAATCGGTGAAAATTTTTTTTGTTTCTTTCATCATTAATTCCATTTTATTTCATATAAAACAGTTTCCCTCTTTGGAAAATGTTTCCTTAAACTCATATTCATGTTAATCAAATCATATATTATACTCAAATTTCTCTTATTCATATACTGTCATATAAAATCCGGCAGCATAACGACTGCTCTTTAACCTATCCAAAAATCTGCAAATAGTAAAATTCACTTCTAATAACATCACACAGACATCATGATCAACCAGGCCCTCCGTCCGGGATCTCAGCAAAACGCAAACCTATTGCTAATCCACTTCAAATCATTTTCATAACAATTCATAATGATCACATTAAAACTCATATTCCATCATCCAGTACATTCATCCATATTCATATAAATATATCCCAAATACATTTATAACTCAATCCACTTAATGTATACAAAACCAATATACACCATCCATAGTCAAAACTTTGATTAATTCCCATAAACCAAAATCTTACACAATTACATAATCCAAAATACATTATGAACCAAAAGCTTACAATGTTCTAATGGCATTCTAAGCCATAATTCATTTCCATAAAACTTAAACCAAATACACAAGTACAAATCATGTACAAATGCTGATATCCTGATGTCTTTCATCCAATCTCCTGCTCGAATACCTGGAGATGGGGATGAAAGGGGGGGTG